>CM026560.1:20014949-20585788 GCA_015143295.1 Tetracentron sinense | reverse complement strand
TACCCGGTAGCACCCCCGCCAGGGGATGTGATGACCCAAAACTGTGCGTGTAATAAACACATTCCTACCCCACCTCCGGACTAGCACATGAGGTTCAATCCCTCGCATATAGGTCTTTTCATTAGACCTATCCCCCCCCAGGCCTTATCCTTATAGGCCCCTGGTTCCCTACAAAACCAGTGTAAAGCAACAGGACCCCCTGTCCATTTGCCCTATCAATACATGGGCCTGCACACCTAATGAAAATCAAAAAATAATTACATCATTGCATTTCATACACGTACACTGACACAGATTTCCTATAATTTGTCCAGGGTAGATGGCAGGTCCGTCAGGGATTGTTCTGTCAAATGGTCATCTCCTAGGGCCCTGGCACCTTACCTCCAGGGGGCATGTGATCCGGCCCTCCGTGAGAAAATTGAGGCACTGATCGGGATCAGCGTCTCGCTTGGCCCATACTACACAGACTGGTAACACCCTAGACCTGTCCCTGGTTATACAGATTGGCCCGCTCATATATGCCGCCGTCCAGTGTTGGAACCCTACCTATATGGTATTCCTTTCGGTAAAAACGAGTTGTGTCCAACACTGGAGGAGATACAACGCATTCTCGCTTAAACATGGAAGGTGATGCCATAGTACCGCGCTACAAGGCAAACTTTCAGGCAGATCTCTCACGATTCTTACGAATCAGGCCTGCCTCCTTGCAGTACGATCCTAGCGGCACTTACGACCGGGTGTCCATTGAATTTCTTGAGAATTGTACCGGCCCAAGTGGGACCCTGACTCCCTAGAAACTGAGGTCTCTGGTCTCAATGCCTTCACACTGATCATCATGTCACAACTGGTGCTCTCCCGAAAAGTCGCGCCTTCGCCAACTCAGTACTGACAGGGATAATCGACGACATGCGGGAATCAAAGACGGTTGTCCCAGTCATTCTTGCAGAGTTACTCAGGGCTCTCAACCTTGCAGCAGGACGCAGAAAGGGCGTCTTCCATGCCAGTGCACCGCTTTTACATCTGTGGATGGTCTCACACCTGCCCACCATCTTACCGGTACCCGACGTACCTCGAGATGCATACAGCCTGCCCAGGAAGATTTCGCAGAATCAGGGCGAGATCGTGACTTCGGATGTTAAGACTCTCTACGGCTTCTCCAAGACTTGACAGAGGAGCAAATCACATGGGAATGCGTGTGGATGGTTCGCAAACAACTACCACGCGTCGTCATAGCAGGAAGGCGATGCATGGTCCTAGCAGGACTCACCGGCTCTGCAGCCTATGTACCCCTTCGCGTCCTCCGCCAGTTTGGACTCCCTCAGTGCATACCAGTAATAGACGACCTGGAGAATGATTTCGTCAATTTCACAGTGCAATCTGAATGCCTCACCCGCCGATTCCAAGCAGATTGGCGAAGCTCCAGAAGGGATAAATGGCCAGATTTTGTGGTCACAACTGGACCACCAACTGATTCTGCATACCGTATATGGGTAGAAAATCCTGACCTTCCACCCGGCATGCCAGCACCTAGGGAACTGCCTACACAGTTGCAGCCCCATCTCGAGGAACCATACCTATAGCTGACATGGCAGTTCCCTGGACAGACTTCTTCTTGGAAAGGCAACTACAGATCCAGGAGAGAGAAAAGCAGCTTAGACGAGCCCAGCGCGCATTCAGGCAGCAGGAATCGGAGCAGAATCGCAAACTCATAGCCATGCAGGAGCAGGTTGACAGCCTCGAGCACACAGTCCGATCCTTACAGAAGAGACACAGGGGTGATATCAGAGAGAACTCCATCCTTCGGGCCCAGTTGCACTTCCATCAGGAACAGCTTGATAGTGCGAAGGAGGAGATGACCAGTCGGATCCGTCAGTACGGATCCCATATGTACAATGCCTCGGAGACAATCGAGCGCATGGAGGTCGAAATCATATCCCTCCAACAACAGGTCATGGACCGTGACGGCGTGCCCCGGCCGCTTGATTTTGCTATCCCCGATGGGCCTGCCTAGGGTTGAGTCTTTTTTCACCTTTATTGAGTCAGTCCAGTATCACACTCGCTCAATCACTGCAATCAATGAAAAATATATATATATATATATATTTTTTTAGCATCATTTCTCTCCCTCATGCATATTCATGTTTAGTCGTTGCATCTTTTCATTCTGCATGAGCCGACCCATGACTCGTTCTCTGACTGCGATTCTCACAGAAGTCGCAGAAGCAGTCCTCACAGAAATACCAGTCACAGAGATTGTACCCTACATCGGCCCGATAGAAAGCAGCTCAGAAGCAATGACAGAACCATCAGACCATCAACAGAGGATCGAGGAACTGGTACAGTCGCATGACCGGGATATTGTAGCTATGCAGAACAAGTTGGACCAAGTTCTGGAATCCCTGAATATTCTTATTGGTGCCCGAACCGAAGAACCGTCTAACCGAAACCCTACCAATGAAACCCCCGATCAGCCTCACCCAGAACAGCCTACCCCTATCATTATTCCTAACCCTATACCCGCAACAAGCGGAGGAGGAGAGGAGTATGACCAGTATGACGAGCAGCCTAAGGCATCACATGTCAATCAGGACAGGCCATCATCTTCTGACCCTACACCGTCTCTTAGGGACCAACATGAGGAGATAAACAGATGAAAGAGGAAATGAGAAGAATGAGAGGGGCATCTGCCAATCCCACCCAGTCATTAGAGGACCTGACTTTCTCATCTGGAGATGTTATTCCCCCCGGATTCAAGGTACCTGACTTCGATAAATATGACGGCTCGGACTGTCCCAAGCAACATTTGCAGATGTACCTAGGGGACATGCTCCCATATAACAAGAATCAGCCTTTGCTCATACAGTATTTCCAGAAAAGCCTAAAGGGGGCTGCCCTTGCCTGGTGGATGTCGATCGATAAACAGAGAATCAAGACATGGCAGGACGCCATGGATGCCTTTGTAGAACAATACTCTTTTAATCAGGAGCTTCGGCCTCAGCGAAGCCAACTGGAACAGATGTACCAGCGGAACAATGAGTCGTTCCTGGAATATGCAACCCGGTGGAGAGAAATGGCGGCAAAGTTCATCACCCCCATCCCTAAGGAAGAGCTGGCAGACATATTTTTGGGCACGCTGAAGCAGCCCTACTCTACACTGATGGTCACTCTACCGGTTATGGACTTTGGCACAATAGTCAAAACAGGTGCCCGTATTGAGGCAGCAATACAGAGTGAAGCCATTCATTCAAGCCTAGGGTTTGCTCCCCCCAAAGCTGTAGCAGCTTCAACCAACAGACACAATGGTCACAGAGAACAGAAGAGAAAAGAAAATGTTAACTTGGTGGCCCCCGTAGCGCCGATCAGATTACAGGCTCCGGCCACTCAGCAACAGCCACCACCTGGAAACACCCGGCCGGTTAAACAGAACCAGGGGCAAACCCGTCCCCCCAGGACCTTTACCCCTCTCCCTTACACACTCAGTCAACTTTTGGACTTCCTAACCAAGTAGGGCTTTCTCGAACTAAGAGGCCCTACCCCTCTTTTACCACCAGACAAGAGGAACAAAAATTACGATGTCAACCAACACTGCGCCTTTTATAGAGGCCCAGGCCACGCAACCGATTACTGCATTGGTCTGAAGTGCGCTATCCAGGATCTCCTGGATACGGGTAAGGTCGAACTAGCTCCCAGCAACACCAGTATCGACCAGGTGCCACTGCCCCACATAACAACCAAGTTAACTTTATTGAGTAGGAAGAGCCCGGGGCAGGGCAACCTAGACCCAGCGCAACCGCAGTCGATGATGGCATCATCAGGCCCTCGTACCGACCCCCAGTTATAATCCATTTGCCACAATCTAATGTCCAGACCATCCAGACCCCAATACAACTCCCCGCTCTAGAATCGGACAAAGAGCAAATTGTTTACACAATTCCCTGTCCTGCCAGTTGGCCCACCGCTTCAGCCAAGGCCTCAACATCCTCTAGACCAGTCAAGATCCCTTACATCCCTTCCCAGCCTTTCAACCTTAATCATGTGCCTGCCCCTCAATCTCTCATCCTGGAAAGTGAGTACATAGCCAACCTCACCCGATCCGGTCGGGTGTATCAACCTCCGGCGATTGAGCCGATGAAAGAAAAAGGTAAAGAAAAAGCAGGGGTGGCAGACCCAGAAAAGGAAACAGTAGATTCGGCTCTCCTACTAAAAATATTGGAAAAAGCAGAGGAATTCAATATTACCCAACAGTTGGGCAAAACTCAGGCACAGATCTCTATCTTGGGTCTTCTTTTGATTTCAGAGCATCACAGAAAGCAACTTCTCCGGGTATTTAACAATGCCCATGTAACACCAGATATCTCGCCTGAGAAACTGGGGCAGATGGTGGGACAAGTGCTAGAATCACGAATCATCTCCTTTACTGAAGAGGAAATACCGGATGGAGACAGAGATCATACTCGAGCTCTATATATTACAGTTCAGTGTATGGACAAGACACTATCCTCAGTACTCATCGACAATGGCTCCAGCCTAAATGTCTGCACACTCTCTACACTGCAGAGCTTGCGTATGAACACCAGTCAAGTTAAGAAGAGACCCATGACTATAAGGGCTTTTGATAATACCACCAGGCAGAACTTGGGTGATATTGACCTGACCATCAGGGTTGGACCGGCTCAGTTCCTGATAAATTTCCAAGTTGTGAATGTACCTGCCTCATTCACCTTGCTCCTAGGGAGGCCGTGGATTCATTCGGCCGGTGCCATTCCCTCCTCTCTGCATCAGAGGATCAAGTTCATACACGACGATCAACTAGTTGTCATTCCATCTGAGGAGTTCTCAAGTTCCTTTGAGAACATCCAGGAGCTAGGCCAAGGTACAACTTACATGACCTATCAGTTTGAGCAGGTCAGCTCCATCGTCCAAGTGGAACATCAAAGCAAGCAAGCAGTACCACCATTTATCAAAATGATGGCAAAGATGAATTACCAGCCGGGTCTAGGCCTGGGTGTCAGGAACCAGGGCATAAAGAAGATATATGTGCCTCCACGCTACACACCTCCGTTTGGATTGAGATACAAGCCCAAGTATGAGGACTATCTCAACAAGCTGACGAAGAAGAGTAGACAGTCGGTAAAACCTGAACCCCGACCCCACATTTCCATAACTTTTCCCGTCGGAATCTTCGAAACCAACCCAGAAACCCCTCTTGCACCAGCCATCAATATCCCTAACCCTCAACCCGGCACCGAATCTTCAGGGATTCCCGAACCAGAAGTATTCAGAGTCGCTCGGATGTTTGAAGAGCTGACTGTTGAAGATGCAGAAGCAGAAGCAGAGTATTCAGCGAGAGAACAGGTGTGCACCATCTCCAATAGCGCAGAAGCATCATCCAGTCGCCAGCCACTAATCCGTTGGTGGACTGAGGCTCTCACCATCGAGGCCGCACAGGGCCAGGGATAGCACAGTGCAAGGAAGGTTGGTCAGAACAAGCAGTGATGCAGTATCATCCCCCTCTCCTCCTTATTCTATCTCTCTTTGCTCCCGTTGCAAAAATCCAAAATGTCGACCAACTGTAGGCCTCTTTTTTTTATTTTGTCGAGTCAATTTTGTAAACAGTTCACTTTTTTTAATGAAAATCTGGAATTTTGACTCAAAAACATGTTTTTCAAAAAACATTTGCATTCGGCTAATGAAGAAATCACACGGACTCTTCCTCTGGAAGGCCTAGTGTCCTGAAGCCAACAAAACATAAAAACATAAGCATGCTAAACTAAGCTTAATGATTTGCCAGGAAATCGCCTCCGACAAGGCTACTCCTGAAACCCTCCTTGAGCTTTCAGAAGTTGAATATGACTTAGAGCAGGAAACGGAACAGGATGAGGAACGCCTCAGGAGATTTTGGACCTGCTAGAACGCAGTGAAGGGCTACTATAGTCAAACATCGAGGATACCGAGACAGTGAACTTGGGTTCCGAAGACAACCCTCAGCTGGTCCAGATTGGCACAACTATGAGCCCACAGCAAAGAATAAATATGATCAGCTTCCTGAAAAGCTACAGTGATGTCTTTGCATAGTCGTATACTGACATGCCTGGCCTAGACCCAGCGTTGGTGGTACACAGACTGCTCCTGAACCCGGATGTCAAACCGGTTAAGCAGAAACTGAGACGGATGAGGCCCGAATGGTCACAAAAAGTCAAAGAATTGGTAGAAAAGCAGATCAATACAGGCTTCTTGGCAGTAGCAAACTACCCTGAATGGTTGGCCAACATCGTGCCGGTACCCAAGAAGGATGGAAAAGTCCGGATGTGCATCAACTATCGGAATCTGAATAAGGCTAGCCCTAAGGATAACTTCCCTCTCCCGTACATCGACATCCTAGTCGACAATACTGCAAGGCATGAGATGCTCTCATTCATGGATGGTTTCTCTGGGTATAATCAAATCAGAATGGCAGAAGAAGATATGGAGAAAACTTCTTTCATCACACCTTGAGGCACATTCTGCTACAAGGTCATGCCATTCAGACTCAAGAACGCAGGGGCAACCTATCAGAGGGCCATGACAGCACTTTTCCATGACATGATCCACAAGATAGCTGAAATTTATGTGGATGACATGATCGTCAAATCACCTACTGCCAAGCAACACCCTGAAGATCTAAAAAGACTCTGTGACAGACTCAGAGAATTCGGCCTAAGACTGAACCCGGCCAAATGTATCTTTGGAGCCTCATCAGGAAAACTCCTCGGCTTCATAGTCTGCAAAAGAGGCATTGAGGTCGACTCAGCTAAAGCCAGAGCCATCATCGAAATGCCAACACCCCAAACTGAAAAGGAGATCCGTGGTTTCCTGGGCCGAATTCAGTACATTAGCCGGATCATCTCTCAGCTCACTCCGATCTACGAACCGATCTTCAAGCTTCTTCGAAAGAATACACCGACAGTTTGGACAGCCGAATGCCAAGAAGCCTTTGACAGGATAAAGCAGTATCTTCTCAACCCTCCAGTACTTGTGCCTCCTACGCCGGGACAACCCCTACTACTCTATATCTCAGTGCAAGAAACCTCCATGGGGTGCGTCTTGGCACAGCATGACGAGACAGGCAAAACAGAACAGGCCATTTACTACATCAGTAAGCGTTTACTAGAGTACGAAGAAAGGTACAGCCCGCTGGAGAAAACATGTCTGGCACTGGTTTGGGCTACTCAGCGTCTTCGGCACTATCTGCTTTCCTACCCGGTAATTCTGATCTCCCGGATAGACCCACTCAAATATCTACTGAAAAAGCCAGCCACTACCGGAAGGACTGCCCGATGGCTTATGATGTTGTCTGAATTCGACATTACATACATGACTCAAAAGTCAATCAAGGGGCAGGCGATTGCAGATCACTTGGCCCACAGCCCAACACAAGACTATGTGTCTATACATGATCAGTTTCCGGACGAAGCCATCCTGTACGCAGAAGCAGAAGAGCAAAAATACTCCGACTGGGAGTTATACTTTGACGGAGCTGCCAACAGTCATGGACACGGGGCAGGAGCAGTCCTAATCTCACCCAAGGGGGCACATCTCCCTATCTCTGTAAAGTTGAAATTCAGATGCTCCAACAACAAAGCAGAATACGAGGCATGCATAGCCGGACTAAAGGAAGCCCTGGGTATTGGAATTGAGGAGATAGACGTTTACGGGGACTCATCTTTGGTAATCTGTCAGGCAAATGAATCTTGGGCCATCCGAGAAGCCAGACTGGTCCCATACCTAGCCTATCTCAATGTACTAATCACTCGATTCAGAAGAATCAGTTTCAGTCACCGATCTAGGAACCATAACAGATTTGCCGACACGTTGGCTACTCTCGCTTCTATGGTACAGATCCCCAGGGGCATCATGCTCTGGCCAATTAAAATTCAGCAACAAGATCAGCCTGTCTACTGCCTCGAGTTGGACATGGTGAATGAAAACAAGCCTTGGTATGCGGACATCAAGCAATACCTCGAGGACGGGACCTTCCCTCTCGATGCCACGAAAACAAACCGTCGGACAATCAGAAGACTGGCCATCCAGTTTGTCCTATCAGGGGGCATTTTATACAAGAGGTCGCCGAACTTGATATGGCTCAGATGCCTCGATACTAGTGAAGCAGCACAGGTAGTCAAAGAAGTTCATGGAGGAACTTGCGGCCCACACATGAATGGGATGATGTTGTCTAAGAAAATTCTCAGACTGGGCTACTACTGGTCTACTATGGAAGCGGATTGTTGCAAGCATGTACAAAAATGTCACCAATGCCAGATCTATGCTGACAAGATCAATGCACCCCCGACAAGGCTGCACAATCTGACTGCTCCTTGGCCTTTCTCTACTTGGGGCATCGATGTCATCGGACCCATAGCTCCGAAAGCATCTAACGGACATCGTTTCATCCTGGTTGCAATCGATTATTTCAGGAAATGGGTCGAGACGGCCTCTTATGCAAATGTTATAGCCTCTGTGATTTAGCGTTTCCTGAAGAGAGACATCATCTGCCGATATGGTGTCCCATTCGAGATTGTAACAGACAATGCTCTGAACTTCTGCAATAAGGGGATGACTGATCTCTGCCAAAAATTCAAAATACAACATCATAACTCCACACCATACAGGCCACAAACTAATGGAGCAGTGGAAGCAGCCAATAAGAATCTGAAAAAGATCATCGAGAAGATGACAACTAATTATTCTGTCTGGCATGAGATGCTCCCATACGCGCTCATGGCCTACAGAACGTCCATCAGAACCTCAATAGGGGCAACACCATTTTCTTTGGCCTATGGTATGGAAGCAGTCCTCCCCATCGAAGTAGAGATTCCATCACACCGGGTGTTAATGGAAGCAGAAATATCAAAAGCAGAATGGGCACAAACCCGGTATGAACAGCTGAACCTGATTGAAGAGCGGCGACTGAAAGCTATGGATCACTCTCAGGCCTATCAGAGGCGTATGGCTAGGGCATTTAACAAGAAAGTCAAGCTCCGCAATATTGAGATCGGTGACCTGGTTCTCCGGAAGATATTGTCAAACCGTCTTGACTCGAGGGGCAAGTTCACACCCAATTATGAAGGCCCATACATAGTCCGAGACAAATTCTCTGGTGATGCCCTACGACTCGGACGTATGGATGACAAAGACCTCCCAGAGCCCGTCAACATAGACAAAGTTAAACGATACTACGCTTAGGATCTAGGTCTGACAGGCACTTTGTACTCGTAGGATCTCCGGGAAATGACAGGAGGCCGTCATTGGCACACTCCTTACCCCCAGCAATGTAACCTTTTTTTACAAAAATCAATGAAATCCGCTAGTTAGCCCTTCGAGCCTAACAGCCTTTTTCTCACAAAAACCTTTCAGGGACACCCTTCCTCGCCCATCTGTGGTATTTGCTTGAACTACGTCATGACCTGATCCTGCAAAGGGTACGTAGGCAACCTGACAAATCAGGTGCGGTCGCAAAAAGGGACTAACCCCCCAAAATCTTTTCCCCCAAAGAGAGTCCAAAACTTCGTAAAACTCTCTCTCCACAGAAACAGCTTTTTCCCCACAGAGTCACTCCCCAAATAGAGACAAATTCTCCCAATTTTCACAACGGAGTTGACATCAAGTTTACAAAATATTCCATCAAAGGAAACTCCAAAATAGAAGTTGAAACATTTTCCAAGCTAGGGACCCCATGAGCAAAAATAATCTCTCTGGGTTTTCCCCCCAACAAGATCAACTTCTCTTAAAAAAAAAAAAAAAAAAATTCTTTCAAACAAAAAAAAAAAAACAGGAAAGAATCTCAAAACAATCAGCTTCTACCAAAGAGGACAATCCCTAGTGGAGCCCAACGAAAAATATATCTTCAACAGAAAACCCCTATGTAAGTCAGTTGCATCAAGAATAATTCCAGGGTGTCCCAAACTTCGGTCCCCTAGCCAACGTTTCGTCCTATTCTAAGTCATCCCAGATCCCCTAGAAACTGCGAGTACAAGTGCAATATCACGCCTATATCCCCAGTGGAGTACCAATCCCCGGCGAATGTCAATCAGGGCAGTGAAGGGAGAAGATTCGAACCCTCAAACAAATCGCGGGCATGAGTGAAAACCGGAAACGGCCTCATTGCGCAAAAATTACGCGACTCCCAGACCTAGTCTTGCGATTAGGGGCAAAAAAATGGATAAAATTAATCAGCTTCGCAGGCATGAGGAAAACCGGCAACGGCCTCATCGCGTAAAAATTATGCGAACCCCATGACTTGGTCATTCCAAGGGTAAAAAAAAAAAAAAAAAGGGAAGAAAAGCTGAAATTCAGTTTAACAACAAGATCCGGCAGCGATCAGTCTCACTGGACTCAATGGATCTGTATCCCCAACAAAGATTCCGTCAGGGAATATCTCCAGCAGGTGATCTACTCAAGGCATTCCTCAACAGAGAATCCTACAGAAAGCACCTCCCCAGCAGAGGGGCAAACATTGGGAAATCCCCCAGCAGATTGGAAATCCCCAGACTCCCCGGCAGTAGTCTATAACAGAGACCTACTCCCTAACGAATCCTCAGCATCAGGCTATAACAATCTTCCAATCCCCAATGGATCCCCCAGTAGAAGCCTCTGACAGCCTCTCAATAACGCTCTTCCCAGCAAGGGTCCAGAAGTCTTCAAAAAGCTTCTCCTCAAGGTCCTCAGCCCGCAACAGTAATATCCTGCTTTGAATCGTACTCGGCTCTCCAAGAATAGAAAGGAACCCACAAAATCCCATAAGCCCTGAACAAAGGCAATTTACTGGCAAATCTGAAAAGCTAACTAAGCACGCTTTTGTCAAAATCAAAATCTTTACAAAAGTCTTCTACACTTTTCCTGAAAAGATTTTCAAAAACAAGTGAACTCCGGGTATCAAAATCTGTCTGAACCAACTTGCACTAAGACTCCCCGATAGGTAAAACAGAAAAAGTCGTTTCCGCACCTCCCCTACGAGTTGCAGTCAATAGAGTCATGGAAAAGCATCCTCGTCTTTATCCCCTGCATGACAAAACTCTTCGGCATCATTCAAACATGATCAAACTCAGTGCCTCTCGGGCATATCAAAATCAAATCCGGCATCATGCCTCCAATCAATTCGACATCCCGCGTGTACCTTGACTGTGTACACCACCAGCATGTCCCCTTTGTGACACCCCCGTGTGTCCTGGGCATCCCAAGTGAGCGTCGACATAACACACTTTGTCGACACCTTGCATGCCCGACATCCCGCGTGTACCTTGACAGTGTACACCACCTGCATGTCTCCTTTGTGACACCCCCGTGTGTCCTGGGCATCCCAGGTGAGCGTCGACATAACCCACTTTGTCGACACCTCGTATGCCCGACATCCCGTGTGTACCTTGACAGTGTGCACCACCTGCATGTCCTCCTCTTTGACACCCTGTGTGTCCTTGGCATACCAGGTGAGCATCGACATAACACACTTTGTCAACACCTCGCATGCCCGACATCCCGTGTGTACCTTGACAGTGTGCACCACCTGCATGTCCCCCTCTATGACACCCCGTGTGTCCTTGGCATCCCAGGTGAGCGTCGACATAACACGCTTTGTCGACTCCTGGAATGCCCAACATCCTCTGTGTCCTTCGATCGATCCGGCTAATATCCCTAGGGAAACGTTGTTTCGATCAATCCCCCTCGCTGTTTCCGAGCGACATTTTCTTCCGGCTAGCGCCTTAGGGCCATGTCATCCCTTCATTCAAGTTCTTCCCTAGTTACACGCTATCCCCAAGCAGTAATTTTCATCACGTCACCACGTTCACCATTTGCATAGCATGCGTCATTCCTAACATCCATCTCGGTGTAAAAATAGGATGTTTCCAGTCTTTGCCATTCAATCGCCATCCTGGCGCTCTCCGGCAAAGAGGGGCAGCTGTAAGCACCCAATTTTTACACCCTGCTTAACCATGGTTAACCCCCCTGTTAACCATGGTTATCACCGGCCAAACCCTAGTAGCCCTAGGTAAATGATAATCCAAGCCCTAGTAGCCCTAGGAAAACCCTAAACCCTAGCCTAGCCCTAGGTAGACCCTGAACTCTAGTCTAACCCTAGGCTAACCCAAGCTAAACCCTAGAACTAACCCTAGGTAGACCCTAGACCTAACCCTAGCTTAGCCCTAGTCTAAACCTAGGCTAAAATCCCATGGGCTCAAGGCCCATTTCAAATAAAACCCCTAAATCCTAGTCTAAACCCTATGTAAACCCTAAACCCTACCTAAACCCTAGGACTAACCCTAGGTAAGCCCTAGACCTAACCCTAGGTTTAACCCTAACCTAGCCCTAGTCCAAACCCTAGGCAAAGCATCACGGGCTCAAGGCCCGTTTCAAGTCTAAATCTAAAAAAAAAAGTTAAAAAAAAAATGGATAAATTCAATTTTCGGGCTCAAACAAAGGCCCATGAGGCCCAAATCCGAGTGGGACCCACAATGCTTTTTCAAATTTGAATTTGGAGCCAACTCCAAATATGGTAGGGTCAACTTTGCTTTCACCCACACAGGAGAGGGCTAGGCCCAAAAGAAAAAAGAAAACCCAAAAAAAACAAAAAAACAAAACAAAAAAAAAAAGGGGGCTACTGTTCATCTTCTTCTCCAAGATGAACAGCGTACAGCAGTAGCCCCCCGATCTCTGCCATCCCGCCTGGACACCTACCCTGCATCCTCCAGACCTCGTCCCCCACACCTGGTACTCCCCCTCATCCTTATCCATTCTCCCTTCCTCTCCTTCTTCTTCTATTTAAACCCACAACATCCATTGTTCAAGGGAGAGTTTTCAAAAGAAAAAAAACCAGTGGAAAACAAACCAGCATCCAGCCCATCCCCACCTTCCTCAGGCCATTCCTTCATCTCTAAAAGCCTTCCACACCACCCTTGTAGCCACCACCTTTCTCCCTTTTCCTCTCCACCGTAGCAAAAGAAAAGAACAAAAAAAAAAAAAAACAGATTTTTTTTTATTACCCATACCCTGTCCAAAATCAGTTTGCTATCTCCCAGACCTTAAAGGACCTCTCCAATAGCCCACAACCGCCCTCCTTGCTCACCCTAGCCGTGGTCTTCCAGTCACCACTAATTGCCACAGTCTTGCCCAACTGCTGTCCAAGAAAAACCAGGGTATACACACCCCTCTTTGCTATATTTATTTATTTATTTATTATTATCATTGTAAGGGACCCCTGGTCCTGTTCCAGGGGCCCCCATTACGTTTCCTTCTGCTGCATTGTATCAATCTAGCCGAGGACAGGGTCCCCTCCCTTCATCTTCTTCATAGATGGGAGGGGTTTCCCCTTTAGGCGTGGCCACGGATCCACCACCCCCGACCACCATGCGGCCACTTCCTGGGATCTAGGGGGTCCTCAATCCATGAGGAACTCCCTGGATTCCCACGAGTTTAACACCACAGCCCCAAAACCATTTTTTCAAAAAACAATTCTGGAAAATATCATTTTCGGACAACGACCTGTAACCAAGGTTTAACCATGGTTAGACCCGGCCTGGATCAAATCCAAGACCATGGTTAGACTCTCCCCACTTCATACTACCCCTCTGTAAATTTTCAGCCCCTTAGTTGCACGTTAACCATGGTTAAATCGACTCCAAAGCGGGGTCGCCAGTGTGCAGAAATCGCGAAATAGGTGACTTTGGGCCTCTGTGGGGCCCACGTACGGCCTCCCCTTAGGCCTCACAAGGGCCCAAAGTGTTCCCTACATGTCAGGCTTCGCAACCATGGTCTCGGATCTCCCGGGCATTGACCCAATCAGCGGCAAAATCGCCGAAACGTTTGAAAAAAATCTGTTTTGGTAGAAATCGTCATTTTCTGTGGTGTTTTTCAGGACAACTTTGGGCCACTGTGGGGCCCACATACGGCATCCCCTTGAGTCCCACAAGGGCCCAAATTGTTCCTCACATAGCAGGCTACCCAATGGTAGTCTCGGATTCCCGCGATTCCCCCGTTAACCATAGTTAAATTCATGTTAACTATGGTTAAAAATTTGACAGAAATTTGGAGTTTTTTTACAATTTCGGATATTTGTGGGGGCCCAGGCTGGGTAGGAGGCCAGTCCAGGCCCTGCCACAGACCTTGGGCCCACTTTTGCTTCAGTCGGCCCCTTAACCATGGTTAAACTCACCCGTGGTTAACATTTAACCATAGTTAAGCGGCCCATGACCTAGCAAAAATTCTGGAAAAATCATCAAAAAACTCATAAATATTACATGGAATCCAGAAATGTCTTCAATTGCATTTTTTACTGTGCTTAAGACACTTAATCAGAGTCGACCCCATTTTTGACCCTTAACCACGGGTAAAAAATCCTGACCCGGAAAAAATCTGGAAAAATGCTCAAAAAATCCAAAATATTAGGAGAAACCCAAAAATAGTCTCTTTTGACCATTTAACCATGGTTAAGACCCTTAACCATGGTGACCTCCCTTCCTTAACCGCGGTTAAGCACCTTTGACCGCCCGGAAAAATCTTAGAAAACCCCAAAAAATCAGAAAAATTCAAAAAGACCAAAAAATCTGAGATTGGACTTCTTTAACCATGGTTAGTACCCCTGACCAGGGTTAATCACCTTTCTTAACCTCGGTTAGCAACCCTAACCCTTGGTTAAGACACCCTGGGCCTACCGGGCCTCACTCCTTGGCCTACCGGGCCTAATCTCGGCCTACTGGGCCAAACCCTAGCCTACCGGGCTCATCCTTGGCCTCTCGGGCCTCATCTCGGCCTACCGAGCCCAAACTAGCCTACCGGGCTTCACCCTTGGCCTACCGGGCCCAACCCTAGTCTATCGGACTTATCTTAGGCCTACCGGGCCCAATACCAAGCACTTGACCAACCCAGTCAACCACCCCTAGCCTTCCGGCTAGACCTTAAGCCACCATTGGTGCACACACACACACACCCCTAGCCTTGGCACGGGCTCATGTGCCAGAACTACGCTCGGTCTGATCTCACCCATATGTGAGTACGTAGGCAGCCCAACCTGGGTTCGACCCTAGTTTAGGATTTTCTCCTTCTTAGATTAGTATTTTCTTAAATACTTAAGGCATTTGATTAAATCTGAGATTAATTTGGCTTAACCCTAGCAAGTAGGGAACCACTGAAAGTGGAAGTGCCGGGGTGCCTAACCCCTTCCCCGGACTTAACCGAACCTCTTACCCTGACCTCGGACCGCAGACCAAGACCTTATCCAAATCCCGGGGACTTATCCCCTTCCGAATGAATAGGTGGCGACTCTATACTACCCCGTGAGATGCAAACCAAGGTTTCTCCAAAACCCGCGCTCACAACTGTATCAGATTTAGGATGTGTACAGAGAGTAGAAGACGGAGACACAATAGTAGAAGGAAAGAGATTTTCATTGAAAATAACATCTCTTGAAATATATATGCGAGAAGAAGAGATGTGAAGACACTTGTATCCTTTATGAGAAGGACTGTAACCAAGAAATATACACTCCTTAGAACGTGGCATAAGTTTGTTAGAATTATATGGACGAAGGTTCGGCCAACAAGCGCACCCAAATACACGTAAGGAGGAATAATCAGGTGGGATTGGAAAAGTACTTCAAATGGAGTTTTGTGTTGAAGTAAATTTGTAGGCAAGCGATTGATTAAATAGGCAACAATGATGAAAGCATCATCCCAAAATAAATTTGGAAAATGTGCATGAGAAAGAAGTGCAAGTCCTGTTTCGACAATGTGGCGATGCTTACGTTCAATAGCACCGTTTTGTTGATGAGTATGGGGGCATGAAAGATGGTGATTGATACCTTGTTCAGTTAAATATTTATTTAGAGATCGGTACTTCCCACCCCAATCAGATTGCACAATTTTAATTTTGGACTCAAAATAACACTCAACATAAATCTGAAATTTCTTGAAAACTGGAAGTACATCACTTTTACAAGAGATGGGGTAAACCCATGTATAGCGACTAAAGGCATCAAGAAAAGAGACATAATACCTAAAACCATTTCTAAAATACATGGGAGCAGGTCCCCAAACATCAGAGAATATCAAATGAACAGGAGTTGTTACACGTGTTGTAGAAGTTGTAAAAGGCAATTGGGTACTCTTGGATCCTAAGCACGCCGAACATGGAGAATAACTTTTATTTGTGGAGATAGGGAGCTGAAATGAACTAAGGACTGGACGAACGACCTTCAAGGCAGGATGACCAAGTCGAGAATGCCATGTAGACACAGTCACACGTTCACCCATAAGTGCAGTGGGAGAGTGGGAATTATTGGAAGCAGAAAAAAAAGAATATAAGCCATGATTACTTGGGCCTCGATGTAGAAGCTTCCCCATAGCACGGTCCTTCAAAAGAAAGTAAGAGGGATGGAATTCAAAAAATGTGTTAGTGTCTTGTGTAAATTTCTGAACAGAAATCAGATTTTTGGCATATATTAGGCACATGAAGAACATTAAACAATTTAAAGGCAAGAGAAGGAGTATGAAGTTGGGAGGTGCCAATGTGCTTAACGGAAAGCCCAAACCCATTACCAATTTTAATTTCATCTGTGCCTGTGTAGTCATTAGCCCGGACATTGAGATTGGCAAGCTCAGACGTTAGGTGGTGTGTGGAACCAGACTGAGTCTGAGAAGCAGCATGATAGGCATGCATTGTAGGAGAAGAATCCTGTGGGTTGGAGTGCTCAAATCGTTGATAACAGGTTGTTGCAAGGTGCCCGATGCGGTTACAAATCTGGCAGATTGGGCGAGGGGCTCAGTTGAAGGAAGAGGCGCCTCGGCCACGTCCACGACCACGATAGTTGGGGCTGTGCGAGTAATAACCACCATTGTGGGTGAACTGGTTGCCATTGCCGTTGGAGGAAGACCCACGGCTGGAGTAGGAGTGATGTCCTCCACGAGAAGGAGAGCCTCTGGATGCAATGTGAACACCTGAAACAGAGAGGTCAGGAGAGGCAATATTGTGCTCAAGACGAGCTTCGTGAGCAAGGAGATGACTATAAAGTTCATCAATGGAGATTGGATCCACCCGGGTTGTAACTGAGGTTACAAATGAGTCATATTCACTGTTGAGTCCTCCAAGGAGAAAGGACTGAATATCATCTTCATCCAATGGCAGCCAAGGTATCAACTAACTTGGTGAATTTTTGAAAATATTCAAAGATTGACATGCTTCCCTTCTTGAGAGTGGTGAGCTGAAGGTGAATTGTCATTGAGCGAGCACGGGCTTTGGAAACAAACATAGTTTCCAAAGTGAGCCATAATTCCCATGCAGTGAGGCACTTAACAACATGAACAACAATGTCGACGGTAAGAGAGGAGATCAAGATGCTAAGCACAAGTTGATCACGCACGTGCCATTGAAGCCAATCTGGATTTGTGGACACAATGCCGGCATCATTTTTTTTGGAGGTAATGGTTGGAGGAGGGCTCGTAATAGAACCATCAATATGGCCTTGAAGATCTTGGCTTTTGATGATAGGCAAGATGGCAAGCTTCCAGACTAGATAATTGGTCTCAATGAGTTTGTGAGGAAAGGAAGAGGGAACGGTGTAGGTCATTGGGTTTGCGGAAGAGGATGAAGCAGCCATAAAAAGAGAGAGAGAGAAAAAAAATGACATTAGTCTAGGATGGCTCTGATACCATGTTACAGTAATATAATTCTAGCGTTTGGGTTATATTGCCCTTACCATAAACTGTAGTTAAGGCTTTTTATTTATAGATAGAATTGTTACAGAGATAATATAGAGATTCAAATTACAAATAGTTTAAAGATAAGATAAGTTAGCTAATATTATCTTTATTACACAACTAATGCTATCCTTATCTTCACTTGAATGTACGTTTGAATTCTTGATAACATGGAGAGAGTTATCAGTTGATAACTCTCTAACAGACCCATACCAGAGAAACATAGGCAAGATTCGATCCCAGGTCCCAGGTATGACGCTAAGGGACTTTACCAACTAAGAGTTTATGCAGATGTTGAAGTTGTCTTTCAATGAATTGATCATTAACCATTGTGATATTTGTCGTCAGATGTAGTTATGTAGATTGGCTTTTAAAGAATAGTTTGTAAATGCATCCTGTTGAAATCCTAAGAGAAAGGATTGAGAAAAGCAGAAGTTATTTTTAGTTGTGTAATTTCTATATTCTGCGACTCAATAACTCGTTGTTAAGATAATATTCCCATGTTTGGCTAGCTGATTCATTGACAGATTTTGCAGAGGAAACAGATGGAAAGATGAGACATTCCAAATAATACCTGTTTCCCTAGTTTCTCTCCTCCCTGGAGATGAAGAGAGAGGAGAAGAAATGAAGGGAAAGAGGAGATGTTCCAACTTCCAACTATCAGTTACTAGGTGTTTCCCTAGCATATCTTTTCCTTGGAGGTGAAAAGTCTTTAGAGCTTCTGCTGTTGTTGGGAGATGAAATGATATTTTGGAAGAGACCCCCGAGAGAGAAGTGCAATGGGAAAGCATTTGAGGCTGGACACGTCACACAATTAGTGGGTGCTATTTATTGGGTTTGACAGTACTTTTGTGGTGTTATGTGGTATCCTAAATGAAGAGAATAAGGTAGAAAAAGCATTGAGAGAGTGTCACGTCAGTACGAAAAAAGTCTAACTTATAGTAGTAGATAGATGAGATGGAAACACCCTTTTTAATTGCTAGGATGCTTTGCTATTTTTAGGAAGTGGCCAAGATGTATAAAGAGTTTCCCTCTTTATGATAATAGATAAGTTATAATGTGTGAAGCGAACAACGAGTGAAACTGAATTGACAGGTGGAATTGGCGATTCCGAGTCAGCCAATTCCACAAATCCAAACGCACCCTTAGAGTGTCCAATAGGGGTAAGGGAATCGAACTCAAGACCTCCGCATCATGCTTGGTCTTGGCCAGTACACCAACCCCCGCGTTGGTTCAATACACCTATTTTCCCTCCAAACAAATGCGGCCTTAAGATTCCTCATAGTAGTTTGTTCTACTATTAGTAGATAGTTTGTTCCACTAATTATTACATTATTTGGTATGTTTAATTTTCTCATGCTCATCTATACTCAATCCACTTGGTTAGTCTTCATAGTGATCAGCAACTTTTTTCCCCTTCTTTAACAATATAGATTGTAAGTTGTAACTATTAAGAACAAACTTGTTGCTTTTATAGTCATAGTAGTTATTAGTTGCTTGAAAATTTGGATGGCACAATACTAGGCCTGCAGGCTTGTAGCTATTGTTTTGGGCCTTTTGGCTGTGAGGCATTTTATAGAAATTTACATTTCCATTTTGTTGTTACATCAAGTCCATCTTCAGCCCGAGCCTAGCCCGGTCATGATGGGCTGGGCTAAGGCTTCACTTGCACAGGCCCTATTAGGGTTGGGTCAGGCCTTAGACGAATATATTACTGAAGGGATTGGGCTTGGGTCTCTTCTCATTGCCATTCTTGTTTTTCATCAAATTGGTATCAGAGGAAATTGTGAACCCCACGCTAGTAGCGCGAAGTGACCAGTCTATTAGACATGCTGATAGCACCGAACCTGAAGGGCTCGAAAGAACAAAACAGGGTAAAGGAGGAAACCTATAGGAAAATCTTTACAGAGGTTTTCTTCTGTTCTTTTCTCTATTTATCCATCAGCACATCAGGTAGAATTGGCTATAATCTCTTAGCCAACATACGGAATTCCCAACGAAGTGAAACGACCCTTTAGATCTCGTAAAATCTTAATTCTTGTATTTCTGAATGTATTTAGAAATGAGGGTAATGTATTTAAAGGTTTAGCTGACCTCCATCTTGTGGGTAAGAAACTCAAAGGCCACAAAGTAAGCAGAAGCAATTCAAGCATCCAAAGGACCCTCCCATTCCCCTCTCTAGCATCACAGAAATATAAAATGATTCTCTATTTTGAGTAGCTCTTTTTAATATGAATCTATTACCAGCTGCAACTCCAGTGGAAAAAAAAACAAGCTTTGGATTTATGGGCAAACCTCTATTTACAGGTGTATCAGCTATAGATCCAGAGTAGAAAAGTATTGATGGCAGAGCATCACTGAGTACACAGTAAAACAATTTACATAGTGACGGATAAGAAAAGAAAAGAAAAATAAAAGAACGATGATTACTTCCCAGCTTACAAGTTTACAATGAAGAGCAGAGGGATTCAGAGCAAATGCACCTTGTTTTGTCTTCCAAAACCTATAAGCCAGATGAGACGAAAGGTGTTTGTTCTGAAACAGAGGCCAGGCCCTGCATCAATCTGACAATTTCCACCGTATCGTCCAGATAATACTTGGCCTTACTGGGTTTTCGACCAACAGTACATGCAAACACTTCTGCCATGGGGGCCAAAGATGAGCCTGTAATGGACCTGGTGATCACCTCAAACATGTCTTCATCAGATCTGTCATCTCCTATGCAGAGAACAAAATCTGGTAACATTCCCCTTTCTTGCATGGTGGAAATTAGGCGTTCAGCCACAAGTCCCTTGCTTACACCCTGCATATAAACATACATAGAGTATTAGTTTGTAATGTGGATTTCAGAGTGATGAAAAATAAGATAAGTTGATCAAAGAATATATGATTCGAACCTGCGGCTTAACCTCTACTATATTCTGCCCACTCTTGACAGAAACTGGATCATTGACAAGGACACTCTCAAGATGACCAAGAAGTTCCTTTGCTTGGCAAGACCCAAAATCTGGGTCAGCATCCTCGTAACACCAAACCAACGAGGTTTCCTTGTCTTCAATAGTGGAACCATCAGTTGTTTCAGTGTACAGCTTCATCACTGGCTCTACAATCTGTTTCCAACTAGAGTCAGCCACAGGTACACATGTTTCCCATTCCACATCTCGCTTCAGCCTGAACAATGAAGTTAAACAAGTTCAACTGATACCCATTACATTTGTAACATAAAAGTCAAATAAAAAGAGGTTCGAATAGTGTCTCACCTTAAAAAATAACCATGCTCAGCGGCAATTCCCAGCTTCTCACAAGGAGAAAACCACTCACCGAGAGTCTTCCGGCTTCTAGCACTAACAAGAAAGACCACATTGTTCTCATCTCTACATAAGCTGTTTAGGATTTCAATGGATTTAGAGCTTGGGCTCTTATCCATTGAAGTCTGAGGCATCAGAGTCCCATCATAATCTAGAAGGATGGCTCTAGTTTTAGTCCTTTTGTATGCTGGCACTATTTGTTCCATCGAAAGCTTCCTGAAGTTTGGATCAAGCGCCACAACCCTGAACCCCAACCCAAATCCAATGCCCCAGAACCGCCGCCTCACGTGATCCCTACATGTTCTTTGCAAATCATTTAGGAAGCTGTGAGCCCAATATCCGACATCATGGGTACTGACATATCTATAATGCTTCTCATGCCGAAGCTGTTTCTCTGGCTCTGCCATCTCCAGGGCACATTCCATCGCATCAGTCACTGCGTCGATGTTCCATGGATTCACTCGAATCGCTCCACTCAGAGAAGGGGAGCACCCAATGAACTCCGAGACAACTAACATGCTCTTCTTAGTGGTAGAAGATTCCAACCCCAAGACCTTATCCAATTTCTCGTTCCCTTGCCGGCTAATGATATATTCATATGGTATGAGGTTCATCCCATCCCTAACTGCTGTGACCAGACAACACTCAGCAACCACATAATATGCAATCCTCTCAAAGAACTGAAGCGGCTCATCAATCAAGACTATAGGTTCATACCCAGGTTGGCCGAATGCCTCATTAATCCGCTTCACAGTTGAGTAAGTCTCAGCCTGAACTTCCTTCACATCTTTGCCTCGGCCCCTGGCTGGATTGGCTATCTGCACCAAAACTACCTTCCCCTGCCACTCAGGGTGATGTACAAGCAACTGCTCCATCGCCAAGAGCTTCAAGCAAATGCCCTTGAATATGTCCATGTCATCCACCCCAAGCAGCATTATCCATCCCCGGTCAGAGAACTGCTTAATGAGCTCAGCAACCTTGATTTCAGTCTCCGGAAGGCTCAAGACAGACTGGAGCTGACCCATGTGGATACCAACAGGAAGGATTTTAATGCTAACAATTCGACCATAATATTCAAGGCCAATATAACCTCGCTTTGATTCATAACTCAGACCGAGCATCCGACTACAGCAGTAGAGGAAATGTCGGGCATAATCAAAAGTGTGGAATCCAATCAGATCAGAATTCAACAGGGAACGCAGCAACTCTTCCCTGACAGGCAATGTCTTGTAGATCTCCGATGAAGGGAATGGGCTGTGGAGGAAGAACCCAAGCTTCACACGGTTGAACCTCTTCCTCAAGAAGGTCGGCAACACCATCAGATGATAATCGTGGACCCAGACGAAATCATCTTCAGGGTTGATGACTTCCATGATCCTGTCTGCAAAGATCTTATTAACCGAGATGTAAGCTTTCCACAGAGACCGATCAAATCTACCGCCGAGGTCTGGGGACATGGGTAACATATAATGGAACAGGGGCCACAGCTGTTGCTTACAGAACCCATGGTAGAACCGGCTAAAGAGGTCAGATGGGATGAAGGCAGGGACACATTTGAAGGTCTCAAGGAGAATCTGAGAAACCTCGTCTTGTTCATTCAGGTGAATTTCTTCCCTAAGGCAACCTACATAGATGACCTCAATGCCGTCATCCCCAAGACCGTCTTTCAGCTGAAGGAGAAGCGAATCTTCATCCCAACTGAAAATCCAGCCCTTACTATCTGGTTTCCTTTGAGCCCTAATTGGGAGCTGGTTGGCAACAATAATGGTGCGGTCTCGGGGTACAGAGGAAGAAAAAGGGTCAGAATACTCAGAACAAATACTATCACAGGGGTCATCATGGAGGTTAGAGATTACGCCGCCGACCTTCATTATATGGGGAATTCGCCGGCTCATGCGGCCAAAGGACAGAGTCCCACCAAGAATCGAGCTCCAAGAGGTTCAAGTAAGATCTCTAGACAATTTTTCTAGTTCCTATAACAATCAAACTCTTGTTCTCTGTATAGAGATAGGCCAACAATCCCAAATAATTGAAAACCTACAGGGTTCAAGTAATTTTTCTTAAACATACACACAAACAAGGCCTCAAATTTCTTCTCAGCCAGACATTTATCTTAGAAAAGTCCTAAAATGAAAGCAAAGAACAAAAAAAATAAACACGAATTTGAAGTTCAGATGACCTACAGATGAAAATTCATTGCAAGAGTACCTTCAAATAAAGATTTTAAAACGATTTTCCTGCAGAAAACAACATGAAACCATAAACAGCTCTGAAATTTCTTCAGGAAGAAGCTTCAGGCACTGAATCAAACTATGGATAAACCTTAACTTTCTCTAAAACCTGAAAAATCCGGAAGGAATCGAATTTCTTCAGCTCATACAGCTAAGAAATCTACTGAACACGAACCATTCAAATCAATCAATAAAGACATCTCAGAGACGGAAATTCATAACGAAACAGTGATTAAAAAATTCCAGATAAGTTTGAAAACTTTACCGTTTCTCAGAAATGGAATTCCAAAATCGAAAATCCTAGCTTAACCTCGTACTCCAAAACCCTACTTTTCTGGCACCATTCGAGAGCTTCATCAATCCTCTTCGCAAATTGTAAATAAATATAACAATAATACAGTTCTGAATAATGTCTTTTTCTTATCCTGGCAGAAATTAAAAAAAGTAAAGTACCGATTTTATCCCTCTCTCTTCGCTACATCCGTCAAGAAGCATCCATACCCATTGGGACCCACAAGCCTCTTTGGTTCAAGGCTAGCTGTAAAGCTCGTGGTATTATACACGTGGCATCCATTTATTCGCGACAGGAGACAACAGAGTCTCGACATAGGTGTACGATATGTCGGATTCTTTATCGGAGTTCCGACGAAAACATTACGAAACACTTTAGGATTTTTCGATATACATGGCAAGTTTTGACCCGGACATCAACACGACCCTTTCACGGATTCGGGTTTGAATCCTTGTTCCAACTTGGGTTTGGGTTTGGGTTTGGGTTTGGGTTTTTTTAACCCATTTATAAATAGACGGGTTTGTTAGCCATCCTGGTTATAATGAATCGTAATTTCTAGTAAATTTATTAATTAGTATAACAGTGAGGAAAGGGTGTTATCATTTTGATGTTCTAGCAAATTTTAATAACGATGTTAATGAATACAAGTTGAAAGTTCCAAAAAATAAGACGGGATAAAAATAGCTTAGAAAGGGAGTGAAGAAAATTTTTAATTATATACTCAAACAAAACCAAATTCTTGCTGCAAATTCAAATATTTAAAATAAAGCCCCAAAGAGGTCGTACGTTGGTGATAAAGTTACATAATTGCATTTATTAGATGGTAACTTTGATTTTAAATATGTAATTATTTATATTTTTCTTTTAACAGGTTAGTATGTGAGATGGGTTGGGAGGTCCCTTGTTGGGTTAGTTTGAGTAGTTAAATCTGGATGGTGCTTTGTAGTGAGACCTATCCTCATTATCTTTAGTTAGTTAGTATTAACTCTTTTATAGCTAATATCAAAGCTACTTATTTTTATTAAAAAATATATATAAGAAGAAAAACATAAAGCTACAAGGCTAAAAAATTGTTGAACAGTGTTGCACTGACTATAACTAAACGGGGAGGGGTTGCAACTATAGAGTATTTGAAGAGTTTAACTATGAAATGAAGCTTTGAATTTCTCGAGCTCTCAAAACACGTTTTGTTTTTCAGTTTTTAATTAATATTATACAAACATTCTTGTCAATAAAATTTTATATTCAAATTTTTAGGGCTTGTAGTTACTCATTTTATAAGGGTGGCTTCTTTTCTAAATATACATTTTTGTGTTAGTAATATACTTGTTTAGACTTGAAATCCTCTATTGTCAAGCGGACTACATACAACATTAAACCTTTTTAAATATTTTTTTAAACTCTAACTAATAACTTTAACTTTAGAGTTAATATTTTCTAAAATTTAAGATTAAATAGTTGAATCCTAAAAATTAATGAATCTTAATCACAATTAAGGACGTGTTGACCTGCGAGACATAACCGGACTTAAAAGAGTCCGCTATAACAGTAGAGAATTTCATGTCCAATCTGTTTAAACCGTGGTGTTGAGGGAATATTTACGGGACAAAAGGATTACCCGACCCGATCCAATACATATGTTGCTATTCATAGAGTAACGTGTCGTCTCAGCAATCAACAAAGTGGAATATCGGCATCCGTCCGAACAGTAACTTTTTTTTTCTCCCATTTGGGTCCACCGGACCGGACAGTAACTTATCCACAATGTCAATTTAATTGTGGGTCCCATATGTGTTTGTGCTTATCACAAATGGGATCATAAAACAAAGCTAAAATGATTAGAATAGATGACCGCTTACCAAAAATAATAAACAAACAGATGACCGTTGAAGGTGAGGCCTGATATGTGAACTCCAGAGATGGGTCGGGTCTACACGGGTTAGTGGTCATTTTCAAAAAGGTTTCTTCAAAAGGACAGAGAATTTAAAACGATTTTCCTCGGCAATAGAAAGAAACGGCACTTGAGAGTTGAGAGTGAGATGTGTCCGATGCTCTGGTTGGTAGGTTGAATGTTGTCTCAATTTGGCTGTTAGATTCCGGCAACAAATATTGAGTCCGGATTCTGGTGTTAAATCCCGGCGACAAATATTGAGCTCCATTGGGTCGCATAATTTGAATTTTTTCAAAACTCTCATTTATAACTGTAACACGTGGCATTATTACATTTTCAACAAATTTAAGAGAAAAAAAAAAGCATTGATTAGTGGACCGGTCCGTTTCCTATCTTACCCCTTTTCTTCTGTTCCTTTTAACACTCATTTAACCCTAATTAAGCTTACATAAATTAAAGATAAGATTTTGTTTTTATTTTGTTTGAAAAACCAATGTTGGATTGTTTAACCCTAAGGGATGAGTTAATTTTAACCACAAATGATGAGTATTTAAAATTAGGGCACGAACTAATGAGGACTGGCATTTCGTTTCGAAATAGAAATCACGAGTACGTTAAGTATTTTCCACACACAAAAAAATAAGTAATTGCCACATTGGAAATTTATACTTCTCTCAAAAACAATGTGTTGTTACATGAAAATTGATGTTGCCAAGTGTCATCTAATGTGTATGCCAATCACCAGAATTACCTTCAACACAAGGAAATTAGAGACGGTTGTTGTCACTATCACCGCGCGAGCTTGGTTGTTTGCAATTCAGGTAAGCATTTCTATTTTTCATATAAGTGTAACACGTGGCATTGCTATCCTTTCAATAGATTTTTAAGAGAAAAATTAAACCGAGGTGATGAATATTTATGTTGGTTCTCTCAAAAACAAAATAAACTAGAGACACCTGTCACTACTGCCACGTGATCTTGGATGTTGCGACTCAGGCTAGCATACATATTTTTCTAAGGGTGCTTTTGAATTCACGGAATTAAAAAAAAAATTATGTGTATTTTATCAATACATAAGTATGAGAGATGCTAATTTCATATGCAAACTTTCAAAACTTTCACAGTGGTGACAACATGTGTAATTACTTTTCGATGTTACCTTTAAATCTAATTAAAACCATAAATGATTATTTTGGTAAAATTATTTTCTTTAACTTGTTAGAAGTGATAAAACCAACAAGTGTTATTATTAAGATGAGAGTTTAGATGTGTGCATTTGAGGCTAATACTGTCACATAAGATTTACAACATCTTTATGTATTTGATAGAATTTGATAGAAAATGCTATAAATTTCAAGTTTACTGTGTAGGAGCTTCAAATTTACTTGTTAATTGAGTGTAGGTGCTTCAAATTGACTTGTTAATTGATATGTTTATATCTTTGAACAACCCAATTTGGTTGGTGGTGGGTGGACCTAGAGCTTAATTAACTTTTGCATGCATGTATGCACCTTTTAATATTTGTACATAAAAGAATAAATTATTTTACGAGGCCTGCGTCTGTCTGGATTTTTAGTGGATATGCATTGTGCATTTGGGCTACTAAGTTTTAGGTGTGAATTTGGGCTCTAAATCAAGTGGGTAAGAATCGTATTGTCATAGGGCTAGGGCTAACCTAGACCTTGCTTTAGAAAAAATTGAGGATGCGAAAGTTATGTCATTGCTTTAATTTTAAAGAACTGCATTCAATGTAAAAAAAACCTAACAATTCTAAAATTTGGTAAATGAATCCTATAATTTTAAAAATGTCTTCTAAAATAATAAAGGGTGGTGTTAGGCGCACCCCAATATTTACTGATAACACCAACTTAAAAAAATCTCTTAATTAAACATCTAGGAAAAAGATAAAAAGACTAAAAGATCTTCTTCTCCCTCAACTTTCTTCTCACTGATCTCTTCCAAAGAGAAACATGAAATGGATTTACAAATCTATAGATATAACAAAATTCTTGAATTTGGAATGAAAAGAGGAGTAATGCTTCCTAGCATGCATGGGACATAGAATAGGACCACTTTGACGGGAATAGCGTTCACATAAATGTTCTAAAATAGAGTAGAATCAAACATTGAAGAGATTAATGAACCAATGTTTATATAGCGTTTATGTATAGATGTGGAGGGTTTGTTTGGAAAGTAAGAAGCCCCTTTGACATCTCTTCGTCTGCAAAGAATTCTTGACATGAAAACATAGAGACAATGAGTTGATCTTTGAATAGGAAAAAGAATGGATCTGTAAGGTCCCAAATTCAAATCTGTTCTGCTCCCATTTCAAGTCAAGAGATAGATAAATAGACACATCTCATTGCACTGATTGAGGGCATTCATAGTAACTGATGGGATCAAAGACTAAGAAGTGAGTTATTTATACCAATACCAAGCCTAACCACTGCTCTTACCGCAACTTCATTCCCTCTCCGGATCAAGCCAATAACTAACTATTTGTTGGCCGCATTCACGGTGCACATCGGGGGCTACCCTTGTTGTAGACCAAACAACTGTTGATGGAGCATTAGAGAGATATAATTAAAATTTTCTCACACACATTCCTCTGTTATAGTTTTTTCTTCGTGGACTCAAGGCTTCTTCAAGCCTGCCGGCGCAAGCCAGTAGATCAACCATCCGATGCTTCATGGAAGGCACCACGATACTCCCGACACTTGGAATTGAAATTCCTCCACTCTTCCCTGACCATTCATGTATGGCTACAAATTGATAAAATGCTTGTAAATGCTACTTCATTAGCTCCAACTTTTCCTTCAAAGTAAGGGACCAGATACAATCCCCATGTGTTCAATACCCACCCACCATGGCACTCCATGTGATTGTGTTCTTCTCTCCCGTTGAATACAATCCACCTTCTTCTCAGCAATTGTTGTCCCTGCAATTCTTTTTTGTCGAGAATTTCTTCTAAGACCCCATAAGAAAACCCAAGCTTTCCGCACTTGGCATACGTATCAACAAGACCCATCGATAAAAACTATCAGGATTCTCCCATTACGTCTATATAAAATTAATTGGAAAGTATGATTGTGGATAGGTACTTATTGAAGGGCTCCCTCTACACTCATTATTTTGTCGAGAATCTCTAGGGTTTTTGATATATAAAACGAAACGAGGAAGATGCGATTCTCAATCCAACTATTATCTTTGGACGGAGTGAGAGAATGGGGAGGAGTTGCAGAGACAGGGGAGTTGCAGCGTTTTGTTCTCCAAAAAAGATATGTGTAGGTCTTAAGAGATGAGGGTTTTTTCAACATTTTATATTTTTTTTTTTGCTTTAAATGGTGTTTTTTAAGGATTGTTGTATTTCAATAAAAGTTGGCATATTAAAACCTTAGCATTTTAAATGATTCTTTGATTCTTTCAATTTTATGTGGTACTTTAAGATTACTTAATTCTTGTTATTTAAAAAACACAAAAAATTTGCCCTCGGACGAGATTTTAACTAATCATAGGAGAGATTTCGACTAATCATATTACATCCTAGGACCATGCAATCCGGTTAGCAAAGTCCCTAGTTTAATCAATGGGTCGGCTCTAGGGTAGAACATAACTAGGAGGATCTCAATTCTCAATCTATTCCTAAGCTAAAGCTTAGATGGTTGATGCCTAGTGTGTCAATGGATCAGGTTTGGGCTTGCATTTTTTTGATTTTTGAATAAGTTGACCCTAATTCATCTTGTTTACAAGAAATTTTTTGCAACCCGAATTTTGCCCATCGGCACTCCTCTTGATGCCCCATATCAATGGGAAAAAATATCATGCATGCAGTTAGAAGTGTGCAGTTGATCCCATTGTAGTATTTGTTTTAGTGAATAAGTTAAATAAATAGGAAAGGAAAAGCAATAAAATATAAAAATAAAAATCAATAATTCAGCCGGCTGGTGTTTAGAAAAATAAAATGAAGGATAGGAGGGGAGGGAAGGGGAGGGGACAGCATCAATGAGTTCTCCTTGAATAAGAATCTATACGGATATATAACTAATTTAGGTAATATAAAGGGGAATGCTATCCCTCACTATGACTACTGAATTTGTTAACCGTCACTAGTCTTTTATATCCTTATGTATTGAATACTATTCTAATAGGGATATTTTGATATTTTTATAAGAGACAATTTATTAAATAAGAAAAGCAAAATTTACGAAAAAAATTCAATTAATTTATACTTCTTTTCTCTTATATTTAATGATTGGTCTTTATGAAAAGACTAAATTATCAGTAACTTTAATGAGTTTGATAATATTGGAGTAAAAATGTCTCATTGTAAGTTACCAAGTTCACCCCCACCCACCCTTTTAAAAGGGCATTAGAAGAATCGAGCTATCGATCTTTTACGACTCATACAAATATTGGTCACCGGATAAAATGCATTAACATATTGACAAAATAGTTTATAGATAACCAGGCGGCCAAAGACCAGTTAGTACCCAACTTATAAAGATGGCGCATTAACACAAGATATTTTGTTCTCTTACTATGCATTCTTGGAGTGTCCCCAATCCACTCATATTGTGACTATTCAGTGAAAATATGCGCAATAACCCACAAACTATGCTCATTGGGCAAGTTTGGGGCGGACTCGAACTCAAGATCAATAGGACACCCCCCACAGCCTTTGAATCTTCACGCCACAGGTGCTAATCTGTGGCTTATCTTTTGCATCATTCCCTTAAGAAATAGACAAAGTAGTTTAGATAACGAGACAGCCAAAGACCGCGTTCACACCGTACCTGTAAAGTTGTCGCTAACAATGCTTTAAGGGGATGGTGCAAAAGATAAGGCATAGCACCATCCAAAATGCATAGTAAGAGAACAAGTACCTTATGTTTGGTATCATTAGAAAGTGAATTGATTGGAGTCCTTTTTTCTAAAATCCATCAATTCACAAAGTCTAAGTTTTACGCTACGAGCCTCTACAAATAAGAGAAAAGATACAAAATGTTCTTAAATGGGACCGTGACTAAACCTAAAAGTTAGCCAATGGGGGGATATGTGTTCCAATTGAGTGGAACTCTTTGCAAAAGGACACCATTCTTGAGAAAAAAGTAACATATTCTATCCCCATCTTTGAAAGTTTAGATGCTCTTGTAAAAACTCTTTTGACTATTTTCACACTGTTCTTCCATTTGCCCATTTTTTCCACTTCTCTACATGAGTTATTATATTGAAAAGAAGAGTAAATCTCTATCTCTTATTTAAAGCTCAGTACATCTTGGGAAGGAATCTGATAGTGATGGTGGTAGCTCCCACATTTTGATAATCATTCCATTGAAAAGCATTGGATAAATTGTGTTTGTTTTTTGAGTTTATGAGGCCGCTTGAAAACGTTTTGACGAAGCTCCCCATTTCAGGTAAACACGATGGCAACCTTGTAATTATCAAGAGAAATATTTGCAAAACTCCCACTTTATTTCTCAATAATTACAGGAGTTCATAACTTTTTCAAGTGAAGCTCTGCCTCCTAATTAAATTTTTGTTTTTTGATGTTGGATTTCTAGAGCACAAATATATTTTCCAACCAGCGCTGATCACAATGTGTCAAAACCATTTTTGTACAATGAATCATTTGTCTACAATGAGTAGTTTCAGTTAGTGGGTTAGTAAATAGTTAGTTGACATCCTACTTGTCACCTAGTGAAATGTTTCCTTTATTGAGACTTGATCTCAACGTCACCCTTAAAAAATGAGCACACCATGCCATCTAAAGCTAAATGAGCATGTGATTGGCACACAAAAATTTGCAAGTAACCAGAAAACCACCTTCAAATTGGTTTTGTTTGCCACTAATAGGTGTTTTTGGAAAACACCATAGTTTTCAATCTAGGTAAAATTAAATATTATAAAAAAAATTAATATTATATAAAACTAGCATTAAAAAGAATTATATATTATAAAATAAACTAGCTTTAAAGAGAGAAGAGGAAAGATATGTAGAAGACAAGTGAAGCCAAAAGCTTCACAATTAAAGCACTGAAGATAGAAGACCCTCATAGGACCCAGGAAATTCTAGAATTGAAGCTTAAAGCTACATAGAAGTAAGGAGATTCAAGATCTGAAGTTTAAAGCAAGGTACAAATCCTCAAAAGATGCAAGAAGTCTTCACAATCACATAAAAGCAAGATCTTTAACATGAACAAAGAATCCATAGAAATCGAAGTCTAAGAATTCATGTGCAAGTCTTGCTTGTAAAGTCTAAAATCTCTATCAACTTGTTTGGCGCCTATAAAAGCCTACCAAAGATCTCGAAGCCTGATATAAGAATATGCTACTCTAGCTATCGAAGATTTGAATAAGAGAATCAAAGGACTCCTTCCGCAAAGAAAGAGGATAAATTCAAGAAATTATCTCCACAAACAAAAAATCAATAACTACTATTTTTCTCAACAATGCCACCTAGAGAGGGTAGGGGTTTGGTGGTCCCCTACTTGTTTATTAAATAGAGAAAATGAGCTTATAAGAAAAAAAAAAAAAAAAAGGGACATAAAACAAAACCCCATGTAAAAAAAGAAAAAAAGAAATTACAAGAATTATCTAATTAGAATATTTTCAAAACTCAATTTATCCATTTGATAGCTCCGTGAACTTGAAAATGCACCTCAAAAATAGAGTAATATCCACCCGAGCCTGGTGAAGTGCAAATCAAATTGGTCAAACGATTAGCAACAATATTAACTTCTCTGAAAACATGCCTAATTGTGAAATTCAATAAGGACAAAAACTTAATTATCAATGGATTTTTTTTTAATTCCACGTTGACCAAGAAAGAGTATGATTTAAAATAAAGGACTGGACCACCAACATGGAATCAAATTCAATTTTCATATTTAAAAAGTTCAAATTCACATAAAGCTCAAACTCATCAAATAAGACTCTAGTATCAGTCAAAGAATTTGAGGATATGCTATAAAATTTATAGAAACCAATAATAAAATCACCAGATTGTCCCTAATGCCACAACATTCTCCAGCAAGTCCAATATTACCGTTTGAAGCACCATCAATATTAAGTTTGACACTTTTCAGCATTGAGAAAATTCACTTGTAAATAATAATATTTTTTCGAGACCGACAGTGGTAGTTGAATACACAAAGGAATATTCACGCATCTCAATAAAAATTAAATAATAAAGTGAGCCGTATTAATTATAACTTTAAATCTTCTCAAGTACATCTCTTTCCAAACTTCTTAAATAATAAATAAAGGAACAAATTAAGCATCTAAGAATGCCTATGAGCGATGATTTCGATCCTATCATTCTTAAAAATAATTGTTGCAAATTCCTCTCAAAATAAATCCAAATTGTCGAGGCCAGTTGACTTGAAATTAAGAGATGAGTGAAAGATTCTATATTACCTTTCTCACAGCAGGAGCAACTAGATAAAGCAATACTCAAATTTTACACATTCGCATTAGCTGCAACAACATTATTTAAAGTCCTCGAAGAATTTTATTCTATTTTGGGAGGATTTACAAAAGCAATTCTATTTGTTACACTTTCTTGTCTCCGAAAAATTGTGTTGACACATAATATGAAGATAAAGAAAGATAAATCAACAGGGAATTCAACGACTTAAGCTTTGCCTAATTAGTTTAATTTAAAACATTCATATCTGTTGGTGTGGTTGTAGATCCCCAATTCCTCGCTACTACTTTCACCTTGCCGTATTAAACAAACCATTATAATAATAATAATAATTAATTAGTATTAAAACCGTTGAGTTTAGCAAAATTACTATTATTATTATTATGTGAAACCCTAAGATGTCGTCTGCTTCAAAAGGTCTGTATTAAGAAATACGACTTTTGGAAGTAATTAAGACTAAAAAATCACAAATGACCCCATAAACCCACAAGTGCTTTAATCATCATTCCACTCCCTAAAGTGGATAGCTTACATGTCCACCAATGACCAACCACTTGCGGACAAGTGTCATCCATTTGTGATTGCCAACTCAATTTGGATCAGCAGCATGTCGAATTATGGCGACGAATGCCTAATCCCCATATCATTAATCTAATTTAAGTCAATTGAGCCCAAAGACATGTTTGATGTTGAGACCATTTATGTCCACTCTAACTTGACCATTTACCTTGACCACTTTTTGGCTCATTTTAGAGGACTTATCGCTACATATAGAGAAATGGATTTTCAAACCCAAAAACAAAAATGACGGAATGGATAAACTAATAAAATTATACTCAAAGCGCGACATTTGAGCAGTATAAGGACTATACACAAACCCTTGTATGCATTTGTGAGCACACTTTTTTCTAAAACCCTAAGAAAGATGCACTAATTCTAGGTGATTAATGCTGGCGTACTAGGGTGGAAGAGCACGCTCGCTAGCACAATCCAAGGACAAACAGATGCCAGATGATTAAGCACCACTCAATTGTTTGAAAAATCTAGCACCCCACGCTTGCTCAAACAATCGCAACTGGCCCACTTTCATTGCCACTGTTCTACACATGAAAAAGGGATTGAGAATGGACCTATGAGCGGGAATGAGTCACAATCCACTTCTCAGTCGTCCAACTAATTATTGATGAGTTTGTGGAGAATAATTAGCCGGGTACAGAAGTTTTCAGGATTTAAGGGAGTTCGGGGGCATAGCCCATGAGGAAACATTTTGAGGATCAAGTTCATAGATCATCTCGTTTGTATATTTCGTACATATCCTACGAGTATTATTTCTTCTTTTTTAGGGTGAACTCATTTTTATAGTCTCGTTATAACTTGTATTATAGTTAACGTAAAATTTCAATGAAAATAAAGAAATAGGATTTTCTTGTAAAACACGATGAGAGTTCATCACATTTTCAAAGTTTATTCCCTTCATTAAAGCAATAGTGAATCGACGTGAACCACCTAAGTTATTGTATTGCTTGTCTTCCTATTTATTTATTTTTTCTTGCATCCCAAGGAAGCCCTCCAGGCTTCGCCCCTGCTAGCCCCTCTCACCCTTTATATATATATATATATATATATATATTGGCAAAAAGTTAATGGGCTGCCCAAAGATATTTTTTTGGGTAAAAATTTAGGGCAGCTGTCCCCTCTCACCCGTTCTATTGATTGTAAAGGGAATTGCAAATTGTCAAAAGTTGGGGGCAGCTACCCTTGCCTCCACCCTATATGGACGGCCTCAGATTATCTCTGGCAAAGCCAAAAAGCCCGCCCTTGACTCGGGCAACCATAGAATAGGAGACAGGTGGTGGATAAGTCAAAATCATGGGCTTCATGATTTTGACTTCTCCACATATTACATGACACATGGTCATAAGGTGGTGAGATAAAGGGGGAGAAATATCAAGTGGGGAGAAGTCAAAATCATGGGGAGAAAATGAAATGACTTCTCCCCTTTTTATCGCCACATGTCCCCTACCCTATGGTTGCCCGAGACAGCTTTTTGGCTTCGCCAGAGACAATCCGAGGCCTATATGGACGGATCTAAATCAGCAGTGAAAAGTGTAATATGGTCTAGTGATTGGATCGACTAGGAACACAGTGATTTGCATAACTGTCTAAAGTTAGTCTCAAACTTGAGATGTTATGAAAACTTCTGAGCTTTCTGCGGATACTATCCAAATCCGGGTATTTTAATCGGAGTCGGATACGGATATCATATTTCACTATTTGATAGATATTTATTCGGAATCGGATATCCGGATAAATAATCGGATACGAATTCGGATACACTACTATCCGCTCCGTTTACAGCCCTATGTTCAAGGGATTTTGAGTGGCTGTGTAGTGCATAGTGTGTTATTATGTTTCACCAAAAAAAAAAATGAGGGACTTGATTGTGTATCTCAGTGATGATGTATCCCCTCACTAGGAGGGAGGTCCTTGGTTCAACCCGTGGGAGACGTGTTTTGAGCTGAGTTGGGTTTTGCAAGGGCTCAGCTCGTAACATATATATTCTGGCTCAAGCTCGTCTTGAGCTCAATTCAAGTTCTCAAATGCTAGCTTGAGCTCGGCTCGTTTATAGATAATCGAGCTAGAGCCGGCTCACGAGTTTGCCCTATTATTTTAGGCTTGTTTATCTCTAATTTAAAATAAATAAATAAATAAATAATTAGAATCCTAAGAGTTGAGCATGCTCATCAGATTCTCCTCCCCCCCCCAAAAAAAAAAAAAAACTTAAGAATTGAACATAGTTATTCTCATGAGTCTAATGGGAGAAACATGATACAGAAAATTTATAAAATCTGAAATGGTAAAGTTAGCATTTAAGTTTTACATTATCAACAAATTCATATTTAAATTTTTTAACTTTTACTTGAAAACTAACATTATTAAGATATTATCAATAGTACAGTAAAATTAATCGAGTTGAGCTGCTCGTTACATGTGTTCGACTTGATTAACAAACAAGCAATCATTTAGAGTGCTCGATTTGACCCAACGAGCTCAAATACCCAACTCAAGTTTGGCTCATTTCGAGACAAATCGAGCCAGCTCGCAAATTGGCTCGGCTCATTGACAATCCTACCTAGAACAGATACTAACCCCAACTGACTGGTAAATTGCAAAAAGGGGAAGAAAATATGCCGCAACAATTCGGGGCTTCACATTGCGTGCACAAAGGCACTTGTTCTGCTATTCTTCTTTTGTGAGATAGACCATGAGATCGAATCACAGCCAAGTGCGATTGAATTTAGGGAGAGCTCAATCGCTTCCATAGGTCAACACGTGTCCCTTTTAATCCCTATTAACCGTGATTAAAATCCTTTAACCCTTAGTGTTCAGTAATCTAACCTTAGTTTTTTTTTTAATATTTAATTCTATATAAGAATTTGTAACTCTTAGGATTAAGATTTTTAAAACAATTTTTTCAAAAAACTAAGGTTAGATTATTGAACATTAAAGGTTAAAGAATCTTAACCATGGTTAATAGGGAGACACGTGTTGACCTGTGGGAGCGATTGAACTCTCCCTGAATTCAATCGTGATTGTCTGTGATTTGATCTCTTTCTACAAACAGTCAAATCAAAAATAGGAAATTACCGCTAGAAATAAAGCCTTTTTTTTTTTTGTTAAATTTCTAATCACTTAACTCACTCACAAACACGGTCGGTTAGGTCAAAACACACAGGCCCTATGAGACTAAGCCCAACACACCTCTTTAAAAGTGCCTATCTCTTGAGGAGGGGGCGGAGCCAGAAATAAAGCCCATTACCTATAGATAATGAACAAAAAAAATGTATTAAAGAAAGCAACTATCCAAGATCTTTCTATTAATTCATCCACATTTCTCCAATATATAAGGGACTATTACATTTTCTAATTTGAGTTCCTCAGACCTTGAACCACATACTTAGCATGACCAAAGTTTGGCCCTACAATCTAGTGGCATAAAAGAACTCTAGGAACTTCATGGACAAAGCCAAAAGAAAGGAAAGAGCAAGTTTCACCCGGTTTTTTTTTTTTTTTTTTTTTCAGGAATGGGGGTTTCACCCGGTTTGCATTCAGTTGCCAAGAAGCAGGGCTAGTTTGCTACCTACTAGAACAAACTGTGAACCAGTTCACAGCTCGGTTTGTTTGCGTTCGTGGAAATGAGCGAACCGCGTACCTGAACCTAACCAGTTCGGTTCGTTTTGGTTCGTGGAAATGAGCAAACCACATACTTGAACCTAATAGCTTTGGTTCGGCGAATTTTTTATTTGGGTTTAACGAATTTGTTCTTTAAGTTTAGCGAACTTATACTTTGAGTACGACGAATTTGGCTTTTGGGTTCACGAACAAATCATAAAATATATTTTTTTTTAATATTTTTTTAAAAATAAGTATTTATAATGTATTTATTTGCATGGCTAAAATATATATGTATTAATACTATAGAAGCGAACCACGTTAGCAAACCAAACTAAATAACCTAAATGAAACGAGAAACGAATTGACTCATCCTACCCCTAGCGAACTGTGTTCACTCTAGATTGGAAAATTGCAAACCCGAATTCGAACCGAGCGAACCAACGAACCAGGTAACACCACTAGACCAATGTTTTAAAACCCAAACCGAACATTGACCCAGTCAAGGAGGCGGTTCAGTCCAAACTGGTTTGCCATTATTTAATCTGAGTTGACCCAATGATGTAGAGACCCGAATCTAAATTCCATGTTTCTATTTTATTTAATAAGGGTAGATTAGTCTTGTGTTATGTTGTTATGCATGTCGTGTTTATTGGCTAAGCGATGTAGAGAATTTAATATGTTTAAGTGTTGAAGAAAGTGGAAAAAACAGATCATGCGATCGATCGCATAGTAGCTACAATCGATCACACTCAGTGAAAAACTGGGGAATGTTTATGTTCAATGTACGATTGATCGCAGGGAAGCTACAATCGATCGCACTTAGTCGAATTACCTGGGAAATTTTCTGGATTGTACACAACAGATCACCTTCAGGTGCGATTGATCGCACAGGAGGCTACGATCAATCGCAGTGCATGTGTGATCCATCGCAGTCGCACACAGGTGTTTTTAAAAAGGGTTATGGAATTTGGGGTTTTAAACCCCTAGACTTTAAATTGAGGTTCTATTTCGAGGGTTTTAGGATTCTAACTATTATAAACCTAATTTAGCAAAAGAAGAAAGAAAACTCAAGGTTTTCAAGAAGGTTTGGCTTGGAGAGGAAGAATTTGCTCAAGGGAGAAGAAGATTTAGCTTGGAGATCAACCCTAAAGCTTCAAGGAGCTTCCTCTAGTGATTTGGATCCAAGGGAAGGATCCCTAAAGTCGATATCCCTTCTAATCTAACTCTATTGTTGATCTATTATATGATTTCACATGATTAGATAAGATTATTGAATGTTTCTTATGAAAAGGAGTTGATTACTATGCTTGAGATTTAAAATGAGCTATTAAATGCATTGGATGATTTTATGAAACATGATTAAGGGAATGTATATTGTATTAAAGTATGTGATGATGTTTATAATGAATTGGATATATGTAAATGATAATGGATAAGTTGAATGACATGGATGTAGTTGTGGAGGCATGGAATGATAATGGATGGGTTTTGATTGTATGGTTATGGTTTTGTGGATATATATGAATGGATGATGGAGTGTAAATAATGGAGGAAGGGCAATGGTTCAAGAATAATAGATTAGATATATTAATATAGATGTTTTGAATTGTAAAAGGTAGAAATGATGTTATTTAAATTGTTTAAGTATGTTCAAGAGATGTCAATGCATGTCATGATAAATTATGTCATATTTATACTGCATGATGATTGACATTCGGATAGGCCAAAGCATAGAAAAAGTCCTCCACGTCGGAAATTCTCTAACTAGGAAGATATAACCTAGCGGAATTTCTTGACAGAAGATGAAAATCTAAGCAACGACCGAGTTCGGATATTAATCATGACACTCAAACACAAGTTCACATGTGTGGTAGATTACAAGTCTCACGTGTACACAAGTATGACACGGATATTACATGGACACTAAACACTGGATATTGAAATACAAGTATAAGTACAAGATCAAATATAAGAACAAGTACAAGAAACAAGTACAAGTATAAGAAACAAGAACAAGTATAAGAACAAGAACACTGCATGATTTTACAAGGACCCGAAATTTCAAGTAGCTCCAGTATTCGTTGATGCTCTCTATGGATAAGATTCCAAATACTAAATAATTATCATGGACATTTGATATCTAAGAGCTCTAGGGGCTTACGCTTCTGTCGATGCACCTCCATAGATTTAATACAAAGGCTTCGATAACTATTTTATGGGAAAACAAGCATGCATGAAACTTATACTACAAGTTCAAGAGTCACACAAGTACACGAGTCAAGATGATGTCAGGATATATTCACATGTTTCCGCACTCTGATTATGTACATGTTATATGGAACTGTTATTGATTATGTAATTATCGTATAAACTAGATATTGAGCATGTATATATGTTATTGCTATTGTTAGTTAGATTGGATATCTGCTGAGTGTTTTCAATGCTCAGTCGATCTGTTATTGTCGTCAAGTTCAGTGCAGGAGCATACGGCGGAGCCGTGGATTGAGGAGCAGTACTTTGAAGGAGAAGTAGGTGAGCTTCCAGATGAGGGAGCCAAGGATTTTGATAGTTATCCCTACTAGTAGATCGTAGTTAACTTTCTGAGTAATATGTTTTTAGAGTTATGTTATTTCAGGATATTGCTTAGACTGTTTACCGTTATTTGATGACTTTATTCTACCCGATTATAGTGAGTTATGTTGGGCTTATTTCAGTTGTTCAAGATGGTTTGGATTATATATATATATAATCAATTTTATCGTTGTTATTTTGGAAGAATTATCTTTTAGTTTTGCTTTATTGTTATTGAAGTAAAACAGGGATAAGTAATGTGGCGGACCCAAAGTCTCATTATGTCCAAAATGAGGTTTTGGGGTCGTTACAAATGACATCAAGTAATATCATACAAAATTTTAATACTAATATAATATTAAAAATCTTTAACACCCCTATTAGAAATTTTTACGAATATTTAGTAATTGGTATGCATTACTACAATCAATCTAAAATGCATTGAAAAAAATATCTTAGAGATTGAATTTTTTATCTAAAAAAAAACAGAAGCCAAATCTATCAAACTATAGGGATCCTCATCATGAAATCAAATTGGAGCCAACAAATCCCCATCGATTTATGAAGGGACATGTCTCCTCTCATACACATCTCATGACTCCTCTATCTGAATATTTGTAGAAATCCATCCTCATATCATATCCATCCAAACACCCATTTTTTTTTTTTTATAGATATCTAGTCCCGACCAGCAAGCTGTTGGGGAACAAGCCGAATGATTCCTAGCCAATCATTTGGGTGGGATGGGGCCTAGCCACCCATCCACAAATTTTTCTATCATCAGCGAACCTCTGGAATCCGTTCACTAATCATCCACAAACCTATAAGAGCTTTGTGATATGCTCAGACTGACTTTCTTACATAGCCTTTCCTTTGCCTCGGCTCACGGATCTAGCGGTTGCGGATTTGGATCCTTCCCGAATAATGAATTGACGGACACCCTTTTTTTATTCATTTGAATTAAGAAATGAATTCAAAGAGCCGGACCTACCTATTAATGCTTACCAGACAGATAGATTTAGTTCACGGATCTGGAGAATAGATCGATTAGGACTTTTGCATACAAATCCAGATATTGTCCCCCATCTTTTTATCCCGATTCAAGCTACTTTCTCACCAAATTATTAAAATAATTTTTTAAAAAAACTCAAAGATTATATTAATGACATGAATTATTGAAATTTAGAATCACTATTCAAACCAAAATAGAAAAAATATATAAACCTTTGAATTCAATGAAAAAAGTTTGTTTTTATTCTCGCTTCAGCTTGAGCTCATTATTCATCTGCAATCTCTTCTCTAATTTCCTATATATATATATATATATATATATATAGGGAGAGGTACTAATGAGTCATGCTCATTAAAGCTTGTAATGAGAGGTCCCTCTAGAAAGATGACATGTGGCATACTTTTTTTTGAATCCAATGGGATATTAAGTTGGGTTCATTAGAGACACGTGTCAAAAAAATAAGTCCAATCGAACATGTTTAGAACGTTCGATTAGACCTTAGTTTGCAGCATTAACTCCTTAAGGTTCACTAGAAACCTAGGATATAGAAATGGCTGATCTTCCCTTCTTCGATCAGACGGTCTATAAATGTCTGATCGGACAAATCTTTTGTCACGTGTATCTCGAGCAACCCTTCTTGACATCCAACAATCAGATTCCAAAAGAACTCGTCACGTGTCATATTATTAGGGACCGCTCATTACAAGCTTCAATAAGCATGACTCATTAAAATGCTTTTTTTTTTTTTTTTTTTTTTTGGTAGAAACTAAAAATTTATTCATCTGAAGGAGGAATGTACATGGGCCTGAAGGTTAAAACCTTTGCCAGCAAAAATCAAATTTTCCATAGTACAACTTCCGAATCTAAAAAACTGAGAAGCCTCGAAGTCTGCAACCTTTGCCATGTTATGAGCTACAGAATTTTGAGATCTTTTCACCCATCTAATGGAAGATTTAGGGAAATTTTTCCACAAGATCAAAATATCTTCAAAGATAGATTTGATGTCCCAATGAGGAGATACTTCTCCGCCGTTAATAGCTTGAATGATAGATTGAGAGTCACCTTCAAAGATGAATTGATTCCAGTTGTTTTGGAGGCAGAATAAGAGACCCAGGAACATAGCTTTTGCCTCAGATTGTCTTGCATTTCCAGACTTAATAGGAAAACAAAAGGAAGCAACTCGCCTACCTGTATGGGTCCTAGCCAGTCCCCCCACACTTGAGATAGAGCCATCCGAGGAAAAAGAGCCATCCACATTAATCTTAAGCCAGCCACTTGGAGGGGCAACCCATTCCAGGCCTTCCATATTACTCGCATCAAATCTTGGGGCCAAGATGTTGAGGATGTCCAAGGCCGGTTTAGAAATGAGCCCTGGAGATAGTTCAAAAGCATATGCAGTTGCTCCTTCTATAGTTCTTCTAGGATCAGGTTCAGAGTTTTCAAATATACATTCATTTCTAGATTTCCAGATCATCCAAAGCACACAGATAATCCTTATTGTAACCTCAAAGTTGTTGGCTTTAAACTGACCTCCTATCACCCATATTTCCCACCACTTCTCCAATGATACAACGACACTCTTATCGCTGAGATAGCAAACTGACGAACCAAACCAAACACTTCTTGCAAACTCGCATTCAAGGAATAGATGAACACCTGATTCAACTTCCTTCCCACACATTCTGCACATCGGATCAATATTAACTTTCCTTCTCTGAAGATTCACTCCTAATGCTAGAGTATCTGAAATACATCTCCATAAAAAAAGGAGCAATTTGGGGGGAACCGGGATCTTCCATAAGGAAATCCATCTCAGGCTAGGAGTGTTATCTGAAGAGGATGATGCATTTTTGAGCTTCCATGGATCATACCTTGTGGCCAAAAAGTAAGCTGATTTTACACTAAAATTTCCTTTAGCTTCAAAATTCCAGACCCATGAATCTTTAACACCCAGGACACTTGGTTGGATTTGAAGAATTTCCTGAACCTCAGCAATGGAGAAAAGATTACTAAGAGTTTCATATTTCCATTGTTTCGAGATAGGGTCAAGAAGATGAGAGACTTTCAAGATTTCGCAACCTACCGGCTTTGGAGATAAGATATGAAAGTTTGGCATATTAGGAACCCATGGATCCTTCCAAGGGTCGATAGAGTGGCCTGTGCCCACCTGTCTTCGCAAACCTAACTGAAGAAGGTCTCGTCCATGAAGAATGTTTTTCCAACCCCATGATTCTCTATAATTTCTTTTGGCTTTCATAAAATCCTCTTTGGGAAAATAAAGAGATTTAAAAATTCTACTCCAAAGAAGGTCTGGCATGGTCTTCAGTCTCCACGCTTGTTTTGCTAAAAGTGCCTGGTTGAAAAAAGTCATATTTCTGAACCCAAGTCCCCCAACAGATTTTGAGTAACACATTTTCCTCCAGCTACACCAGTGAATTCTTCCTTCTTCCTCTTTTTGCCCCCACCAGAATTGGGAGACTACCGAATTTATAAGTCTGAACCATTTGGCTGTAATTTTGAAACAGCTCATTGCATAGCAAGGTATTGACTGCGCCACTGCTTTAATCATAATATCTCTCCCTGCCTGTGATAAAAGAGAGCCTTTCCATCCTTTGATTTTTGATAGTATCATTTCCCTTAGATACCCAAATAACTGAGTTTTTGACCTCCCAAACTCTGTTGGTAAGCCCAAATATTTCCCTGGAGGTGCCATAGAATGAATATTTAATTGAGAAGAAAGCGAAAGCTTTAATTGTTCAGGTGTATTGCTGCTAAATGTTACACCCGACTTTTGAAGATTTATAACTTGTCCCGACGCTTTGCAGTAGTAATCAAGAATCTCCATTATACGTTTACATTCATACATATCTGCCTTTACAAATAAGAAACTATCATCTGCAAAAAGAATGTGGGAGAGAGGAGGAGCTGTTTTTGCCACTTTAATTCCACTCAGGAAATTACACTCCATAGAATGTCTAATCATAGAAGAAAGAGCTTCAGTACAGATAATAAATAAATAGGGAGAAAGAGGATCCCCTTGTCGGAGCCCTCTAGATGGATGGATATTACCAGTCGGCTCGCCGTTGATTAAAATGGAAAATGAGGCAGTTGTAACACATTGCATGATAAGTTGTCTCCACCTTGTACAAAAGTCCATTTTCTCCATTACTGCTTCTAGAAAAGACCATTCAATACGATCATATGCCTTACTCATATCCAACTTCATTGCCAGTTGATACTTCTTTCCTTTTTTGAGTCTTCTGAGATAATGGAAAACCTCATGAGCTATTAAAACATTGTCAGTGATTTGTCTTCCAGCAACAAAAGCTGATTGCTCAGGGCCAATAAGATCTGGTAGCAAGGTTTTGAGTCTATTTGCCAGGATTTTAGAGATCACCTTGTAGACTACATTGCAAAGACTGATTGGTCGAAAGTGGCCAATGGATTGGGGATTTTGGGAATAAGAGCTATTAGGGTATGATTTAGTTCTTTAAGAAGGAAACCACTGTTAAAAAAACTAAGAACTGCATCACACACATCTTTGCCCACAATATCTCAGTGTTTTTGGAAAAAATGAGCAGGCATACCATCCGGACCAGGAGATTTTAGAGGACTCATTTGGAAGAGAGCACATTGTATTTCCTCTAGAGAAATATTTTGGCAGAGGGTTTTATTAGTCTCAGAGGTGACTAAGGTTGGGATATTCTCAATAGAAAATGGGAGCATATTAGGATTTGAGGAGGAAAAAACCGACTGATAATAGTGGATGATGTGCTCCTTGATATCTGCATGGTTAGAGATCCTGTCTCCAGATTCTGTTTGAAGATTTGAAATCTTGTTTGATCTTCGTCTTTGAAGGGTAGTTTGATGAAAAAACCTTGTATTTCTGTCCCCCAATTTAAGCCAACTAACCCTTGATTTTTGAGCCCAAAAAATCTCTTCTTGCTTGAAGGCCTCTTCCAACTCACCAATTAACCTTTTCTCAATATGCATAGAGCGGCCCCTATTATCCCGTTCTTGTAGAGATGCAATCCGAGCTTTCAACGACAAAACCTTTGTATGAAGAACACCAAACTCGGCTTTATTCCATCGCTTAAGATCAAATTTGCAAGTTTTGATCTTATTACAAAGGGAGAACATAAATGACCCACCACTCGAGTTAGACCAAGCATTAGAAACAATTTTTGAACATGCTGGATGGGAAGACCACATAGCCTCATAGCGGAAAGGAGGACGAAAAATTCTGGATGTCATTTCCGTGTTAATCAATATTGGTCTGTGATCAGACCCAATAGCTGGGAGGTGAGTGACAGAAGAATCCGGAAACAAATCAATCCATTCAGGATTAGCCAAACCTCTATCTAGTCGAACTTGTATGAGCTCCTCGCCATCACGTTTGTTGCTCCAAGTGAAAGGTTGTCCCTGATAATGAAGATCAATAAGCCTTGCTTGAGACACCATTCTTTGAAAAGGAACGAACTGAACTGGACTTCTTGTACTTCCCCCAGATTTTTCTGATGCAACAAGATAATCATTAAAATCTCCCATTGCTAACCACGGAGTGAGATTGCTATCACGGGAACTCCCAATATCCCTCCACAGATTATTTCGAGCCATGTTGTCATTCGGACCATAAATTAATGAAAGGTCCCACTCTGGATATTCTTCCTTCTCTTTGATCTTTAATTGTACCAGGTTTTGAGTGAAGGATAAAACTCGCAGCTTCAAACTGTCATTCCAAAAAATTGCAATACCTCCCAACAAACCAGTTGGATCAATAGTGAACATATGATCCAAAGAAATTTTCTTTTTTATCTTAGTCAATTTTTTTGCTTTCATCTTTGTCTCCATTAGCAAAACAATGGAGGGACGGAGAGACATTACCATATCTCCAAGTTGACGAACTGTCAGGTTCCGTCCTAGACCCTGACAGTTCCAGCAGAGTGTCAACATTTATCCTGGGGCGGCTGTTCCAAGACAGCGGCTGGCCCCTTTGAAATTAACGAGATTGGGAAGAGAAACTTCATGAAAGGAGGTCGGCTCAAAACCCGGAGGATAACGAGAGTCAGGTTGGTAGAGATTTGAAACTTTTTTAGGTTTCAGAACATTGGGGTAGGGTGAGATTCTCGTTGAAGAAGCACGGGCTAAATCTTTTTTTACCTTCCCATAATTCTTTACAGATTTCTTAAGATGGTAAGAGGGATTATTAGACGGGTCGAAAGGACAAATGGGTTGTGGGTCTTTTAATGTAGGGTGGCTCGGGCTAAAGGTTTGGTTTTGAGGAAAAACATGAGCTGTTATAGGGATAACCCCAATCTCGTTACTTGGTTGAGGGATAATCTCCACTTCTAAAGGAATCAAATCAACATTTTTACCTTTATTGCTTACACTTTTGTAGGGCTGAAGATCTCCACACGAAGACTTTTGAGATTGATGCTGGAAAGTATCAATACCCCACTTAGGCAGGGAGTTACCACAATTGAAGGGTTTGATTTGTTGAGGGTTCTTCAATTTGTTGCTAACTTCTGGATAAGAGAATTGATTTCTCAACTGATCTTGTCCCACAATATCCGGAATCTCCAAATCAAGCTCTTGGGGTTGCCGTGTATTCTTCATGTTGTTGCTATCCTCCGGATAAGTAGATTGATATTTCATCTTATCAACTCCCACAATATTCGGATTCTTCAAAACGTGCACTTGGGGATAACAAAGCATACGAGATGTGTTTTGGGGGTATAGTGTTATATTGGGACGCCCAACCTCATCAAATCCTAACCCACCACGTGGCATCATCCTCCTCACCAGAAGATCCGAATCGAGATGCAATACTGTAACAGGATTTTTTGATGGAATGTTTGCCGGAGAGAGAATCATTCCAAGTTTGGTTTCCGGCGACTGGGATGAGGAAGGATGAATACCAGAGATCTTTCTACCTTTCATTTTAAAATGCTCTAGGTGTGGATTTAATAACTCACCATTCTCTGCCTTTAACCACACACCAAAAGGAAGGAGCGTAGCTTCTTTTTCTCCACCCGAATCTGTCAAGGTACTGCACTGCCGGTTGTCGTGACCAATTTTACCGCATTTAAAGCAAAAAATGGGTAATCTCTCATATTTCACTTCAAGAAATCTCGGCTCTGCATTCTTCCTTTTGGCGATGACAAACTGCACTACTGGACGGTTCAGATTGATGCGAACTCGGATTCTTAAAAATTTTCCTCCAAGAATCCCACCAAAGGGGATATCTACATCCTCCACGCATCCTATATCCGAACCTAGTTGCATTCCAATCCTTCTTGTTATCCAATCCAAAGGTAGGTCGTGGATTTGGGTCCATATTGAAATGGAATCAAAGACGAACTCCGACACACTCGTATCTTCTTTCCATTTTTGAAGAGCCAGGAGATGACCATTAAAAGCCCAAGGAGAATTTGCTAAAACCTTGTTGAGGTCCGAAACCTCATCAAACATGAAAAGAACCATATCTTTGCTAAGATCCAAAGTTGTGATGTTTGATTTAGAACGCCAGGCTTGAAGCATGGTCTTCTTTGCTGACATCAAATTGAATGGCTTATCAACTAGAAATTTTCCAACTATACTATTTTGATATCTGTGTTTGCCCTCTTCCAGTAGACAATCTTCGATCTCTATCGAGGTGTGGTCTTGAATTTTAGCAATAAGATCATCTTCCCAACCTGGATCCATATTGAAGCGTAATAGACTAGAAGAGAACCAATTAGAAAGCAAAAAGAAAGTGGAGAATAGGTGAAAGAAAAACTAGGGAAAAATGATAAGGAGAATGATGGGGTAAGAAGGGAAAGGAGAAGAGAACCTAATAAAGGTTAGGGAAAGCTCTCCACCATGGAGAGAAAAAAACTTTACTCTGTTATCCGTATCTCCTCATTTTGGAGTTTCCTACTCATTAAAATGCTACTATATATATATATATATATATGAGTCCTTCCATGGGTACTCCCAAATCTACTCCATAATCCTAATAGTTTATAACCAACCACTAAGGGTAGGATTTGAGTTAGCTTATTTTGTCTTCTCTAATGTCACATCAGCTCTAAGTCTAACCATTTAATAATTGAGATAAACGGTTAAGATTTGGAAGTATATTTGAGAGTACACCTTAGGAGTATCCCTAGATTAATTATATATATATAATGAGAGAATGAGGGGTAGGTGGCATTAATGAACTTTTTTTACTATGACAAAAAACCTGAATATTATATTCTCCTATTATTATTTAGTGAATAAATATTTAAGGGTATTAAAGTCATTTAAAATCTATTAACTTCAATTCCCTTAGATATGCCTAATTCTCTCAACTATCTACTCCTATTTTTTTTCTCTCTCTCATTCTTATGTGTTTTCAACTGCCACACAACTCACATTTTCAACACATTTTTTTAGGGTGGCGTTAGGCGCACCCTAATATTTGATGATTGCACCCCATTATTAAAAATTACTTACTACACACCGTTAAACTCCTAGAATTACTCATACACACCAAAAATAAAAAATTAGCTTATAAACTTTATAACTACACACCAACCCAACATAAGAGACATTGAAGGTTTAATTTTGCTAACCGGTTGAGAACTGGTGAATGTTGTATGTCCTCACAAGCAGCGTCTTTTTTCTTTTTTTTTTGGCTTACATATCTTCATTTAAACATTCAAAAGTATTGCAAACTGATCTGCCAACTAGGTTCATTGGATCAAACGGATTCGCACAAGAGGGAACACGCCAATGTGAAATCCAGTAGAGACATTAAGATGCACATAACAATAATCCATTAGCAGAAAGGCTTCCCAACTATGGATTTTACTTCTACGTCATATTCCTAATGCTTTACAAGTGTTAAAAACAGGATCGCTTCTACAATTCTTCTTTGAGAGGAAACATATGGTAAAAGTTGTTTTAGGCAAACCCTTTTCCGTGTGAATCTTAGATCAAAGATATTAAAGCTCCTATTTCAAAGAGCATTGGTAATTTTAAAGAGATGGGGGTTTCACACATGATGAGAATAGAGGAAGGGGAAAGAAGTCACCAGAAAATGTAGACGCCGGAAAATAGAAGAAGAAAGAGAAGAGTGGGGTGCAGCTATTAATATGGTGAAAACTGAAAATTAGAAAATTAATTATTAATGGGGTGTAGTCATAAAAAATTGGGGTGCGCTGGCACCACCCTTTTTTTTTATCTCACGTCTCTCCTCTAACATACGTGCATAGACCCACTACATCTCTCTTTCCACTCTCTTCCACTTTCCTCTCACGTGCATCGCATGTAGTATATATATATTTTTAGTTGGGATAGTGGGCCCAATAAATTTTAAAGTAAGATAAATGAAAAATAGTATTTTTCTATATATCCCGGGCGGTTTCAAGTATTTTTCACCGTGTCAGTCCAGGTTACACAATCAACCCATAAATGGTTTAACCTAATCCGTTAAGGGTGTCAGGTCCCGGGTTAATCAGTCCAATCGATCCGGGTTTTAAAACATTGGGCTAGACTCAGGCTTCTCAATAGGCAGGAGCCGGGACATGACCATTGTCGGCTCCAACTAGCCCGTCTTCCATAAGGTACTTCTGAACCAAGATTGGATCGAGTAGAATTTATCTAGACCAGGTTTCCGCCCCCCATACATACGGACCTGGATATCTATGCAAGGCACTAGATACTTTTGCCGCCACAACGGCCAGCCCCTCGTGCCCCCACCTTGAAGAAGGCCGAGAGGGCAGTCGCCCCTAAACTTTTTTAAAAAAAATTGCAGCAATAGGGCATAGCCTTGGGGTAGGGAGCAACTTCCCCTAAATTTTTGAAGAAAAAAATTATAATTTAATAGGACATATCTTGAGGTATGGGACAGTCGAACTTTTGAAAATAAAAGTTTTAGTATTATGTTTAATTATGGGAAATAGTCAACAGACCCATGAAATCTATTTACAAACATGAGGTCCAGCTTCCCCCCAATGAGAGGTGGACCAATGAGGTCTAGCCTTAGGTTTATAAATTGATTTCTTGGGTCATATCACTACTCTTTAATTATTTAACAAGATATAGTCATTTAGGATAAGGGATAACTCCTAATCCCCCAACTTTTGAAAGAAAAATATACATTATATTTATATAACAATTTATTAGGGCATAGTCATGGGACAAATATCCCTTTATTTTTTTTAGTAAGAGGTAAAATAACACCAAACACAGACGGACGGGTATCTCTTGAAGTTTTGAAAACAAAATATATCTTACATAATATGTTATTTAATTGTTTAAGGGGACATACACATAGGACAAGGGGACAGTTGTTCCTCTAAACAAGGAGAAGCAATTCTCATAGGACTAGAGTACGGATGAGATGAATCCATATGCAATTACTAACCTTTTCAATCAACTTTTGCTTGTCCCCTCCGAAATTGAGGATTGTTAGGGTGAGTGCGTTACCACAGGCGTGTTGCCGGATCATCATGATTCATAAATCATAATCATAGAATTTTTAGAGACTTCACGGTTGATTCCATGACCATGAGGTCGTTTGGCAATTTTGGATTTTGCAAAAAAAAAAAAAAAGAGTATGCCATGCACGTGCAGATCTTGTTTCATCAAAAGTAATGATCACAGAGTCCTTTTCCCATTCACATCTCGTTTCATCGATGTAATGATCACAGTCGACCCTTTTCTCATTCACCCAATTCTAACAGATTCATTAATACGTTAGCTTCTATTATTGTTTTTGGTTTAAGCCTCTATTATTGTACAAGAGTTAATTGAGCAGCCTCTCCCTATCCAGGCAGTTGAATCCAGTCCCAATGTTGATTTTGGACATAATATTCTTCTTTTTTTTGATATCTTTAGAATGAAGCCAATTTTTAGGAATTTGATGAGTGAACATGGAATTCAAAATTTTGGATTCTGGCGAGGAAGATACAAAAGCAAAAGAGAGGAAAAGAGAAGAGAAAGCGCAGATAGAAATAGCAGAAACATGGGATAGGGTCCCATCTACTCAAGTAGTAAGGATTCCATGTCAGTACAACCAAAAAAAAAAAAGTTTCATTTTAGTAACCCAATCGATTCTAGATAGAGTTAAAAGAGTTAGAAAGAGGCGGTTTAACAACCGCTTAAAGAGTTAAGAGTTAGAAAGAGGCGGTGTAGCAACCACAGAAGTTCAGTATGGCCTGTATGGGCACATTGAGGCGGTTGGGAATATGGGTACCGATGGGCCAGGCCGAGCCGTGTTAGGAGCAGGATATGGCTTGATTCCTTCAGGCCCAACAGCCCCTAACATGGCCCATTGACAGCCCCATTTGGAAATGCAGACACGGGTGGAGAATGAGAGGATTGGGGATAGTTTTGAAAAGGAAAAATATTGTAGGAATAGAGGGGACTTTTGTAGGAAAGAATGGTAGGAAAATTGTCAATGAGTGACAAGGTCTGCGAGAGCTGTAGTTGATACATGATAGGGGCATTTTTGGAGGAAGTGTGGAATAGTCCATTCCTAACACTCTGAACCAACCATCCAATAGTAGAGGCCTAGAGGGAAACCAACTAATTAAGCCATTTCTTAGAGCCCTCCCATGCACTTGTGTTCTTGGACAACTACATATATACAATAAGAAATAGAAGTGATCAAGCTGACAAACAGTATCCGGGATCTCTACATGAAGCCGTCGCTTTGATCAAATAGACAACAATGCGTACAATTTGTATGGAATAGGTAATACTATTACTAGCACTGAGATTCCATGCTTTTCTAGATTTAGCAATGAGATGACTAACCATCTGGTTCTGGTCTATGACATTCCCATTCACATTCAGTCATGAAGAGTCAGTTACTTCGGCATAGAAACAGTTTTGTTCATATAGAATTCACAGTATTGCACCCCTAATAGCAGGCAGTAAGCATAGAGACACCTATCATTCATTGCAAGCATAGATTACATACTATGTGACCCTTACTATATATATCTGGAAAACAAAACAAAACAAAAAAAACTTTACAGACTAATTTGGAAGGATTCAAGCATAAAGGTTAGTAATTGCAACTCTGGAAGCCATAAGAGTTGGGTACTCTTAAATTACAAAAGTTACAACTTGTGAAAAAAAAAGGATAAATTGCCTTTTAAGAGTACAACTCCATTATTTTATGGCACTGCAAAATATGGTTTTGTTTTCAAAGAATCCCTACATGGATTAAAAATATCCCGGAGGCAAGAAAGCAGATACATACCTTTATTTGAAGAACGACAATCCAGTTTTGTCACTTCTTTGACAGCAATGCGCTGCACTGTGCCATTATCTTCGATGCCCGAGTAATTGAATCCGTCATGTAGAAGTTCTCAACGGCAGTCCCAAAAGCCACCATACTCATTTCCTGGCAGACTTCAGGCTTCTCCAAAGTAGCAGAAACTGTGGCTGGCTCTCTCTCGTCTATGTGTAACAGGTTCGGTGCCACAGTCCTGATGCGGGACCGGACAGCTCCCAGTGTATCATAAGGCAACCGGATCCCAGCCACCTCTGATAGTGCCCTGATTATCTTCCAATCATCCCTAGCATCACCTACAGTAGGAACTGCAGGCAATGTCAGCTGTGCACACCCTTCTGTATTCTCATATATCCCTTCCTTCTCACTGAATGCAGATGCAGGGAAGATGACATTGGCTCGATAGACGCCACGATCACCATGGTGACCTTGATAAACCACAAATGCATCTCCTGGGAGCTTCTCCAAGTCCACGTCATCAGCACCCATCAGATATAAGAACTTTGCCGACTCGATACTGTTGCCAGATTCCGGCACAAGGCCAAGGTCAAGTGCGGCAGCTTGGGCAGCATTGAGAAGCAAGACGTTAAGGCCGTTCCAATCGGGCCTAACAACCTTTCCAAGCTTTGCTATGGTTTCAACAGCCGAAAAAATTGCATCCTTATCCTTGCGTTCAAAGAGCCCGGCGCCAACAACGATGGCTGGATTTTTCGCATTCAAGAGGGCCGAGCAAAAAGAATGGCGACCCTCTGCAATTTCGAGCAGGGTTTGAGGGCCTGTGCCCAGATGCTGGTGATTATAGTTAAGATCAGTTGCAGGGCCTATATAGCCAACCTTTGCATTGTTTGCTCGGACTGTCTTCCGGATTCTGGCATTCACCATTGGTGCTTCTACCCTTGGCTGCCATTTTGCATAGAAATATAAGATTAGAGAACCATATCCACGCCAATAACATGCACAAAAACCCAGATTAACCCATACACAATCCCTTTAATCCTCACCAGATAACTTACATAACAAAGAGTCGACAAAAAAAAAACAGGAAAAGAAAAAATGGTTACACACGCATAAATCCAGTTTACAATGACAAATTCAATTCAACTTGCATAGCATTTATAAGAACCAATTCTCGAAATGCATGTAAGTCATTATCCTGCATGTGACATACTCTATATATACCAATCACTGTTACAAATCTCCCGAGAAATACTCAATTTCTCCCAAGAAAAACCGAGAAAAACATCTAAAGTTTAAAACTCCGTTTTTATTATGATATTTTAAAATTTTCACGAGAAATATAATCCTCTTTTTATCCCATAAATATCGCGAGATTTAGCCGAGATTTAACCTAGATTTTTAAAATATCGTGAGGAATACACAATGTTGTTGGTTTAATGAATTTATAATTTGGTGATATTTATTACTATTTCCTGTAATTTTAATAAATTTTTTAATCATTGCCGAGATTTAGGCAATAAATACCCAAAAAAAATTCAGATTTGAAAATCTCTTCAGAAAACTTCGGCCGATAAAAACTCCACTGCTACCAACTAAACCATATGGAAAAATAAGTGGGGTTTCTTTTGAGAAAAAGTAAGTCCCAAACGAATATATGAGTAGTTGAGTAGCTAGGAACCCAATGTGAGATTCTAACATTCAGTATAAAGACTACTTATCCTACTAAAAAGTTGGCTGCAGTAAGCCAGGTAAGGTACAGCTTGGACATCATTCATTATTTCCCTTACCGATCTATATATATATATATATATATATATTCAACATATGAGATTCTAACATTCAGTATAAAGACTACTTATACTACTAAAAAGTTGGCTGTGGTAAGCCAGGTAAGGTATACATTCTCGTGAGAATAAATGGTGAAAAACACACAATCCCTGAATTCCATTCCGAAAATTTGACCACTTGACACCTCATGCTGCTGACAAAATTTCCTGTTTTCCTAGGCTTCTATCCATGACCGACATCATCTGCATCCACTCCTTGATAGTTTAAGTTGAGCATCATTACTCATCATCAATTTTCAAAGTTGGGCCTCCTGGACAGGCCATAATATACCAATTAATCTCAACATCGTAAATATTTGGGCTCTCATTGTGCAGGCCAATCAAGTAAGGCCCAACTTGAACCAATCATCCAAAAGCTTAATATTTTTTTATGAATCAGTAAATGCAATTTAATTAAAGCATAGAGAGAGAACAGATTCACAAATAGTGAACCACAGAAAGCAAAAACAAGCAAAGAACTAGCTACTAGAAACACAATAGAACACACTCCTGCCCATACAAAAGCTTAATATCAAACTCAATGCATGGAAGACTTAACTCCTTACTGTAGCCGGGATCACAATACTCCTTGATTTCATCCCCTAATTTAATTTCTCACATCATCAAATGGCTTACTTCCTACACCTCAATAATTTCTCAACACCATCTGTGGTATCGAAACTAATTTCATCAGGAATCATATTCCAGCCCACAAGAAAATCAGACTCATTAGTTGGAAGCAACTGTGCCACCCAAGATTTCGGGGTGGCTTCGGTAGGACTGTCAATGGATCGGATCAAGATCCGGATCCAATCCGATTAGCCGGAATCTAGACCCTATTAGTGATCCGTCGGATCGGATTCCGATCGCAAAGGTGGAATCTGATTATAATTGGATCGGATCCGGATATATGGTGATCCGATCTGATTATAATGAATTTTTTAAATCATTTTAAATATATTACATAGATTTTCTATGCATAAAGTATTAATATTTAAAAAATTAATATTAATTAGAGTTAAATAAGGTCCTATTAGATTTTTATATTATTAAATAGAGGTTTTTTTAATAAAAAATTAAAATTAATCGGATCGGATTTGGATCTTAAAAAAAATTAGATTCTGATTGGGCAATTCAGAATCCGACGGATATTGGATTGGATTCGGATATAGGCAGATCCAGTCCGAATCTGACCCGTTGACAGCCCTATGCTTCAGGTTAAGAAACTGAGATTATGACTAACATGGTGGTTGCTAAGCATGGTTGGCTTTATCGTCCAGGGTCTTAACTCTCTTGAACCACCCAAATGAAGCAAAAATATCTTTCTCGGCCTTTGTTTCATTTATTGTAAATTAATGCTATATTGTTGGCTTAACAGGGTGTAGGAGATGGTCTATCAATTCACGCATAACAAGACCCATGTATACCTCTCGCTAGTTGGTCCCTACGTGATTGCCTATTCCATGTATACATCCAACCAAGTTAGTCTCCACTCCCTCCCTCCCTTCGGCTTGGAAGAACAATCCATCCTTAATGCTGGATTGCTGGGTTAATAGGGTGTAGGAGATTTTCTATCAATTCACGCATGCAAGACCCATGTATCCCTCCCCTCCCTCGCACCCTCTCTCTCTCCAACAGGCAAACACAGCGGTGTTGCAATACTTTTGTTTGTTAAGTCGCTCTTGAAATGCATACTAAATACTGACATGAATAATTATATTAGACACTTCTCCACTGCCTATACTATACACACTGACATGGACAAAATTAATTTTGAAAATTAATCTTTTTTTTATATATAACAAATATTGTATTTATCAAAATAATATCAATATTGGATTAACTGTACGATGTGATCATTATTTTGTGATGATCATTGCACTTGAAACTTTCATTTGTTTTCTTAATTGTTGTACATGTATTTTTTTTATAGGTTTTGACAATTTCATTAAGAAAAAGGTGGAAGTCCAAGATACAACATATCCCTCGCAAGACATAAAAAGGAGACAATAAGAAGATTAATTGGATTCAATTAAAAGAGGAATCCATTTAAAACCAAAAGAATCCACCCTGTCGTCTTTCAAGTTCTTAATAGAGAAGGACCAATGATAAAGAATCCATGATCTTCGCTGGATCACCGCACGGCAAGACTCGACTTTACCATCAAAGATTAATCAATTCCTCTCCTTCCATAGACTCCAAGCTCTGGTAACAGGAGCATCTTCCACAAAACTTCGACACAAGAACCAAAGATGCCTTGGGGCTATCCACCAATAAGACCGAGAAAGGATCTAAGGATGACCCAAGACATGCCGAAACAAACAAAAAAAAGCTGCCATAGGCCCATAACTCTATTACTAAATAACAATGAAGGAGCAAATGATCAACCCATTCCCCTTGATTTAGGCACACAACACATTTGTTTATAACCGGACGCTTACTACTAATGAGATGATTGATTGTCAGGATTTTATTCAATGAAATTTTTCAAACAAAGAAACTTTTAATGGAATTTGGGTCTTCAACACTATTCTGGCACGGATAATGATTGGACTCCCCATTTCTAGTCCTCTTAAGATTATCTCATTTCCACACCCTCCTATTAGAATTTCTGAAATCCACCCTATACTGTCTCTCAAATTGGTCAGCTAGGGCCCCGACCACCAATAGTTGGCATTCCTCCTGAATTCGAGCATCCACACAGTCCTCCCCCTCCTCCCTACACATACACTTATCCACTAGCTTTCTCTGCCTCTATAGCATACAATTTTGGAAAATCCGGGGAATAGGTCTATACCACATCATGGATCCTCCCCAAATTTTATTCTATTGTCAATCCAGCCTTGAAATCTCGAATTGGACCCCTTTAGCAAAATACTTATGAATTTCATAAATGCCCCTCTAAATGCTCATGTCATGGTTGGAAGTAATTATAGTAGGAACCAATCCCCATACCCACACTTACACTTATCTATCATTACAGCTCTCCAGACTGTTGATCACCTCACCATACCTCCAAAGCCACTTCCTCAGTAAGTTTTTGTTAACCACGCTCAAGGGTCAAAAGCCCAAACCCTCCCACTTCCTTAGGGATACAGACTTCTTTCATCCAGCCCGTCCACAAAAATCTTGCTGAGGTTTTATAAATCTTGCTGAGGTTTTCAAGAAACAAAGCCAACAAGGCAGGAATAGAAAACAGAAACATCATGATGCAATCAAGGAGTCAACCAAAGCCACGACGAACAAATGGTTGGAAAAGAAGTCATAGACTTAATAGACCCATAGAGATAGACAGTTAGCTTTGACGGATCAAATATTCAATAAAGAAGCTATTAGATGTGTTAATCATTTTCCAAGATTTGTAACAGCTACCTCACGAGTTCTGTTAAGATTCCAAAGTGGAACAACACCAAAACGGGGTGAAAGCCTGACAATACCTTTACCCTATGTTTGGTTGCCAAGAAAATTAGTGAAAACATGGAAAAGAAAAGAAAAGAAAATTAGATAAAACACAGCTAAGAATTGTATTAGAAATATAAAATTTTCTTTTCTTTTCCATATTTTCACCTATTTTCTCGGCAACCAAACATAGCATTAGTGACGAGAATTAGGGGTATTGTAGTCATTTTAAATTATAATTGTTGTTTTAAATGGAAAATAGAAATTAGTTTCTCAGCTCTTAAGTTAGATTTTATGTTTTTACCTTAAATAGATGTTATGAAAGCAGTATTATGAGACTCAATTTATAGAACGAAGATTTACATTTAAGCTCTTGAGTTCCTTCAAGAACTTGTGGGTTGCTTGGATAAGCACATTGCAAGAAGTCTTGTCTTAGGTTTCCTCTGAAAAATTTAGGCTTGGACAGTGATCAAAATATTTATCTTATCATCTTGCTGCATAGTAGAGATTGAATACTCCGCTACCCACTCCATATTAATTATAATACATGAATCTTCTAATTGTTCCATATCAACTAGAAAGAGATTCTTTGACCTTAAAGAATTCAGTTCAGATGTAGGATACCTATCCGGAAGTTAAATGAATTGATTGTAAATTATGAGATTTTGCTATTCCATTTCCTTCTAGGGTACCTCGAGACCAAAGAAGAGTTCGACCCTATGCTTTATTTCTGTCCTCGTTGATCCTGATTTGACATTAGAAGTATATTGAATTTTACCCAAATCTTCCTGTCCAAACAAAGGATCTATTTTGAATCACATAAAATTGACAAAACCTAGCAGCAACAGGTTTGAATCAAAGATTTCCAGATGGATTGGGTATAACAACCCATAGGAATATTTTTTTTCGTAAGTAGAGGTAAAGAAACAAAAATAGAAAGAAATACTTATGTGAGTAAAATAAGAACTAAATGAAAGAGCAATTCCAAGCCTCTTGAGCATGCATCCAGCAGGAATGAACCTACGAATTTGCCAATTATGAGTGGGCCACTTTAATCATTCAACCCTGGATGCTTAGCAGGGATCCTCGTACATCTAGGATAAGCGAATTCCAATTGAAACAAAATGCAATTTTGATTAAAATGAGAAGAAACGAATAAAAAGCAGATATGGTAGAATGGTAAAATTTCTCTTTGCCAAGGAGAAGACATGGGTTCAATTCCCGCTTGCCACCTATGGTGAAGTAATGTATGTATTATGCAATATTATAATAGATTCAGAATGGTTGACCATGATGGTGTCTTGTCTCTATCCTCCCTCTGCTTTTTTTCCCACCCCAAAAGAAAAATGGTCATTGATTACGAGTTAAACTCAGACCTAAAAGTTGAGTAGATTATCCATTTTTTTGAATGAATTTTACCATTAATGCAATTTAGGGGTACGCGAAAAAGAAATCCTATGTGGTGGCTTCTGTATTCCGGAGAAACAAATCTTGATTGAGCCATATTTTCCCAATGGATACAATCTGCTCACCTTGGGAGAAGAGGGAAAAAATATTTTCAGTATTTCTAATTTCAAGGAGACTTTATGAAGATGTAATAAATCGAACAAATTTCTCCTCTGCATGTCCATGAAGTTTTGAAAAATCCAAATATCACAGATAGATATAGAGGTGGAAAAAAATGGAAGAAAAAAATTCATCAAAAAAAAAAGAAACAACTTTGTTGAGAGAACTATTACAAACAAAAAAAAGGAAAGATATCTAAAAGATCTTTTTCCAAAAATTCATATTTGGCCCATACCAGAGTAGGCTTGATTGTGCCAGATTTCATATCCAATAGTTGTATGAGATGCTCGAGGCCTTGGCAAACATGTAATGTCGTCGAGTGGTAGTTAATTGATGGCGATATACCAAGAAATTGAGGTAATACCACATCAAATATCTTGTTTTTCTTTTTATTTAGAGAAAAAAAAAATTGTCGCTTAGGAATCACTACCAATCTTCAATGAATATTTAGATGATATTATTATTTTTTGTCCGGCTACCGAGTTATGTTTTCAACAACAGAATGGTAATTGATGTCACTTGAAGCAATTAATAAAGATATTATTGTTATGCTAAATCATAAACGAAGACTTGGACAAATAAAAATGAGAACTTTTCAAGTCAATCTTTGGAGTCCCAAAAGATGGATGCTCTAACGTAGTAGAAAATGCCCTAAGTGACATAATAAAGAATATGGGACGAAGAAGAAGAAGAAGAAGAGAGTGGGTGATCCAATGGGATACACTATCTATTTTATTATTAAAAGGATTGTGGGTACATAAATTCCGCCACTAAGGTGTAAAGCATGTACAGACTAATAAATAACATAACACACTATGGGCTAAGTGATTTATTCCTATCACAACACTCCCCTCAATCAGGGCATATATATCAAACATGCCCAGTTTGCCAATGGTGTAGTCATGGTTTTCAAGGCGACTTGAGGCGATAGACCCCATGGACACCTGAGGCGCCCAAGGCGTCGCCTGATGAACTCTTTGTTATATAAATTTCTTAGTATGAGATATATTTATGATGCATTTCCTTGAATAAGGGATGCCCTGCAATTCATTTAAATTTGCAAAAAATCTCTTTTGTCAAGTTGCACTTTGATACATTCATCATGGAGACAATTCTAGGAATAACAAATGGAGATTTCAAGTGTTGGGAATAAATAAAAGAAACAAAAAAAAAATGCTATAATGATTGTCGAAAGTGGCGAGAGAGAGGGATTGTGAGGAACTCAAAATAGAAAAAAACAACATTCTACAGTGACAGCCGAATAGGAGAGAGAGAGGAAGGAGAGAGAGGAGGGAGTGTAAGACTAAATAAAAAACAAAAATAGTCTTGACAGCTAATGTGAAAGCTAACAAAGGAGAGAGAAGAGAGGGAGAGGTCGTACCTCTTACTCCTTTTTTTTCTTTTTTCCTTCTCGAGTATACTCAAGAAAAGTAATAAAAAAATAAATAATAAGTAAAATATATAATTATAAGGGCTATACTTATTTAAATTATAAAAGACCGTTTTAAATATAGGTTAATGAGAGTTTTGGGACCCTAGAGGAAATTTGGGGCATTTAAAGACCTTTTTTTGTTATTGGGTTGCCTGAACTCAGCTATATGCCTGGTCGCGCCTTTAACTAGGGGTGTATCAAAACCAGGCTAGCTTGAAGTTCGGCTCAGCTTGGCCCGATCAAAAGCCTGACTTGAGCTCGAAAAATAGGCTCGATCAAACCGAGCCAAGCTATTTTTTGAGTTTGAAAATGTATTCAAGCCGAGCTCGAGCCAAGTCTTGTTTGATTCAACTCAGCTTGGCCTGATTGAGGCTCAGTTCGGCTCGAGCTTGGCTTGAATATTATATAAAAAATTATAAATAAATATATTTATATCATTATTATATATATAAATAATATAATTATTATATATTTTTATATATATAATAAAGATTTTTTTTTAATTATTTTTTAATAATTCAACCCGAGCTCAAGCCAAGCCGAGCTCAGCTCGAGCTCGAATCAATTTGAGCTCGACTCGAGCTTAACCAAGCAGATTCGAGCTGAGCCCGAGCTCGAGCATAGATGAAAAAATTTCAAACCGAGCAGGGCCAAGCCCGACTCGAATACACCCCTACCTTTAACAACCATGCAAAAAATAGAAGACGCCATATGATCCACCTACAAATAGAAGAAGAACGAGAGACCAATTGATCTACCATTGAGCGAGAGAGAAGACGGGTTAACATAAGGGACACATGCTTGACACCATTCACCTTTTTTCTCTTCTTTTATCTACAAACTTTTTTTTGTTGGATATATATACACTAATATATTATATGGTAAAATAAATAAGAAGTACATAAAATAGCATGTTTTTTTATTTGTCAAACGACCATATTCTAATATAATAAATTTTTATCCTTTAACAATAATAATATTACATATATCAGATTTTTAATAATGACCGTCAAGGCGGCCAGTCGCTTGAGCCCAGCAGAGCGCCTAGTTGCCTAGGCAACCGCCGCCTAAGGCACCTGAGGCGACGCCTTTAACAACTATGGATGTAATAATGTCGATTAGATGTCACTGTCTTAGCGAGTATGTCAGTCAACTAATCATTTGTCTTGACAAATAGGTGATAAATGATATTCAATGCCACCTTCTCACAAATGAAATGTTTGTCAACATTGATGTGCTTCGTTATGTCATGCTGAATAGGATTATGTGCAATATTACTAGTCAACTTGTTATCACAATACAACCTCATCACTGACTAGATTAGAAATCCAAGCCCTGTCATGAGAATCTTGATCCAGAATAACTCAAAAGTTCTTCGCTAGGCTCAACAATAGACAGGCTCAACAATAAATCTTTGCTACAACCGTTGGTTTCTTACTTCTTAAAATAAATAAGTTCCCACCAACAAGAGTACAATACCCTGATGTGAATATTCTTTCTATCACTGAGTTTGCCCAGTCAACATCTGCATATCCTTCAACTTGTAAGTCTCCATTCTTTCGAAAAAGCAAAACCCTATCAAGAGAAGACCCAAGATACCTAATTACTCTTTCAGCTACCTCTAGGTGTATAGTTCGTGACTTATGAATAAACTGACTGATCGCATTAACATAAGCTATATGCAGGCATGTCAAGGACAAGTAAATCAGTTTCCCAACCAGTCTTTGGCATAGTTACCATGTCAGGGTTTGGGAACTACTCATTGGTTAGGAGAAAATTTGGAATAAATCGGCAAAGTTGAAAAAAAAAAATCGAATAAATATCGGTCAAGAGATGAATAAACAAGTAATAAGATATTTAATTTTAAAAACTTATAAAAAAGATATTTCATGTATTAGATATTCATTCAAAAAAAAGTGAATAGTTTGTATTAAATTTGCAAAAATCGCGAATTTTTCAAAATGTCACATTCTTTTCAAAAATTCGTGAACACTTTGTGAATTAATCGTTTAATAAGAAAGTTGCAAATCATTCAAGACTTTTTGAAAAAGTCAGAGAACTTTGTTATTACGGTCTTTGGAACATCCCCTAGAAATTCTTCACCCTCATAATCAAGTTTGAGATTAGCCAACATGGGTGTATCAACTGGTTGTCGGTCAAGAGATGAATAAGATTTTTAATTATGAAAACTTATAAGAAAGACATTTCATATATTAGATATACATTCGATAATTTTTCAAAATTAGTGAATTCGCAAAAATACAACTTTTTTTAAAAGGTCACAATGTTTTCAAAAAAATCGTGAATACTTCGTGAACTTATCATTCAACAAAAAAGTTGCAAATCATTCGGAGTGTTTGAAAAAAGGGAGAACTTTGTTACTATGGTCTTTGGAAAATCCCACGTCCTAACATCCTCTAGAGGTTCTCCACCCTCATTATCAATTTTGAAATTGGCCTCCATAGGTGTATCAACTGGTTTAGTACCCAGTTTTCATGTATCTCGTAATCCTTTAGAAATTGAAGATGCCTTTTTTGGACCTGGCAACCTCAATTCCAAAGAAGTGCCTTAGGCAGTCCTACATCTTTGATCTAAAACTCTTTTGCCAGAATCACCTTCTGAATCTCTGAATCTCTTGAGGATTGTTACACGTTACCACAATATCATCCACATAAGCAATTACAGTTGTGGTAGGGCCAATCGGATGTTTTTCAAATAAAGTATGGTCTGAATGACTCTGAACATAGGTAAATCTCTTAACTACACTAAACTTTCAAACCCGGCATTAGGGGTTGTTTTAGCCCATAGATTGAACTTCTTCAACTTGCAACCCTGAACCCAGAATCATGGGGGAAGAGCCATATACATTTCTTCCCCCAAGTCTCCATGTAAAAATGCATTCTTTACATCCAACTAATGAAGAGGCCTAGATAAATTTGTTGTAAGTGAGCAAACCTGTGACATAATTGATCTTGGCAACTGAAGCAAACGTCTCCTGATAATCGTAATCCACTCCAAAGGTTTGAGTAAACCCTTTTACCTACTAACCTGCCTTGTATTGCCCACTGTCCCATCAGCTTTATGCTTCATTGTGTACACTCAGTACTTACAACGTTACAACCTACTAACTTCTCTTTGAGAGTATTAATCAATTCCCATGTAAGGTTCTTCATGAGAGATTTCATTTCTTCTCACAAAATTTCTTTCCACTAGGGATGTTTCAAAGCTTTTGTTACACTGAAAAGAAGACACCAAAAACAAGGAAGAAATAAAGGCTCGCAGATGAGAAGTGAATTATAATAAACAAAATTAGTGGTAGGATGAAGTTTTATACATGTAAGTTTCCCTTTGTGATCATCATCTGGAATAACAAGAATAACAGGAGAAGACTTACCAGAAGGAGTAGGCTCTGAATCCACAGTTGCAGGATGAGAAGGCTGTTCGGCTAATGTAGCCTTTACTTTATGGTGCCTGAAATAGGTTTTCAACTCCTCACCTCAGTGGCCTCAAATGACGAGAAAGGAGAAACAAAGGATGGATGAAAAAGAGAAAGATCAACAAGAGATAGAAGTGGGAGGGGAGCCTCTTCAAAATCACAATTCTGCCCCTGAAGAACATCCGAGAAATAAGGAACATAATCAAAAAACAAGATGTTCATAGAGACAAACCTTTGCCTATTTTTGGATCAAAACAATTGGGGCCCAAAATGTAACCAAAAGAAGTACACCCAAAGACCTTGCAAGGAAGATTGAATACAGGAAACTTATGAAACAACAGCTGATGTGGTGATTTGAACTCTTAACACCCTCAATGGAATATGTTGATGACATAAGATTGAATACAGGAAACTTATGAAACAACAGCTGATGTGGTGATTTGAACTCTTAACACCCTCAATGGAATATGTTGATGTCATATGCCTCAGTGAACACCGTTTCAGACCAGCATCTTTTCTCAACTTTGATTGCCAGGAGAAGACTTCTAGCAACCTCAAGTAAGTGTGTTTCTTCGCTCTACTACCCCGTTTTATTATAGAGTATAAATACAACTGCTTTGATGTATAACACCATGTTCTTCAAGATAGGCTCTCAACTGACCTTCCAGATATTCACGTCCATTGTCAAATCTGAGAACTTTAATGTCTCTTTCAAATTGGGTCCTTCCTATCTTTATAGAAAATACAAATAATATTAAATACTTTATCCCTAGTCTTCAAAAGATATATCCACATATACCGAGTGCAAGCATCCACAAAGAGTAGTTTGACACAGGGAAGTTTGACAAAGTAAACACAAGGCAATTTGACAAAGTAATCAATAGCACTTTCATTGTGTTGCTTCCAAAGGAGGGGGCTATAGTTCTCAAAAAATTTCGTCCGATCAATCTTGTGAGTAGCATGTATAAAATTCTAAGGTTTTGGCATCGAGGCTCAAGGAGGTGATGATAGCTCTCATTTCCCCTCAGCAGAGTGCGTTTGTAGGAGGGCGCTAGATTGTTGATGGGATTCTTATTGCTAACGAGTGCATTGACTCCAGGGTGCGCTCTAAAATATCGGGAATCCTATGCAAGGTAGATATGGAGAAGGCCTATGATCATGTCAATTGGGAGTTTGTTCTCTACATCTTAGGTAGGATGGGCTTTGGGTGGAAGTGGCAACAGTGGATGAGGTCTTGTATGTCTTCGGTTCATTTCTCTACTCTGGTCAACGGGAGTTTGGTTGGTTTTTTCCCTAGCTCAAGGGGCTTGAGGCAGGGGGATCCTCTTTCTCCCTTTCTATTTGTGCTCATTTCGAAGGCTCTGGGCCAGATGTTGTCCAGAGCTGAGGGGATTCATTTCAAAGGATTTAGAGTGGGTGCTAATAGTCTATGGATATCTCATCTCCAGTTTGCGGACGACACTCTAATTTTTGGGCGTGCATCAAGGAGGGACCTCCTTAATCTTACGTGTGTGCTTAGATGTTTCGAAGCGGTGTCAGGTTTGCGAGTCAACCTCGCTAAATCTAAAATTATCAGGGTAGGGGAGATCTCCATTCTAGAGCATCTGGCCATCTGCCTAGGGTGCCGAGTGGGCTTTCTTCCCTCGAAGTATTTGGGCATGCCTTTGGGCGCAAGCTTCAAAGCAAAATCAACGTGGAACTCGGTGATTGAACGCATCGGCAAAAAGGTTAGCTGGGTGGAAATCGACATACTTGTCGAAAGGGGGGTAAGTTGACTCTGATTCAAAGCCCTTTAAGTGGCATCCCTACTTCATGTTTATGCTCACCATTCCCAGATCAGTAGCTCATTCCATTGAGAAGCTTCAGAGGGAGTTTATTTGGAATGAGAGAGGGGATAAAGCTAAATACCATTTAGTTGCCTGGGATCAGATGTGTCATCCTTCGGAAAATGGGGGTTTGAATCTCAAGCCACTCACCCAAGTGAATAAAGCATTATTAGGCAAATGAGAGTGGTGTTTCGGGGATGAGCAGGATAGCTTGTAGCGAGCGGTGATAGTCACCAAGTATGGGGAAATGTCATGTTGGATCCCCAGGAGGTCAGAGGCCCTCATGGTCAGGGGTTTTGGAAGGGGAATATGGCTAATGCCAATTTAGTAATGCTTTGTTTCAGATTCTGAGTGGGGAGAGGGTCGGAGATCAGATTTTGGAAGGATGCTTGGTGTGGGTCTACCAAGTTGATGGACGATTTTGGCAATCTCTTCGCCCTAGCTTATAACAGGGAAGCCCTAGTGGAGGAGTTGTATAAGAGAAGTGCTTCGGGGGTTGTTTGGTGTCCTCGGATGCGTCGGGCTCTAAGTGACTGGGAAATCAGTGATATGTCTCGGCTTTTGGAGCGCATTACAGTGTCAGACCCATGTCCCAAAGTTAGGGATTGCAGGATATAGTCAAAATGCAGCCTAGGGCATTTCTCGCTGAGATTGTTGTACCAATCACTATCCCCTACCTGGACGGAGCCTTTCCCTCATAGAGTGATCTGGAATCCCGGTATCCCAACTAAAGTTACTTTCTTCCTATGGACCGCGACTTTGAACAAAATCTTAACAAGCGAGCACTTACAGCATAGAAGCTGGAGTTTGGCTAACATATGCTTTTTATGTCTTCAAGTGGAAGAAACGGCAGATCATCTTCTCCTTCACTGCCCCATGTCGTAGGAGGTGTGGGGTTCCTGAACCGAATGGGGATTGATTGGTTCTTTCCGTCTTCCCTCATCAACTTCTTATCGTGTTAGGTCGTGAAGAGAGGGGCAGGAGCATGGGAGGCGATTTGGGGGGTGCTTCCTGGGGCTATCTATTGGATGTTGTGAAAAGAGAGAAATCAGAGAGTTTCTGAGGACATCTCTTCGTCTGTCCCATAGGTCTGCAAGCGCATCAGGTTAGTGGTCATGGAACGGGTAGGGTTACATTGTGGGAGGGAGGATCTGCAAGAGGTATTGTACTAGTTTGTGTTTTCCAAGGGGTGGGGTTCAAGTCTGAGTTCCCAGGGGTAAAGGTATGTTTTCGTGCGTACCTGGCTTTGAGTTTATATGCTGGTAAGCTCTTCTAGCCGGGCTTTCTCTTTTGTATCTTTCTTTCTTTTTTAATGCATTGCTTTATCGATCAAGAAAAAGCATCCACAAATTAAATGAAATAACGGAAACTGAATATAAATAAAGTAGGGGAATAACCCTACACATCAAAATGCAATATATCAAAAGGATACCGACTTCATTTATTACTAGGTGAAATAGAGACTCAACAGCATTTCGCTAATTCACACACTTCACATTATAAACTTAATGGATTGAAAGACTCAATCAAACTAGGAAACACAAGTTTCAATGACAGAAAAAATAAGTGGCCAAGCCAGTATGCCAAAGCAAAATCCGGTCTTTATTGACATTACGACTGGACTCGAGTGCACTAAAAGAAGTCAAAGTCAGGTCCAACAACTAAAGTTCATTCACTTCACAACCACTCCCAATCTACTGATGTGTCTTCAAATCTTGAAATACACAATATCAAGGAAAGTCAGCAAAAAATCGGAAAATTCATAAATAAATAGGAAAATGTCGGGCAAGATGTGAAAAAATATAAAATGAGATTGCTAATTATGAAAATAAATTTTATATTTATTCAGGAATTTTCTAAAAAGTCGTAAATAATTTGTGTTTAATTTGCTATATTTTCCAAAAGTCGTGAATTAACCGTGTTCGACAAAATAGTTGTGTATTATTCAGGACTTTTTGAAAATATCAGAAAACTTTGTAACTATGGTTACACTGCAATTTAATAGTTTGGTTAAGCTACTAATACAAAATGTAGAGACCCGAATCTTCTCTCATGTCTTTAATGTGAGTAATAAGGGTAGTTTAGTCTTTTGTCATGTTTTTATGCGTATTTAATTAGATCTAAGTAGCGTAGTGTGGTATATTTGGTTAAGCGTTAAAATGGTGAAAATTTAGAGCTGACGATCGATCGCAGCATAACGACGATCGATCACCCAGAACCTAAAACCCAAGTAAGTTACTGTTTTGTGCGATGATCGATCGCACTAATGTGACGATCGATCGTCCTGAACCAGAAAATCTAATTAAGCCCCAGTTTCCTCGACAATCGATCGCAGCTGGTGTGACGATCGATCGCTCAATATGACGATCAATCGCCACTCGCGGATCAGTTTTTTAAAAGGGTTTCGGATTTCGGGGTTTTTAACCCCTAGGCTATAAATAGAGGTTCTATTTCGTGGGTTTTAGGGTTCTAACCTATTCTAAACCTAATTTGGCAAAAGGGAGAGAAAACCTAGGGTTTTCAAGAGTTTTGGCTTGGAGAAGAAGAGATTTGCTCAAGGGAGAAGAAGATTAGCTTAGAGATTAACCCCAAAGCCTGAGGGAGCTTCATTTAGCAATTTGGATTCAAGGGAAAAATCTCTAAGGTCGATATACTATCCAACTCAACCCTATTATGAATTTATGTGTTTAAGAGTGTTTAAGCTAGGAATAATGGAGTATTATTATGTTTATGGTAAGATTGTAGACTATGGAATATGGATTATGGTTTATTTGTATGGAAATGGATTTGTGAATATGGATTGGAGTTTTATGAACCATTATGTGATGATAAATACTATAGAGGATGGGATGAATGGATGGATGTGGATTGTGTTTGAGTTGTATGGATGGATTATGGTATGGTAAAATGTTGGAAATGGGAAAGGACAATGTATTTATAAAGAATGTACCTAAGGTATTTGTTGAAATGCTTGAGATGATAAATATTAACATGACACCATGGAATTATTGGAAATCGATTATGAATTATGCTAAGAATCATGATAAGGTAGTTGTATGTGATTGTTTGTTAAATTATGCCTAACTATTTTGCATGGCAATTGATATTCGGGTAAGCCAATATTTAGAGGAAAATCTTTCAAACCGGAAATTCTCTAACTATATGGTATGGGACAATATAGTAGAGTTTCCATGGTGGGAGATCAAAATATAAGCAATTACCAACTCGAATGTTAATTGCGACACTTATGCACAAACGCACGGGTATGTTAAGATAAGAGTCTCACAAGTCACACATGTGGACCATAAACATAAGCATTGCATACGCCTGATGTTCTGAATAAGCCCAATGAGGGATTTGAATAAGTGCTTGTTTTGAATAAGCTACTCAAGACTCATAAGTATAAGCATTGCATACGCCTGACATACTGAATAAGCCCAATAAGGGATCTGAATAAGTGCATGATCTGAAAAAATGCAAAAGCATAAGCATCTCACAAGCACGTGGTCTCATAAACATAAGCATCCCATAAGTATGTTGTCTCCTAAGTCTAAAATTCTCACAAGTACACGAGTCAAGGTGATGACATGATGTATATGAGCACATGTTCTTCCGCACTCTGATTATGTTATTATGTTATTGGCTATGATTCTAACTAATTGCAGGGATACTATGTTGTTGGTTGGATTTTATATACACCGAGTGCTTTTGTACTCGGCCAGACTTTTGTCTTGGCAGGCGTGGAGCTCGAGTTTGTAGGTGAGCCGTGGATTGAGGAGGCTTACTTCGAATGACGAGAAGGTGAGCCTTCCGAGGAGGGAGCCAGGGGTTTTGATAGTTACCCCTATTAGTTTACGTTTTGTTTTGGTTAAGAGTTTTGTAATAGACTCTTAGATGATGTTGCTTATCAGACTTCTTTATAGTTGTATATCAGACTATTTTGTCTATAATAGGTTGTTTATGTTGGCCATAGACTTACAGGATGGTTTGGTTTAAATCGAATTTTTATTATCCTCATGTTTGGAGACTCGTGTTAGTATGCCTTGTATGTCATGGATTTAAGAAATGTAACGGGTCCAAAGTCCCATTTTTGTCATGGTGGGGATTTGGGGTCGTTACACAAAAGATGTTGGTAGAGAAACCAGGCACGTCAGTAGAACAGTAGGACAATGTAAGACTAGGGAAGATTGATGGTTTCTTTTTCCTGAAACTGCAGAGAGGGATCCATTAGAAACCTTGACTTTGATATTACTATAACTGAAATCATATGAAGAAAAATTAGAAGACGTACAGGATATATAGACGAAAGCCCCTAAATAGATAATCTAGGAGTACCCAGAAGAGGGTAAAGATGAAACATGATGAGCAAAAGCATTGATACCTGGTTAAGCAAGTGAAGTGAATGATAAAAAAGAATGATCCAACCGAGCAAAAAGGCGAAGACCCCTAAGCTCCTCCCGAGGAACTGTTAACATCTCCCTTGGCAAAGGCTAAGCAAGAGGAACTGACCCAAAAGATGTAGTAATTGTAGAAGAAGCACTTGTGTTGATCTAGAGCAAGTGTATTTGGCTATTTGGCTGATCTTCCAACCAAGTCCTAACAGGTCTCCTCAGTGTGCATTAACCTCTCACATGACACTTTTTTTTTTTTTTGATCGGCAAAGAAGCTTTATAGAAAAGGAAAAGAGGTACAAAAGGAGAAAAGGGAAAACAAAGACAGTGGGAAAGTTTACAAGCCCGTAAACTCAACCAAGATGAACTGCCCCCCAAAACAAAGGAAATCAGCCCAACACCCCACTCAACTCTGCCACATCAAAATGCAAGCCCGCCCACTCCAACACTGCCATACGGATCCGCCCACATAGACGCTCGGCTGAAGAGGAGGAATCCTCAAAAACCCTAAGATTCCTCTCCTTCCAAACCGACCAAGAAACCGCCCCTGGAATGACTGCCCAGATCGCCTCCCTGGCTCCATCCCCCATCGTCGAGGGCCAAGAGGATAAGAAGCTAAGAAATGAGGAGGGAAAGACCCATGCAACCCCCACACGGGAGAGAAAGAAACCCCATATTCCAGACACAATAGGACAGTGTAACAAGAGATGATCCACCGACTCTTCCGCTTGAAGGCACAAAAAACAACGGTTTGCCATTCTCCACCCTCTATGCTGTAAATGGTCACATGTTAGAATTTTATTCAACGCTGCATTCCATAGGAAGAAAGATACCTTGGATGGAATACCGGGATTCCACACAATCCTATGAGGAAACGACCCAGATGTAACAGGATACAAAGAGTGAAAGAGGGATCTAACTGAGAACCGACCATGGTTGTTTCGCGCCCAAATCCGGATATCCCTAATATCTGCACAAGGGGAAACTGAAGCAACCCTCTCCAAAAGACGGGACATATCCTCAATCTCCCAATCATTCAGAGCCCGACGCAACCTCGGACCCCACACCACCCCCTCCCCTAACCTCTCGAAAGAATCCCCAACTAAACCCTTCTTATCGGTTGCAAGCATGAAGAGGTTTCCAAAGTCATCCTTCAGCCTAGTGGTCCCACACCACACATCTAACCAAAACCTAACCTCAGACCCCCTCCCGACTCTAAAACGAGTGAACGGAAGCACCAATTTAGCAGTGGCCATTATACCCTTCCAAAGACTCTGACCATGCGACACCTTAACCTCTCTTGGAACCCAGCATGAAGATTCCCCATATTTGGCTGTGATCACCGCCCGCCACAAACTGTCCCTCCTCCCCGAATCTCCAAATCCATTTCCCTAACAACGCCTTGTTCACCTGCACTAGGGGTTTGAGATTTAAGCCCCCACTCTTTATGTCCCTACACAAGTGACGCCAAGCCACCAAATGGTACTTAACCTTATCCCCTTGGCCATGCCACAAGAAATCCCTCTGGAGTTTCTCTAGAGTGGCAGCCACCGATTGCGGGATTGTAAGGGTTGACATAAAATACGTAGGCAGACTGCTTAAAGTGCTGCGGATAAGTGTTAATTTCCCTCCTTTAGATAAGCAAGAAGATTTCCACCCAGCTAGGCGTTTGGCTACCCGCTCCACGACAGGGGCCCACACCTCTGAATTTTTGAAATTCGCTCCCAAAGGCATACCTAAATACACTGACGGAAGAGAACCCACCGAGCACCCCAGGCAAACTGCTAACCTATGTAGGTTCGGAACCACCCCTACACTCACAATCTCAGACTTCCCCAAGTTTACTCTTAATCCAGACACTGCTTCGAACCACCGAAGGAGACATCTGAGATAGAGGAGGTCACCTCACATGACACTTCAATTTGTCCTTCTCGTCTGAACTCATACCACCCTTCTGCTTGCGTGTACCTCTCTTGCCTCCTCCTTTATGAGGCTGAGAAATGCTAGTGCTGAATGCCCTAAACTACTAGCAAGGATATGCATAGCTATCCATATGATCTCCTCATCTTGTACAAGAGCATACACCTGATTCAGTGTATCCCATCCTTTCTTAGAATTTGAACTCGTGGTAATTCAAAATCTAGGTTCAACTCAGCTAAGAATTCGAAGATCTTGTTCTGCTCTACAAGCTTGCAATACTGCTTATCCATAAGCAGTGAACACAGATTAATGTCTGATAATGATCCAATTCCTCCCACATACCTTGAATACGAGCATAGTAGTCAACCAAGGGTTTATCATCCTACCTGAGGTGAGAAATCTCCTAATGCAACTGATCAATCCAAGAAATATTATGTGCCTGGGAATAAATTTGGGTTGATGTGTCCAAAATCGCTTTGGTTGTCTATAGGAAAAAGAATCCCCTGAAAATCTAGGACTGCGTAGAATGCAGTAATCAAGACATGACAATGAAATTTTTTGATTCCTACTTGTCAAATGAGGCATCCGATGAACTGGTCTATTATTCTTCCATTAATATATCCAAGCTTAACCTGACTCCCAATAAACACTTTTGTAGACTGAGGCCATTCCAAATAATTTATGTCATCCAACTTTACAGTTGTAATCGCAAACTAGAGTTCTGTGGTAGAGCAACCACACAAGATAGAATCCCTGGGCCATTAGTACTTGATGAACTTCCCTCCATACCACTGCTTTCTAACATTATATCAATTTCAGAACAATAAGGTACTAATTAGGCAAGCCCAGAGCTTCCCAATCACCCGAACAACGCCGAATGGAAATGAAACAAGGCTGATTTATACAAAAACAGCCCACTCATTGTTCCAAACACGGATCAGTCATACTTCAAGCCATAGGACTTTATAGTCCAAAAAAAATACAAAACCAAGGGGGACAATAACTTTGCCCTAGAAAAAAACTTTATCCCAACTTCAATACTTCATAGATCTTCACCAAATTTGTTTCACAAGCTCCAAAATTTCGAAATAGATCAAACCATAGAACAAAAACTCGGTGAGTTGCCTCAAAACTCGGATGAGTCAACTCGATTTGGCTGGGTTTCGATCCAACTCTCCCTTAAAACTCGTTTTGCCAGAAATACCCAAAACTCAGCCAAGTTAATCCGAGTTGATTTGGTTTTTCAAATCGGCCCGAGTTGATTTGGTTTTTCAAAATGAATTTTTAAAATTTTAAATTCCCCTTTTAAACGACCACTTCGTCGAGTTAGGGCTCCGAAAGCACAAAAACGCCAAGACGCTCCTTCAGCATGGGATTGCTTTTCCTTTGCTTAGGGTTATTTTCCTCTGGTATTTTTCCCAAACCACGGTAGCAACAGCCCCATAGTTTTTTTCCTCTCTGGTTTCTATACTTGAAGCTTTTCCTTTGCTTAGGCTTGGGTTGGCTTGAGGACTTAGAAAAGCTGGTGGGTTTCACGCATGATTCAAGCGATTTTGCGGGCCTTAAAAAAGCTGTGATTAACAACTGATGATTGCTTCTTTCTTCTTCTCTTCCTCCTGATTTTTCGATATAAATCTTTTTATACCAAGTTCCTTTTTCACTCAAAACGAATCTCATAATATAAGTAGAAAGGGATTCGTACAATGGGGGATGAAGTTGTCCTAGTCTCTCTCTAATGGGGAATGAGGGTGTCCTAGGGGTGAGAGAGTTCGACCCCCAGAAAGATTGTTTAGATGTGGAGGAAGTAGAGAGGAGCGAAGTCGGTCCGCCATTCTCTCTTTCTTCAATTCCTCACTTCAACAAAAATATCTTCAATTCCTCTCTCTCTCTCTCTCTTCAACTAAAATATAAAACAGAGAGAGAGAGAGAGAGCATCACTAAAAGCCCATTTGTTGTGAATATTATGTTTATTTTCAGAGGAACAAGCCGCTTTTGTTAAAGGAAGGACTATTGTGAATAATATTTCAAGTGCTCAAGACCATGTATCTAATGTCAACAAGAATGTTCGAGGGGGAAATGTATTCTCAAATTAGATATGGCCAAAGCTTATGACAGGATGGAATGGGATTTTCTGATTACCATCTTGGTTAAATTCGGTTCAGTGAGGGTGCTATTCATCTTCTCAAAGGGTGTATAATCTTGCCATTTTTCTCGGTCACCATTAATGGGGAACTAAATGGTTTTTCCCAGTCCTCCCGAGGATTAAGGCAGGGTGATCCTTTATCGCCGGCTTTATTCATTTTAGCAGAAGAAGCTTTGAGCAGGGGTCTAACGCATTTTTTTAATTCAGGGATTGTGGGGTACTATAATTCTTCCAGGTATGCCTATCCTATTTCTCATCTTATATTTGCAGATGATACATTGATATTCTGCAATGGGCAGAAGAAGTTCATTAAAAACCTGTTCTATTTCCTCACAAAATATGAGGAAGCCTCGGGCCAACAAGCAGAAAAGTTGCATTTATGTGTTAGAAAAGTTATCCAGAAGCTACCAAAAGATGGTTTCTAGCACTTCAGGCATTTCTTTAGGCTCCTTTCCTATCAAATACCTTGGTATTACTCTCTACCACGGCAGAAAGAAGTTAGCTCATTTTGACCTCATTATCAACAAAATTAGAAAGAAAGTAGAGGGATGGAAAGGTAAGCTCTTATATGCTGGGAGTAAGTTAATCTTGATCAGATATGTGCTTTCGTCTATGCCCATTTACTCGCTTATGGGGTCAAATCTCCCAAAAGGAGTTATTAGGAGAATTGATAGCTTATGCTCTTCTTTCTTTTGGAATGAAAATGGGGGAAATCATCGGAATCATTGGGTAGCTTGGACAAAAATTGCTAGACCTTGGGAGGAAGGAGGTTTGGGATTAGAAATCTTTCAGATGTCGAATCAGCATTTAGAGTTAAAATGGCTTGGAACCTCATCACCGGTAATGGATTATGGAGCAAATTTTTTAAGAGTAAATACCTTCAAAATAATCATCTTTGGATGGTGGATTTATCCGTCACAGGTTCAAGGATTTGGAAAGAGATATTAGTTCGGATTAAGCGTACGATGGAAAATTGCAAATGGCTCATCGGGAATGGTGAAAATACAAATTCCTGGCTTGATCTTTGGTGTGAGGATAAACCTTTTATTGACTCAGCTTTAAGAGGTCCAGATAATTACTCTCATATCATAAATATTCTTTTTTTTTATCGGTAATCAAAGCATATATAAATAGGAAAAAGAGATACTTACAGAGACATAAAAGAAAAGTTCACCAGCTCGTGAACCTAAAAAGAACATGAGCAAGACATACGAGGAACAAATGATCTAATATACAAAGCGGAAGCCATTAGTCTAACATAACACCAAGGTCCACCCTCTCATGGCGAGTGGAACACCATTCCAAAATCAGCAATCAGATTTTAGAGCAGATACTTAGTGTCGCAGAAGACAAGTCCTCAAAGACCCTCTTGTTCCTCTCTCTCCAAATGGATCAAGCTATAACGCCTGATAAAGCCGACCAAATAATCATCCTAGAACCTCCCCAATAACCAAATGCCAACAAGATAAGAAGTTATGAAAGGAAGAGGGAAAGACCCAATCCACGCCCAGTCGGAATAGAAAGAAACTTCAAATCTCATGTGCAACCGGACAATGCAAGAGAAGATAGTCTACCGACTCTTCCTCTTGATGGCACATGTAACCACGATTAGCCATTCGCCACCCTCTACTTTTCAAGTGGTCACAAGTGAGAATTTTATTCAAAAATGCAGTTCATAAAAAGAAAGATACTTTAATAGGAATACTGGGATTCCACACAGTATATGAGGAAAGAGGTCGGATGGAACTGACCCATAGGGGTGGTTTTTGGGACCTGGAGAATATTAGGGACAATCTGTCAGTGGTTGACATTGAGGAAATAAAAAACAGTAACATGGTTTTATCCTCCGCGCAAGACAAAATTGTTTGGACTTTGGAGAACTCAAGGAATTTCTCCATTAAATCTAGGTGGAACAATATCCAGGATATTCACTTCAAAATGCCTTGGTCTGCTGTTATTTTGGATAAATCGATGCCGCTGAAAATTGTTATTTTTCAATGGAAAATTATTCTTAATATGGTGCCGATTAATGAACGGATTCAAAGTAAAAACATATCACTTGCTAGTAATTGTGTTTGTTGCAGAAATCCTTCCACAGAATCGCTCTCCCACCTATTTTGCCAAAGCGATTTGGGTAAAAGGATATGGACTAAGGTGAGTATCGATCTTCAAGTTCCTATTTACGATGAAAATTACATTCAAACTAGAATAATGAGGTTTTTCAACAGAAGTTCCAAAGGTTCAGTTAAGGGTATGCTTCTTAGAACTCTTCCAGGTCTGATTTGCTGGGAGATTTGGTTATTCAGGAATGCTATCAGATTCGAAAATTTCCCCCGGTCTTTCCAGAATATTTTCAATAGGATCTTTGATTGGGTTAACAACATTGCTAAAGGTTGGTCTTTCCATGAGAGGCCGTCCAGTAGGGATGAGGATCTCTGCAATATTTTCCATATTATCTTTGAAACCCCCCAAAGAGGCTCAACCTATTTTTACTAAATGGCTGGCTCCATCTCCAGGTTGGTTCCAATTAAATACTGACGGGGCCTCAAAGTAAAGCTCCAAAATTAGTGGAGGGGGAATTATTCGCAATTCCAATGGAAATATGGTGCATGCTTTCCAAATTATTTTTGGAACAGGTACTAATAATAGTGCAGAAATCAGGGCTATGTATGAAAGATGCAAATTATGCGATAGCTTGGGAATCAAGAATATCAAAGTAGAACGCGACTCAAAGATTATGATTGAGGAGATTAATGGTACAATGGAGACCCCCTAGAGGGCTTGGAATTGGAAAAATGAAATAGATAGATTGAGAATCAAATGTAACATGAGTTTTGAGCATACCTACAGAGAAAACAACCAATGAGCAGATTATTTGGCAAATGAGGCTTGCATTACGGCTAGAAGCAATATCTATAGGGATATCGTTGACATTCCTATTCTGCTGAAAGGCATCATCAGGACTGACAAGATAGGTTTATTTAATATTAGAGTTTGATGTTTCTTTCTGAGGGGTTTTGGTTTTATGTCCCTCCCCCCCCCCCCCCCTCTCTTTTGTATTTGACCTAATTTTATGAATAAACAGGTAGGGGTCCGCCAAACCACCCTCCCTCACAAGGAGGTGTTTCTTTTTTAAAAAAATTGTTTATTTTGGGTTGTTTAATAGCTATCCTAAATGGGTCATTTGATGATACTCTTGTTAAAATATTGGATTTTTAATTTTTTTTATCAATGTTTTATAATATATATATATATATATCTGAGCCAGCCTAGTCAAGTCGATTTCTATTTTTCGGAGTTAATCAACCCGGTTAACTTTCAAGTCGAGTTTAAGAGTTTTTGAACACCAGATCAAACAATGCCAATTTATCCCACAAAAAAACTCTTAAGTTCCTAACAGATCGCACCAAACAGATTAACCACATTTGATGTTTTTCTATAGAATCAATTCTCCAAAAAACAATTCCTCTTACCAGATCTACTATTTTTTCAAAGAGAGGGATTGACTGTCCGTAGTCCGTACTCCGTACAACAGCTGATGTCACCGTACGATCAGTTGACATCAGCAGCTGCTGGAAATGCCTTATGGTTCATCTGGTCCCTAGCAATCCCTGGAGATATTTTGAGTGATGGTTGACAATGATACCAAGTAGAAATATGGGAAAAAGGAAACCCTAGTTGCTTGTATGGAGGAAGAAGAAAAAGAGAAGAGTACGTACGTTTTGCCTAAGAAAGAAAGTGAGCGATCCAATGTGGATACACAATCTATTGATGACATAGATACTCCCACTGTGTAAAGCACGTACATACTAATAAATAACATAAAACACTATGGGCTTAGGTATTTAGGCCCATCACAACAAACATCTTTACCGTTATTTCAAATCATAAAAAGAAAATCATATTAACTTTCTTTCATAAGAAAGGTTAAGTCAATTCAAAAAAAATAAGCAAGCTCCAAGTACAAAGGAAATCTGATCATCACACTGCGAATAATTTCACGAAAAAAAAAAATCAGAAGAGCATGAATCAGCCGATCATGTACTAATGAAAAAACAAAATCTTCTGGATAATGAATGCTTTTGATCAAGACTAAATTGAAAGCTCATTAAGCTAACAGCACATAACACCAGAATGTAATGATACACAGCATGTAGAAGTTCAAAATATGAGAGCTACCAGTTACATCTAAATAAAAGAGAGCATCACTTTTGGACCAATCACACAACATTAAAAAAATAAATCAAATATGTCAGAACATTACCTGGGTACCAACCAAAAGGAAAACATCCGCCTTCTCAAGACCACTAATGGTGCTGTTCAAAAGATATCCTGAACGCAGATCAGCTTGCGAGTGCACGCCATTTCCTTCGCACCACACATTATTTGACCCCATTTTGTTCAAAAAATCTTTTAGTGCCATCATGGATTCTGCATCAGACAGCTGACCAGCAATTCCTACAATTTCCTCAGGTTTAACTTGATGAGCAACCTCAGCAACAACAGCAAGGGCATCACGCCAGCTCACAGCTTTAAAGCGTCCATCAGGGCCACGGATCATCGGGTCATTTAGTCTCTGCCTTTTTAGACCATCGTAACAGAAACGTGTCTTGTCTGATATCCATTCCTCGTTAATGTCCTGCAATAGATCAGAACAAGATGATGTAAAGGTGCTCTTACATGAAACAGCCAATTAAGATGAACCATATGAATCTAGCAAGAAAACCAAAAAATATTCTATATTCAAACCAATAGCTCTAAGGTGTCCTCATAATTCAATGACAAAGAATACTATATCTGCATGTCAAAGTAAATATGGTGAGCTAAAAAAATCATAACCAAAAAACAAATTGAATGAATTATGCATAAGCTTTGCAAGGTGGTGGGCACTACAGTCCACAACCAACACCAAGCCAAAATCATAATCAGCTATATCAATCTCCTGATTGTTACAGAAACAGTACTTATTGTCAAGTCAAGCTATTAAACGCAGCCATATGAAATTATGGGCAGAGAATTTATGATCATAGTGATCACAAACTACAGTGCAGAATGAAAGAGTGTCTTACCATATTCACCGGATTCTTAGATACACTCAGAACAACTCCAACTACTCCAACTCCATGCTAATTATAGAATATACCCTGTTTAATCTTAGCATGCTTAGTTGTCAAATTCTTTGGATCAATGATAAGATTAACTCCATACTGCTAGTGCCATATGATCTACATCATGAAATTTTCATTTAATAATCAATAATCTAATTCTAATTGTGTTTTACTTTTTTCCATTTTAGTATTCCCAAATGCTAATATTCATATCCAGGTATTTTCTTTAGAAGAATTTAGTCCTACATCGTATATGGAATGGAAAATGTAATTCACATATATGGCATAAGCCTTGAGAGATGGGTAATAAGAAAAGGCTTACTTGAAAAGAGAACACAAAAATTAGTTTTTTATCTGACATGCCTCATGGTCCATGCAACTGGTTTGATCATGTATGTGTGTGTGTTCCAGCTGTTAGGGATTTCTAGAAGCTTGTTAGAGCATATTCAGGTATAGCCGGCCTAGGCTTTCGATCTCAGCATAGGATTTACAGGAGGGTCCTTCCTTTTGCATAATGTTAGTTTACTTGTAGAAGAATAATCAAATATTTAAGGGCGGGTATAGATTGGTGGTCACTGATGGATATAAATAGTTATTCGCTGTTCCATTGATCCGCCATTCTGACAGAATTCAAGCGGATCCATAACATTAATGTCCTTACTAGCTTGATGCCATTAATTTTAATTATGGCAGCAACCTTGAAGCATAATTTGAACAATTCCAGACTTTTTCCTACTGAGGTGCTCTCTATTTAGTTTTGAAGCTTTTTTGTATATTGTGGATCCCCCCCCCTTTTCTATTTAAAATCTAATCCAGCAGGTACTTGTCAAAAGATAATATTTGCACTTAGTTATTACTTCTATAATATTAACAAAAAGTAATCTAATTGATTTACACATTGTGAGCTGCTGTACTGTAGACCTGTACCAAACCTCTTCCACAAAATCCTCCAACAATGTGATAGAAACTTAAAGTCTTGATCAAATGGTTTTTTGAACTTGTCCCATATATTCTTGACAAGTTTTTCATCTTTCAATATGATTGAATACGTAGCAAAAGTTTTGTCAAGCCCAAAATTTCAATCCATCACCATGCATATCTAGAATAAAAATTTGCAGTAGTGAACAATCTGGTACACATAGCTGATGCCTTTTTTGTTATCGGTAAAGAACATAGGTGATGCCCTTGAAAAGGAATCCATCATGTAGCACATACATTCCTTGTTGTCCACTAGTGCAGTCCTTCCAAATCGAACTAAAGTAAGGGAATACGATACAAGTCTTGAAGGAATCGAACCCAACGACAGTTGTAGACATGTTGTTCAGCTGCTTCAGCAGCATGGTTCTTCTAAGAAATGTCTGTCTGAATTTTATGTGCATCAGTTCTACACATCTTGGGTAAGAAAAGGAGAGACTAAAGAAAATCCAAAATAATTGTAGAAAGGATCTCACTGTAAACTAACCATTGCTGACCCTTGACATCTCATCCTTAGTGGGAAGGGAGGAGTCGATTTCATGCAATTAAGTAGATGAAGGTGGTCCTCTATTTCCCAATCAGTGAGATTGTGTCTCAACCTAAGGATCCACACCGCTTCATTGGCCACCAACTCAAAGCAAAAGGCGGCACACCTTTTTGTCAAAGGCAATAGAAAAAAGATTACCAAAATCCACTCTAAGAGTCAACTGGCCACATCAGAAATCCTCCCAACACTTAACCTCAACCCCTCTACCCACCTTAAGCCTGATGTGTTTCACAAAGTCCTCCTTGACATACAAACTTTCCTTCCAAATTCCCACCCCATATGAACATATAGCTTCTTTGGGCTCCCAAAAAGATTCCCTCCATAGTTGGCAACAATGACCCTCTTACATAAACTATCTTCCCAAAAATGCCACCAGTTACCTAATAATGCCTTATTGAACTCTCTGAAATGCCTCACATTCAAACCACCCTCTTCATAGGGCATTATTTTGATCAATTTAATCAAAATGTCCCATTGAGGACGCCTAGGAGACTGCCTCGCCTACCACTAACGCCTAATCTAGATCTAGGTGGGCACTAAAGCACTAGTGACAAAGGCACCTGACATCCATAAAGTCAAATTTTAAATAGAACATAATTTTGTTAAGGGAATGTCTAGACAGAACAGATTTTGAAGGATTCCGCATCTAGCTCTCTTTTCCCCTTTCTACAAAATATTTTTCCCCAGTTTTTGTGAAGACATTTTGGTCTTATGTATCCTTTATTTTTAATTTTTTATATCCAATAGTATATAAATATCCAAATCTCTATAATTTAAAATTCGCAATAAAATTTGGTCACCTAGGCACCGCCTAAGAAATGCCTAGGCAACAGCTCGCATTTGACTATACTACTCTTGGAGCCCAAGAAATGCCTAGGCAACACCTCGCATAGCGGCATAGGTAACCCCTAATGCCTAGGCGTTGCCTGGACGATTTGACTATATTACTCTTGGCTTTGTCGATATAGTTATAGATCAAATATATACAATGGTTAGATTAATTTGATTACATTCTTTCCTCGTATATTCTACTATTTTAGATGATTTTATAATTTATATTTGTCAAGCAGTGCCTAAAATGCAAAATCTTTGTATAAAAATGTAGATGCTATATGATGTATAAATCTTTATAGAAGCTCATATCTTAGAACTATTGAAATTGTGTAAGTCATACAGATATCCATTCTTAAGAACTTAAAACAGTTAATACATGAAAATAGATCTTGATAAGTAATTATATTATACTGCAGTTATCTTAAAATGGATATGCAATTATATTAAGAAAGGCAAAAGCCCCAGATACAAAATGAATTCACTCACACAGTGAGACAGCCCAAAACTTTACACACACTAACTAGAGTCAATTAAAAAGGCTATCAAGATAGGAAAAAAGGAAGGTCCCTTAATATCTACATAGTACTTGAGAGAAAACTAGAAAGAGAAAGAAACCACAAAGCCAAGGTTCAAAAAAACGGTTTCGGACACCGTAACGGACACGGTCGAAACCGTTACGTAACGTCGTTACGTAACGGTTTCGGCCTTTACGGAGTTTTTTTTTTTGGCTTAAAAAATAAAAAAAAATCACAATAAATAGAAAAAAAATAAAAATATAAGTAGGTGTAACGTAACGGTAACGGGTAACGGTGTTCACCGAAACCGTTACGTAACGGGCGTTACGTAACGGTTTCGGCGTTTTTTAAAACCATGCACAAAGCAAGATCTATCATAGCCTAAATGTAGCGATTCTGAAATTCCTGAATGCTAAGGGTATTTTTGTAATTTCCTAGACTAGGGGTATTTTAGTAATATTCCAGTGTGTTGTTTGGCCATGAGAAATTAAGAACCTTAGGTGGAATAATTAAAGATGAGCATAACACATTAAAGTTTAGCTTTGGGTGTAACCAAACACTTTAAGTAAGGGTATTTGGGTAAAAGCACAAAAATGGATTTTAGTATAATAGCTAGAGATAACCTAGTTTCTTATTCTTTTGAAAACCTACTCTAAGAGAGAGGGAGAGCACTTTGGGGAAGGAAGGAAAAAGAAGAGGAGGCTAGGGTTTTGAAGCTTGAAGAAGGTGATTCAAGGCTCAAGATTTGAAGTACTTGCTTAAGGGAGCTCAAGATCTTGAAGCAAACCCATTTGGGGTTTTCTATCTTCTTCAAACCCTAAAACTTTAGGGTTGAGGCAAGTGAGCACCCTCTTTATTCATAAAATCCATTATAATGTAGTATTTATTGTTGTAGTCGTTGTAATAAATGTTCATTTATGATCTAGCTTGAGTTAGAATGGATTGGAAGATTTTAGGGTTCTTCCTTTTCTTGAAACCCTAAATTTCTAGGATTAAATCATGTTAAATACATCATAAATCCTTAAATACATGTCCTAGGAATGTTTTAATGTTGATAATGGGTGTATGGATGCTTGGAAATGAAGTATGGAAGAAGGGAATGAAAATTGGAGGATTTAGGTGCTTGTGAGACTTGGATTTTGATTAAATAACTCTTTTGAAATGAAACTTATTATGCACGTTTATGATCCCCTTTTGAAACTTAGAAACTATGCATGTTAGATCCCTTCTATCAAAACTATATTTTTCCTTATTTTTCTGAAATTAATATTCATGCCTTATCTTTATTTCATTTGTCTTGTCACAATCTCATATTTGTATATTCTTCATGATGATCAAATGTCGTGCATGCTTGATTAAAATTACTCAAAATGTGTAGACCTTACCCAGCTTTGTTAGATCCGTCTTGCTATGGTAATATAGGACGCTATAGAGCAATAGCGGGAAGGATATAGTTAGCTTACCTTGGTTAATAAATTGAGTTAGATCGGTCTTGCTATGTGTGGTATAGGATGCCATAGCGGGGAAGATATAACACATTTCTTTCTGTCTATTATAATTGTTAGACTCATAGGAGACTTAACCTGGGGTGGACGGCGTACGATTTCATCGGTATCCTTGAGGTCTGCCAAGGGCCACCCACCAATAGTAGGAACAGGTGTGTGATTCTATCGGTACCCGTGAGGGGCTGAAGAGAGCCACCAAAAGAGGAATAGGTGTGAGATCTTTAATCGTGACGTGAGGCGATGCGAAGGAGGCTGTCATAGAGGAATAGGATGCTATTTCAGAGATGTTGCCGAGGGCCGCCCGATATGGACCAAGTAATCCAAATTGAAGAAAATGAATTGACTTGCGTTGTCATTAATTTCATATTGAGTAAAAATGTAATAATGACGTATGATTTCATGTGTTATGTGTGTTCATCTTGCTGAGCTCCATGATCACCCTTGCTATGTTGACATGTTTCAGGAGAGACTTGAAGGTCAGTAGGAGCTCTTGAGGAGCTGCGAAACGTGAAGAACATATTTTTAGCAACTTTTGAGAGTGAGTAACTTTAAGGAGATGAACCTTATGGAAGAACTTAGTTGCGCTTCACATCTTGCTTAAACTTTATAGTTATGCTCATTATGCTATACATCTGGAATAGTTTTATGGTTATAAAATGCATTCACTATTGGGGTTTGTCCCAGGTTCACACTTCGGAAACCTATAAAAATATAAGATATATTGTGTATAAGGGTTTTGGGGCGTGACACTAAATCATCTCTATTTTAACTGTTTTATATACTGATGATAAGTAAATTATATTATATTGCAATTAAATTAAAAGGGATACGCAATAATATTAAGAAAGGCAAAAGCCCAAGATACAAAAGGATGTCACTCGCAAAGAGCAAGACAGCCCAACACTTTACACACACTGACTAATAACTAGAGTCAATTAAAAGGACCATCTAGATAGGACAAAGAAGCTCCCCTGAGATCTTCATAGTACTTGATAGAAGAGGACTAGCAAGATAGAGCAACCATGCAGTAGGATCTACCATGACCTAAATCATCTCTACTTTCACCATATATATATGCAACCACGCAACACGATCTACCACTGCTAAACTGTCCACCAAACATATATATATATATATATATATATATATAAACTGGATGTAGCCAAAACTAATATATGATATGCATGAACATGTATTATGTATACTAGCGGGTGGCACGTGCGATGCACGTGAGAGCAAGGGAAAGGAGTTAACCACAGTTAATAAAAGTTAAAAGAGACACATGTTAACCCGCAGGTGCGATTGAACTCACTAGTGGCATGTGCGGTGCACGTGAGCGCAAGGGGAAGAAGTTAACCATAGTTAATAGGAGTTAAAGGGACACGTGTTAACCCGCGGGTGCGATTGAACTCTCCCCGAATTCAATCGCGACTGGCTGTGATTCTAAATAGATAGATGAGCAAGGGGTAGTTTGGAAATTAAAGTAAAACATTAGATCAATGTTTTGTTTTAATTTAAGGGTAGTTTAGGAATTTCAAAAAATTCATCTACGCAAGGCTCTCGCATTATAATAGTAAAGAAAGATAAGATATAAGATATTACAGCTTAGAACCAAGGTTTTAAAGTTTGATTTTGCACTTCAAGAATAGGACAATGCACAGGAAATCTCACAAGATAGTTTCGATATGGAGGATTTATCATCGTTCGAGGGAAAAATTGGGGAAATAGAAAAAACAAGAAATATTTGGTTGAAACTTTAGGAGATGTTAACTTAAACATAAAATATTTAGGTATAAAAAAATGCAAAGAAGAATGTATATAAAAGACGCATTGGAATGGAGCAAAGACAGGCGTTGGCGGCTGTGACCAGAGATGAATATAACATACACAAACTGTTTAATACATCAATTACATAAAAATAGAAATACATACTCAAATGAAGGTCAAAAAGTACTTCTGACTCGACTTCACTCCACAACAACTCAAAAAAAGCTGCGCCACGACTTGAAGTTATCATATCTATCTGGTGGGCCATAGTACTAACTACTAATTCTCCCCACGACATAAGAACAAACTAGTCAGCTTATGAGATTATTGTAGCAAGATGTATACTCACGAACATAGCTCCAGTACTCTTCCTCTCAAACCTGCACCAGTACTCCTATTGGCAGATAATGCGGGTGATGAGTCGTGATCACATGCACCGACACACGAGGCCCCATACGGTTCATACGAAAGTATATCCATATGGAGCATATCCATACCCTGAACCCGACCCTATGCATAGGGTGTCTCGAATCATATCCATAACTCTAGCCATAGTAATCCGTACTCCAACTCTAGGACTGTGTCATGGCTGGAGGACCCCTACCCATGTACATGTAAGGATGTAGAACTAGATCTTCTTGTTAACCCATCAATCCAAACTCCTGGACAATGGCCTACTCTGGCTTATGGCCCACCTAATAGATAAATCCACCCAAATTTCACAACATAGTCAATTTTAACCCTATCAGAGTTATATTGAGTCCATATCTCTATCATGCAATATCCGAAGTAGGGAATATTTCCCCTACTTGAGTAAAAAATGAAATATCAGCTGTAAATACAATGTTTTAAAACGTGAAGGCCTCAGGCGAGGCGTTAGGACCAGTGTTACCTAGGCACGTGGTACGGGTGCCAAGTTTCTAGGTGTCTAGAGGTGTTCGGCACAGCAAGCTCCAAAAATCCCAATACGGCGGTACGGACATACAAATTTTTTAAAATTATTATATATATATATATATATATATATTATAACTCAAAATTTTTAAACAACAATAGAAAGAGGGGGGATCACATGTCCCCAATTTTTTAAAAAAGCATATTCCTAAGTTATAAAAATTACTCATATAAGGAGTGAAAATGAGCAACAAGAGAGAAAAAAGAGGAGAGACTGCTGCTCTCCTAATAAAATTCCTCTATGTTTCTAAAAAAGCAACACAACTTGACAAAAAGTTCATAGCAATTGTATTTTTATAATGTCACGACATACTTGAAGCACCACGTGCCTAACTATAATGTTGACAGCACCATGACATGGTACAAGCTTGTACCAAGGAGTGTCGTGTCGTGCCATGGAGTGTCGAGTTGTGTCCAAGTGTCGGCACGACAAAATTTGGAAAAACTGAAGTGCCTAGGTAACACTGGTTAGGACGTCAAGATGCGTGAGGCGTAAGCCTCGAGGCATGAGGCGTAAGCTTCACAAGAAAGCTTCACGCTCTCTCATTTTAACAAATAAATAAAATATAAGAAAAATTGCAAAAATATTCAAAAAGTTAATGAAAAATTATAGTATATACATAAATATAGAAAGAGATACCTTTATATCTATATCTAAATATATATATATATATATATATATTTGTATTCGTGTACAATGTGTGTGTTCGTGTGGGTGCACGCATATTCATAGGAAATACTATATAAATTAGTTGAAACAAATATCAAATTATAAAAAAAAAAGGACATTAAAGTCTCAGTTGTGGCTAGAAACTTAATTTTAGTTAATATATGAGACGTACATCATAGACAAAAAACGAGTTTCAAGGCATGAGGCATGTGCGTCATGAGGTTTAGCCTCATGGTTGAGCTTCAAGGCATTTTCCTCAAGCCTTGCCCCGAGGCAAGCCTTGAGGTGTAAGCCTCACACGCTTTTGAAAACACTGAGTAAATACGGTTTTTGAACGCAATATCGATTATTGTACTAACGCGTGTTAGTTAGATTTGATGCTTGCTTTTGCTTTTATTTAGTTTTAGCCTTTGCCTTCTAGTTTTCTCTTTGTGAACTGTTAGCCCTTTTATTGTGATCGTTCCATTTTATTAATATATGCCTGTTTAACCAATCAAAAAAAAACTTATTAACATTACTCATTTGAGGTGATTTAGCACTATATGTTACACAAGACTTTCAAGTACTGGACACTGGAGACAAAATTCTTTTTTGTTTACTTTTAAAAGCAAACCACATACTTGACCTAGCCATGATAGGTTCCGACACTTTATGTAACATCAGGTTAGCACGTTTTCCAATACGTTCATTCCTGGTCAATCATGCCATGTCATGACGCTATGAAAAAATCGCAAGGGAAAAAAACATAAACTGTAATGGCCAAGGAAATAGAAGCCAGGCCCATAACATCCATATTGTTCCACATGAAAGGCCATTATAAACAGAACTAGTATAGTTTTTTTTAAATCGGTAAAAGCCAAATTATATTAAAATAAACAAGGATACATGCAAAAAAGGAGGCGCAAACACAGTTTATAAGAAAATAAACTCGAAAGCACCTAAACACAAAGACGAAAGCCTACTTCCTAAACTAAGACCCTCAACCCCAGGTCCCCAGCTGAATTAACCCAACAATGCCCAAAGACCATCCCCATCAGCACATAAGCCTGCCCACTTCAACACGACCATCCGAGTTCTGGCACACAATCGGGACTGAGAGACTGAAGAATCCTCAAAGACTAAGATTCATTTCCTTCCACAGCGTCCAAGAGATGGCTCCCGGCAAAACTGCCGAAATAACCTCCCATGCCTCCTTCTGGCTTGGCCGAAACCAACTAGCTAAGAATGCTAGAAATGATGAGGGGAAGACCCAAACCATACCCAAACGAGACAAAAAGAAATCCCAGATTTTGGCCACAAGGGACAATGAAGGAGCAAATGATCTACTAGTATAGTTACTCAACCAAATGATAAGAATGACCACCATCTATAGCACTAGAAATTTGTCATGAGAGACCAAAATTGGAACACCTAGAAATCCATTATGATTTGATCAGGCACTAAGTTTTTGAACAAAGTCCTTTCCTATGCCAATAGCTCAGTGCATATCCCTAATTGAACTTTCCTTTTATATATATACGTATGATTATCGATCAAAAAAAAAATTGTTTAGCTTCATACATGAGAAAACAGTAGTTCTTGATTGCATAACACAAACTCACATCAATTTTTGATTTAGGATAAAAGTTAGGAAGCAGATGCAACCAAGAAATCTGTACAGGGAAAACAAACACAAGATACAGTGCTGGTGAAATAAACTAACCTCATTTAACCGAGGAAGGATGCGCATGACCTCAGGGCCTCTACTATCAATTCTAATGTTGGAACCAACTGCATCTGTAACATCAATGCTCTCTGTACCCTTTAACTCCCAGTTTCGAGCTTTAAAGGCAAAAGGTTTTGAGGTGAGAGCTCCCACAGGGCAGATATCTATCACATTCCCAGAAAGTTCGCTCGTCATAAGTTTTTCAACATATGTCCCAATTTCCTCTCCACTGCCACGACCTAACATGCCAAGATCCTGAACCCCAGCAACCTCAGTAGCAAACCTGACACACCTATTGGACCAAATATGCAGTTCACATCAAAAGTTTGTTTAGAGTCGTGTAGCCACAAATTAAATAGGACACAATATTCAATAGTTTGTAGTACAACACTAGCATTTATACTGTAAATATGTCGGAATTCAAATATATCATAAGCTGAAATATCTACCACGGATATGTTTAAATTCAACAGTCTCACAAAATCCATATAGACGAACTATACATTCATTTCCATTGTAAGCATATGCAACAATCCAAAGGTAGAGCTGCCCTTAACTACTAGTTTGAAACACAATACTAGGATAAATAATCAGTTAGACGAAAACTGGGCAACAAGATTATATAATCACCTTACATTGTAAGTAGTACACATGCAACATTCCAAAGGTAGAGCTACTCTTAACAACTAGTTTGAGACAAAATACTTATATAAATAAATCAGTTGGACGAGAACTGGACAAGTTTATAAAATCACGAAGGACTAAACATGGGCCACCTTAGCGGTGTTACAGGCTTTTCAAACAGATCCAACCTACTGTAGAGCTGCATGCTCGATGTTGATCCCTCTTTCAATTTTCACTAATTCCTCCGAATACAACTAGTTTGATGCACAATACTCAGATAAATATATTAGTGGATGAGAACTGGGCAACAAGTTTATAAAATCACCTAGTACTAATAATGGCTATCTAACCAGTCTTATAGGCTTTTCAACCACCCCTTCCCTTCCTCCTCATTCCCTCCTCTCTCTCACCAAACAGTCGAGATATGTCGGCGGATCTACAACAGTTTCCAATTCCCTGTTCCCATATTACTCTCCTTCTCTGTATTATGTAGAAGTGAAGTTCTTCTAAGTGGAGGAAGAGGTGGATTTATTGGGGATTAAATTGGGTTGTTCGTTGAGGGGTACAAGTGTGGGATGCGATGTATGAGGGACTTGGAGAGATAAAGAGTTCCTGAGGTGTAGTTCAAGGTAGACCATGGACTTTTGAGAGTATAAAGAGAGATCGACAGGTTCCCCAGTGAAACTTCAGGGAAGTTTTTGTGCTTGAAAAGAGCTTCTTATACTGGCTTTTGTAGCAAAAGGAAGTAATGACAGATTTCAGCCACTAAAAGTCTAAAATCAATAGGTCCCTGCTGAAAATAATTTGCGGAGTAATATAAATTATTGAAAAGGAAAAGATAAATCCAAACATTAAATGGACGTAACCTGATATCAAAAGATCTTTGTGGTGTGACAAAGTGAGTGGTGGGGCTCAACCACGTTGATGTTTGCCACTGCCACGTGGCTTGAAATTGCGTTAATATAAGTTCATTGCCATTTGAGAAATTGTATACATAGACAAAAAAATGAGATGGTCCAGGTTTTTAGTAAAGAATCAACTTAATCATACCACATCCATCTAATTTATGGAATGTTTCAAAACTTTAAAATAAAAATAAAGGCAAGAGTAAGAAGAAGAAAAAAAAATCCATTTTCATTGCCTTAGGTTCCAAACCAACAATACTTATTTAGAGTCTACACCTTAGGCTATAGACTATGGTCTACCTCATCATTTCACACTTACAACTCTCTTTGACTACTAAATGAGACGTGATGGAAGCGAGCTTCCTAGAAAACGAGTATGTCTAAGGAAGCGAGAGGAAGCGAGCTTCCCACCCTGCACATAGCTTCCCTACAACTAGATGTATTTGAGCCGAGCTTGACCCTACTCAGCTCGGCTTGAAAGGGTTCTAGGCTCGAAGCTCGGCTCTGCCCGAAATGGTGCTCGGGAAATCGGCTTGAAGCTCGGCCCAAATTCATAAAGCTTGACTTGAAGCTCGGCTCGGCTCGGCCCGAATTGATTCAAGCTCGAATTGAGCTTGGTTTGGCTCAAGCTCGGCTTGAATACTTAAAAAAATAATAATAATAATATTTAATTATCCATATATATAATAATTGATATATATAAATAATATTTTTTATTTTTTAAAAATAATATTCGAGCGGAGCCGAGCTCAAGTCGGGCCCGGCCGAATCAAACAGGCCTTGACTTGAGCTCGGCTCTAACATATTTCAAGCTTGAAAACTCGGCTCGACTCAGCCTGATCGAGCCTAAAAATCAAGCTTCAGCTCGGCTTGGCCTGGCTTGTGTACATCCCTACCTACAACTATGCATTAGATCATAGGCCATTGCATAGTCATACATCAACTTCTCAACATAAAGAAAATCAAAACCTTTCAGATTGACAAAAAAAATCTACCTGAAATAAAAGGCAAGATGCTAGAGAGACAATCAAGAATCAAACCCTTAACCAAAAATGAAGAACACGAAATAGAGAATGAAAAGGCCTGGTTTTAGAAGAGAGGGTTGAACATAAGAGGGCACACGACGAGGAGGCGAGATTGTGAAAATATGGTGTTGTGGTGAGCCTTCGCTTTTTGGATCACGCAAACCCACAGACCATTTGAAAAATACCACTTGCGACCATTTGAAACATAAATGGTGGAGGATGGCTAATCGTTGCTAGATGTGCCTCAGGGCAAAAGATTCAATTGACCACCTTCTACTCCATTGTCCTTTCATCTCTGCTATATATAGCAATTTCATTCTCAGATTGGGAATCACTTGAATCCTTCCTAGGTCCTTATCAAGTTGGTTATCCCTTAGAGGGTCCTTCCACAATGGTTTGGGCTATTGCTTCCTGGAGCTATAGGTTGGTCGCTTTGTAAGGAAAGAAACAAAAGTCTTCAACAATATTATTCCCTCGAATGACCTAGCCTCTTGGAAAATTCACCATCTTCTTCTTTCTTGGTGCTCGATTAAGAAGGATTTCGTTGGAGAGGGATTGCTCTTTATACTATATTAGAGTAGTCTTTTCTAATTTCATGCTTCCCATAATCTGCTAGTCTGCTTATTGTTTTTCTTTTTCTCTCTCTTTTGGTTCATACTCTTTGTGAACCTTTGTATCAACTTAGTCTTTTTTCCGCTTAATATCTATGATTGTATATATGCCTCATCATTTATCAATCAAAAACAGAAAGAGAGAAGAGACGATGTTGCCATTGTTTTTTTTTTTTTTTCTTTATCGGTAAAGAAAACTTTATTAAAAAAACGGGGAAGGAAACAAAAGAAGAAAACAAACCGGACTACAACCAAGGAAAAGTTTACATGTGCATAAACTTAACCAAGAAAAGCCCTAACTCCCCACCCACCTACATCAACCTATAACACCTCTCTCAACGCTTCCACATCGGCATTTAAACCTGCCCATTCCAACACTAACATCCGGATCCGCTCACAGATACACGCCACCGAAGATGAGGAATCCTCAAAGACCCTTGCATTCCTCTCTTTCCAAACCATCCATGAAACCGCCCCCGGAAGCACTGCCCAAATCGCCTCCTTGACCCCATCACCTGACATCTTAGGCCAACAGGATAAGAAGTTGCCATTGTTGGATATGTGTTGCGGTCACCTGATAGCTAATATGTTGGAGGTGATCGCTGACAGGTGCTAGAGGTTGGTGAGGAATTGTTGGGAGAGAAATATTGAGAGAACCTTAAACCTATTAAACATAAAAGGCTTCTCGATAAAAAGAATCAAGAGTTTGTCTTAAGAAAACTAATTTGCTTCAATCGCCAAAAAAAAGGGTTATATCAGGAAGGACTATTTTCAACTAGAACTCCCATTTTAGCGAGCCAAATGCAAAGGAAAAAAAAACCTCTCCATCTCCCTTTCTAGTGAACAAGTCAGATGGGTCTAAGATTCATACAAAGTTTCAACCAATGCTTTAAAAGGCATGTGAGGCTTACGCCTCGAGACGAGGCTTAAGAAAAACATCCTAGAGCTCAACTATGAGGCTTAAATCCCATGAGGCTCACGCCTCAAAATATGAGGCTCACATGAGGAACACGTCTCCCGCCTTGAGGATCATTTTATGTCTATGGCATACGCCTTATATATTAATTGAAATTAGGGTTTTAACTTTTAACCACATAACCTGAGACTTAAATATCTTTTTTTTTAATTTGTTATTTGTTTCAACTAATAATAAATAATATTTTATTATTTTTTAGATAAGACATTGAAAATAATTATGATGATCTTAGTTTCAACTAACAGTTAATTTATTATGTTTACCTTATTTAGGATTTTAAAGCGCTTTGGGTCTAATTCACACTAATTTCTCTATAAGACATTTCAAATAATTGGAGTCACTAGCTGGCCTACAATGTAGCTCATGAATTCTTTGCAAATTTTTACTAAAATTTTAAATCCACCACATGAATTGATGATTGGAAATCATCTTTAATATGTAGATGAACACATGAGGTAAATCAATATTTCATCATTTGCTTGACTTTCTTATATTTGTCTTTTTGAGAGTTAAATAATTTATATAGTATTTTTTATTTGTACGAGCGGGTGTATGCGCAGGCCCACATGCACACACACAATATACATGAATACAAATATATGTATGCATGCATACCGCTCTCTATATATATAATTATATATACTATCCTATTTCATTAATTTTTTTTAATCTTTTTACAATTTTTTCTTATATTTTATTTATTTGTAAAAATAAGAGAACATGAGGCTTACGCCTCACACATCTTGAGGTCCTAACGCCTCGCCTCACTTTGCATTTTAAAACATTGGTTTCAACATACTGAATCCTATGAAGGATGGCAAAGAATGGTTTACTATGTCAACTCAAAACGGAAAATCTACAACAAAACAAAAGACATTCCATCCTTCAAATTCATCACATTTTTCAATACTATATAGCTTAGTATATATGTACTATATAGTTACACATCTGAAATGAGCTCTTGGACCTCTTGGATGCTAATAGAAGGGAAATTGGTAAATATGGGTTGGAAATTGTAAGTAGCTTCATGATGAAACAATGATTGGCAAAAGCTCTTTCAATGATTATGAAGTTGTAGTTGTACTAACATATCAAGAAATTTACTTGCTAAATACTAATATCAGGAAATTTGCTCCTTGATATGAATTATGAAGTATGAACAATAAATATCCATCCAGGGAATCTGATCATTGGTATTTTATGTGAGACCTCTATAATATTGGGCACTCAATTCAGTCCCTTCTCCAATATCCCATGTGTAGATGGCATTGTGTGGATACATACATCCATGGTTTAAGTAACCCAGTGTTTTAAAACCCGACTCAACTCGAAACCATGCCAAGTAGAGTCAACTCGAAAACTCGGTCTTGACTTGACGAGTTTTGACCCCTAAAACTCGAACATATGGAATTTTTTTTAATACTATATATATACTAAACTATAGAGGAAATCCATTATACGATTTTCACAAAAATAGTTAGTGATAATAAATTCTTTAGCAATATGACATTGAGACTCGGGTCTCAACGTATTCCTATGAAAAGGCATGATAAATCCATCTTCATGGCTTGCACTGAATGAATTCATGTTGCAGATCATGGCTTCATGGGGGTGAGCCATCGTTAAACAAATAAGTTGACTTATCAAAAATCAGGTTTTGGACCCAATTGTCTCTGCAACTGCTCTGACAGTTCAACAATATATACTGATATATACTTAATGGGGGGGTCACCAAAAACCTAAAAATAATTTCATCACTCTTCACCATATTGATGATTGCCATAAAATTTAGTTCTTAGGATGAAGGTATATCCATCTACTCATACCTGGAGAATATCTCAGTTTTCAACTGATCACTACTAAATAATAATGGTGTCCAATTAGAGGAACCTACCATCCAAGTGCTCTTAGTATTCGGTTTCCTAGAGAATTAAATGTTAACCTTATGATATGATAACGAATTGGCATACATTTTCAATCCTAAAACCAGATATTTATTCAGCACTGGGATAATAAAATCATATTCGAGCATGCTGAGATGTTCAAAGTTCAAACCAATTGCCATAAAATGAGAGGTAAGGGTTGCGTGATTCTGACCTTGTACACTGGATACACCGAGTCATCACAGTCTTCACCAAAGGACCTAGATTCTTATCAACAACAGATCTCTTCATTTCAGTGAACCGGCCTCGGTCAGATCCAAAAGCCATAGACTGGTCCTGCAGATCGCATTCTCCACCCTGATCGCAAATCGGACAATCCAAAGGATGATTCATCAGCAAAAACTCCATGACTCCTTCGCGTGCCTTCTTTGCAATCGGAGTATCCGTCTTAATTTTCATCCCTAACACCAAATTTCCAAAACAAATCGGAGAATTACAACAAAAAATAATGAAACCAACTGAATTGTGTAACTGAGGATAGAACCCTAACCTGGAAGGGCAGGCATGGCACAAGAAGCAACAGGCTTCGGCGATTTCTCGACTTCGACCAAACACATACGACAATTACCGGCGATCGAAAGGCGACTGTGGTAACAGAAACGAGGAATATCGACTCCGGCGAGCTCGCAAGCCTGTAAGACGGTCATCCCCTTGGGGATTTTGACAGGGAAGCCATCGACGAAGACCTCGATCGCATCAGCAGGGTTGGTGAAATGAGCCCTAGCTCCACCAACTGGGGTTCGTGGAGGGATTTCTGGTGTTGGTTCTGGTTGTGCTGCTGCTGTTGCTTCTGGATTTTGAAGCTCTGGTGTGGAAACAATCCCTCGGAAGCCATTGTTAGGTTTTTGAGATGCGAAAACCCTAGAACATCGAGTGAGTGCATAGGTTCTTGAGGCTCGAAGAGCAAGCATGCCCAACCCCATCTCTTCTCTCTCTCTCTCTCTGTGACGATCAATTTTAGGTGTGTTTCTGGTTTTGGCCTTAGAAAGGTCAGCTCACTAATCGAAATGCACGTGTGTTGCACGCGTCTCTTTGTGACCCGACGCGGACTTTTTGAGCGGGTAACCCGGATACCCTGTTTATTCGAACTATCCGGTTTCGGTTTTTTCACAAACGGACCCTAATATCTTCAACGGCTTGGAATCATCTCCTCTTAGTCCACACCATAGCTAGTAATTCGGCGTATGGTAAAAATTCGGTACGGGAATTATTCGCATTAAATTCAGAATAGTCAATTGACAATTTGTTTTAAAATTCGGCCAAACAAATGTTAGAAACCAAAAGTGCAGTACGGGAATAATTCGAGTATAATTCAGGTAAAGACTTAAAAATTCGTTGAAAATTTTGTCTAAATATCTATAATGCATATATAATGACCTTTCACTAGACTTTTAAGTAATCGAATATATAAAAATAAGTGACTTAAGTATATAAATAAAATATGAGATAGATAAATGAATCAAATCTAGTGATTATATAGCTAAATTGAAATATAAAAATATGTCTATAATTCACAACTATTTAAAGACATAATTTAAAAATCCAAAAAGTAATTCACATTCATCGTGTGGAAAAGATCTATAATCTCTATCAAAATTTATTTTTTAAAAAGGTATAAATCTTATTCCATATCCATCGGTCTATAAGATGATTCAATGACATATAAATAAATAAATAAAAATAGTAATCCACGATTCTATATCTATCTAATTATTACTTGCTCATAAGAAACTATTTAACATGAGACAAATGTTCCACCCAAGTAGCTCATCAAAAAGTATATCTTCACAACTAGTTGAAGCTTCTATCACATTTTCAAACTCTTCCTAATTATCATCTATGTATTCAAGAAGCTCTCCAACAGGGGCGGAGCCAAGGGGGCGGGGAGGGGCCATGGCCCCCCCAAATTTTTTGTAAATCCTTTATGTTTTAGTATGAATTAGTGGGCCCCTTAATTTTTAAAAAACATTTTTAGTATACTTGCCCCCCCCCCCCCCCCCAAATTTTGTCTTATATATATAGTGGCCCTTCCCAATATTTTTGTCATATATATAGTGGGCCCTCCAATGGAGTCCGGTAATGCCCTTTAGGTCGCCACATGTCCCTATTGACACCCTTTAACTATGGTTAAAATTTACCCACTCTTAAGGTTCATCTGCTTATCCTTGGTTTTTAGAAAAAATATTGAATTTTTTTTAACCTTAGGAGTTGGTGAATTTTAACTAGGATTTAAAAAAACAATTTGATATATATTTTTAAAATCAAAGGATAGGTGGGTGAATCTTAACCACAGTCAAGGGGTATTAATAGAGACACCAGGTGGCAACCTCAAGGACATTATCGGAAAAAATTCTCAAAATAAAAAAATTACCCCAAAAAAAATTTCCCTACGCCCCGAACCCCTAAGTTTCATACCATGATTTTTGTATCTTGCTTCTCACGTTCATCACAATTAGCCTCCATCTTCGAATTCATCTGTATGTGAATCAAGTCCTCCAATATATTCGATGTCAATATATTTCTCTTCTTTGTTTGTGTTGCATCGAATGCACTCTAATTTCTTTCAAATGCTAATGAACTACAGGGTAGACTCAAGATAAGAATAGCAATCCTTTGAACCATTGAAATTGGTCTACCGTTTTGTGACCACCACACTCCTACATTTTAAAAATGTATTGATAATTAACAAATAATTTAACATTTGAATAAAACAAAATACTTACTAGAGTGAATTGTTTCCATCTGATATTTTGCAAGAGAGCTAAAAATATCTAAACTTTGAGTATTATACTTTGATATTTGGATACCAAAGGTCTTATGTTCTTCACTTGAGCTAAGCATTTTTTTTTTCCACAACAAAGAGCAATCCATTTCTAACATCTGGATGATCATACCTAATCTTTTCACTTGATATTAATAAATAATAATAAATTTAAATATGTAGCAACCGCATGAACACAATGAAGTATATTAATTTCTATCTCTTCTTGAATCAAATAATTCTCTTAACTTCATGTATCATGTTTGATCATTATCACATCAGTGCTTCAATGCTGCCCTTGCCCTTTCCATTGTTTCATACAAATATCCTGCAATCGATCTCTCACTATCAACTAAACGAAGTAATCTAATAAGAGGCTCTAATACAAAGACTACTTCTAATAAGAGGCTCTAATACAAAGACTACTTCTTTTCCTTCGCTCCAAAAAGTAGTTTCTTGAATTATATTTGTAATTTTCTGTGTCATCTCAAATGTGTAATACTTCATGCTTCTCCACTCAAGTGATGCAACCATTTGACGTAACTCATATTCAACTTCTGAAATAAACTAAAGCATTAAAAAATGATAGGCAAACCTGGTTTTACAAGGCCTTTTCAATTCCTTATCATTTGTCATATTTCTCATTAAAGTCACAACCGAACCATACTTGTACATGTAATCCACTATGTTTTTGGCATCATTGAAAATACTTCTTACCCAATCAACCTCCTTATTGATGTCTTTGAAAAGCAACTGGATTCCATGAGTAGCACATCATGTTTTATTGATGTGAGGATACCTTTCCATAACAATTTGACCGGCACTTTCATAGTTTGATGCATTATTTGTGATGATCTGTACAATATTTTCTGCTTTGATCTCCTCAATTGTGAAACAAAGCAAATCTCTAAGATATACACCTATCTTCTTTTCACTTGTCTTTTCAAATGATCTTAAAAAAAATAGCCCAATTTGGAGATTACGCAATCATATTAATGAAAAAACATCCTTTTAAATCAATTCAACCATCAAACATTAATGTACACCCTGAACCTATTTGCGTCCAAGATTCCTTAACTTTGGAGACATACTCATCAACTTCTACCTTAGCATTTTGTACCAATTTTGTGCATAGGGTTGAATACAATGATATTGAATAACCAATACCATTGTTTGAAACAAATTCAATAAATCATAAATCATGAATAACATTGAATGAAATATTATTCATAAAGAATACTTTAGCAAGCATTTTGTCCACTAATTCTTTATCTTTTTTACAACACATTCCTGGTACTATAGCTTGATGTAAACTCGATATCGAATCATGTGCCTCAAACGACGAATCAATATCACCTCCCCCAACATGTGATGAAGATGATCCGACATAATAGAAAATCTGATAAAATATAATAGATAGAGTGTGTGCGCATGCATGGGAGTTTGGTCACACTTGTCTTGATAATTTTAATCCGTACAATAATAGTAATGATCTACTAAGAATTTTTATGAAGTCTCACTTATGATAATTGCTTACATTGTAGGAACTATGGAAGTTGGAACCTTCTTCTACAAGTCGCATATAAAGAAAGCAAATCGAAAGACTTATCCAAATTGTATTAAAAAGAAAGCAATCAAGAAACATTCTTCTCCCATAAAAAGAAAAGCAAATCAAGAAATTTACATCAAAAGGTTTCAAAATCTATGTGCCTGAGAGAGAGAGAAAGAGAGAGTAGTTGAGCACCTGATTTAGGCTTAGAGAGGCAATGGCACACTTGGAAGTTGGATTCACAGTCAGGCACAATATCTCTCAGAGGAGGAGATTTGAGAGAACATGAGAGAGGCAAAGAACAAAAGCTTCAAATCAAAGAGGGAGAGAGAATAAAAGGTTGCACTTGGAGAGAGAATTGAATGTATTGCTTTTTCCTATCAAAACAAAAATGTGTTAGTGTTTGGTTGGTTGCATGTGTAAGTGTGACAGTGTGAGATTTGTTTTATTGAAATAATTTTTGTATCATCCGACTTATTCGCGTATCACACGCAATTGATTTGTGGTGCTTCAAAAAATCGTGATTGAATCTGAATCATTCAAAACAACAACCGAATGTTACCGAACTATACATTGAATTAGCGAATTAATCACAAATAAGTCGCAAACTTACTAACTATGGTCCACACTACTGGCAGTTCATGGATGGTCAAGGCCCATTACTACGAATAAAAGCCAGAATTTGAGAGGTCCACGTGACGATTGTAGAGGATTTTTAGGGTGTTTATGCCACATGTCTTTCTACTATTTATTGTGAAATAGACTTTTTTTAGTCATCTGAACATACACAACCCTTTAATTCTCTTGCCATTGATCTAAACAACACAACCCAAACAATGTTTCACAAACAAGAGAAGAACAAAGAGAGGTGTATGTCCAAAGTCCAAAGCATTAGAGAGAGAGAGGTGTTTGTCCACTTCAAAGACTCCAAAACATTGCACCGGTTTTCAAATTTCTGAACATTTACAACGTCCCAATGATACCCGTCGAAATTGTTCATCTCCAATTTCAACTGTATTGATACAAGAGAGTATGGGAGAGAGAATGAATAGAGGTTTTTGTCCAAAGCCTAAAGAATTGTAACGGTTTCCAACTTTCCGAACAGACAAAACGTTAAAACACTTCTAAAATAGTCAATCTCTAATTTTGAAAATACATCTTCTATATAAAACGCTAGAACCATTATCTAGTCATGCTCCATTCTTTGATGCCAGATTCTAATGTGCAAATTTATGTTCCTCTCCCCTCCTCTTTCTCTCTCTCTCTCTCTCTCTCTTGTATGATTTTGGATTAGATCTTAGAAAGAAGCGAAGCTCTTCTTACAGGTTTTCCTTTCCCATATGCACGAGCCAAAGAGATTCACCGGAAACACCCAAAAAATGAGAATGTGTGGCACTTATATGGGGATATTGTAAGTTTTTGTCAAGTTCTTTGAATTGTTGACGTTATCCTTGTAAGGTCTAGGTCCTATTTGAATGGATGATTGATTTTCTTTGCATATATACTTTAATATATATACACATCAAAAATAATACAACATTTACATTATAAAATATCCTATTGGTTGGAGAATCTTTGGCGCAAGAGTTTTTCCCTTGGAGAATCCAGTTTTACGAGTGAATGAGAAGGAGAGTATAGCTTAACGTGTGGATGAGGATCATCAATTTGGTGATGTTTATCCAGAGTGTTGGTTGAAGGATGATTATCTAATACTCCCACAAAATTGATGGTTACACAAGCATTAATTTGGAACAAATAATTCTAAACCGCGGGCCAGCCATAGATTTTGTAAGAACAACATCACTTCTTAATCCTTTAAATGTAGATTTGATATAATTTTGGATAGGCACGGTTGTTTTGTTTGTTCTTTCAATTTCTGTGCTATTTGTTAAACAGTTTTTGCTTCCAACATGTCTCATCTTTTCCATAAATCATTGTCTTCTGAAATTTCATCGCCTGCTTCTTAAAATTTTAATTCAGTTTGATAACTTTCTTCCTGTTTGGAATGTTCTTTATATTCAAATCGTTGTATATCACTACAAATATTTAGTATTAGTCAAACCAAGTTCTAATAAAGTGCATAAATTACTGCAAAATGAATTGTTGAATATACATTTTTTTTTTCCAAATTTTATCATTTCTTTTTATTTTAGCATTTTGAATTAGCTACCAATTTCTAACCTTTTCCTACGGCAAAGCTATTGTAATCTAGCATTTGATCACATAGTTAAACAATATGCATGAGGTGTGAGTGTGTGACAACCTATTGACTGACCCGCCCAATTTTCTTTCCTTTCCTATTTGCCTTACTCTCTTATCTCTTCCATTTTAATTTGAATTCCATATTTTGAGTACTTTGTTTTTATGGTTCACTATTTTCTCTTGCAGTAATTTTCACAATAAAATAATATAAATAGCCATACCAACATAGATTTAGTTTCTACTGCCAACCCAAATGCATCTCAAAGAGCATTCACGTTTGTATGTGTCACTAGACTCAATACCGAACATACCATAGATATGCACTTAGACATATCTGGCTATTGAAGCCTAGTATAAGACCTCAAAATTATCGATATGGAGATTATGTATTGTAAGGTCCTTGCTTCAATTTGTTCATACTAGGACTGGATCTCGGCCTTCATGGGCCTGGCGCAGTCTTGTAGCTGGTCGGGAAGTAGTGGAGAAGGGTTATAGATGGTAGATCGGTTATGGGGACCATGTGAGGGCTGGTGTGGATCCTTGGTTGCCCCAACACCCCCAATTTAAATTTATCCCTTTGGAGGGAGTTAACATTACAAATGACAGGGTCTCGGATTGGTTTATAAGTGGAATAACCAGTTGGGATAAAGTCTGTCTTGAGAGTAAGTTGACTCAAAAGTCGGTTGAAGAAGTTCTTAGTATTCTCATAAGTCTGATGGGAGTTCCCGATCGAATTATTTGGCACTTCTCTAAATCAGGTTCCTTTAAAGTGAGCTCGGCAACATATTTGGCGAAAGTAATCATTGATCATGGGAGGGCATCTCATAGCGGTCACAGAGGAGTGGTAGAGAATTCTTGGAGCAAAATTTGGCAAATTCTAGCCCCTCCAAAATTATAGGTGTTCTTGTGGAGGCTGTGTCACAATGTCGTGGCAGTGGCTAAAAACTTGAAGTAAAAGAAAGTCCCAGTTGAGGAGACTTGTCCTCTGTGTAAAGATCACCTAAAAACAATCTCTCATATGTTCTTAACATGCCCATGCTCTCGTTCTATTTGGTTTGGTTCAAACGGTGCCATTAAGATCCCGAATGATGAGGCTATATCATTCACACAATGGTGGGGTAACTGGCCTAGGCATCCTCAGTTTAACAAACAAAGTCTTTTGGCCATTCGCTTTTGCTCTACGCTGTGGTTTATCTAGAAATTACGTAATGAAATTGTGTTTAGAGGCAATATCCCGGATCCTATTAATGTTATTCAAAATTTGGAGATGTTCATCGAGGAGGTCTATGCTCCCTTAAAGAGAAAGAGTCGTGTCTACAACGCAGTGAGTACGACATGGGTTCCTCCATAGTATGGCTGGATAAAACTGAATGTGGATGGGTTCGCTTTACCATCTGGTATGGCAGCGGCTGTCAGTTTGGTTGCTCGGAATGAGAGGGGGTAAACTATGTTCAGATCGTGTAAACCTTTGAGGAGGGGCAGCAGTAGATGGGTGGAGGCGAAAGCAATTCGGTTGGGGTTGCAAGCACCAATTGCTTGTGTCTGAAAACAAATTATCCTTGAATCTGATTCGAAAGATGTCATTGACTTCCTTAAAGGCAGGTCTATCATTCCCCGTTGGGAGATTGGAATGATCTTGGTGGATATTCAGAAATTGGCTGAGCTCAGTGGTACAGTGAAGTTTCAGCACGTGTTTAGGGAAGCCAATTCGGAGGCCCATGGTGCAGCTCAGGAAGGCCTTGCATGGAGCATCAGGATGCTAAGGGTCCCCCCAGATTCGTCCTCAGCGAGAGACAGTGGGTGGGAGAGGTTACCAGAAGTTGGGTGTACCTCCTTGAGGAATGGTTTGGTTGACAATTAATGAATTTATTCTGGCATAAAAAAAAACATCAAAAGTGATGGGCTTTATATCAGTGACAATATATACCAACATATTTTGGGTTTCTCTCCTCTCCTTCCATTACTAGTACACGTATGTCAAATTCCTTTTATGCTCTTAAAATCTTGGGTTAGTTTATAACCTTAACAACTAATAAATAGTTGCAAATAGAGTTAGGGGTGTGTCAGGCCAAGTCTTGCTCAACCCTATGTATAAAACACTTAGACCAAGTTTAACCTTCACATTACCAACCTTTAACTAGCTACAATTCAGAACTTATAATACCCGTGTAAGTAAAGACATTTTTTTTGCACATTAAGTAAAGACATTTAATTGTCATTTTTCTTCTATCTCTAAATGAAGGGAAAATATTAAAAACAAGAGGTGTCAGATGACAAAATAACCAATATTTTTTGGAACTTATCCATACATTGAGATTGCTTACCACTGGCCAAATAAATTGGATGAATTTTCTCTTTTCTTTTTGTGTAATTGGATTACTTTCGAATCCAAAAGATTATAGAAATATAACTTTTTAATATTATTATCATGATTTTGTTATTTCTTCTTATTATTGATGCATTTCAATATTTAATTAACCGTGCATCGCACGAGCTACTTACTAGTTTAGAGTGAAAATGGTCAGGGTTCCATATTCGTGTATTAGTGGGGCTACCCTCCACCCCAATTGTAGATTTACTCATTGGTATTAATGGTTGTAGTGGCGATAATGAAGGAAATAGTTGAGAAAAAATAATTCTCTCTCTCAAGGTCATTTGGTTCATAATTTTCAGTTGATTTATAATATAAACACCTAAAATTATCAAAAATGCTAGCCCATGGCAATCTTCCAAAAATGAAAGGTGCTGGCAACAAGTGTCAACCATCTCCTTGTTTTTTGTGTTTTTAACAAATTAAAAGGGTAGTTGTAGAACCCTAAAAATGATCAACTTTACAAAAAGGATCCTACATGCCCGTAAAGTAGGAAAATAATCCTTAAAACCTAGAAAAGGGTTTTGTACAAATAAATTAATCCCAATGGTAGAAAATAGGCCTCCTGCGGCCAGATTTGGGCACGAAAGAGAGAGCCCGTAAATCCAAAGTCAAAGTTAAAATGGATCATACACCCACTAAAATGGGTCCGTCTATAAAGAAGCCATAAACCCACCAAACAGGTCGGCACACCAACATCAAAGCCTTTATAGGTTTAAAACCACTAATGAGAGTAGGACCCACAAGATCCTCATTTCAAGAGTTTATAAATAAGACTCAAATCAAGGAGAAGAGGATCACCTAAAGATCACCAAAAGATTACAATCACACACAAAAGAGACCAAAACACCATCACATCAAGGGAGAAACCAAAGAAGCGACAAAAATACGAGAAGATAAGAAGAGATCAAAGAAAGCAAAATAAAAAATTCAAAGTTCTTCAGAGAGGAAAAAGCCAAAGCCAAAACAAGTCTTTCAAGAAAAAGCACCTCCTTAACCTATAATGAGCTAAGCACGGAAGGAAGGAAGGATAAAACTACTATAACCTCTAAAGAAGATCAACCCAAAGCCCGGTTGCCGGAGAGAAAAGAGTCATGCATAGCTTTCAAGAGTGAGGAACATGCCTATCGGTCCCTTATTCTCTTCATCAAATTTCCTTAATCTTTGATATTCTGACTATTAATCAGAGGGTTCATTGAGAGCTAGTGTATGATTTTAAATTATTAAATTGTTGTTTGATCCTCATTATTTCGTTCGCGAAACTTTAGGTCGATAAATTTCTGGCACGCCCGGTGGGACACTCTCAACCTCTAATCTTTCAGTTGCAAAATAAGATCTTTAACAACATTAATGACTTCTAAATATACCGTTGTTGTTGCAATCAATGTCATTTAAGGAAAGAGGAACACGACATTTTCTGAATCTGCATCAATTGTCAGTGATGATTGGTGAGTGACGAGTCATATGATGTTGTTTGATGCCTCTCATCTGGTCGATGCCATTTCCTAGCACCGCAAGACATGTGACAACAAAATGGTGCAAAAGACTTTTGCGGGAGTGGTCATGTCCTCTAGTAGTCCTTCCAAAGCCCAGTCCAATACTGAATGGACGTCCGGATCTTATTTCGTGACCTCCTCATCTCAACAACAAGGCTCCGATAGGTCGCAAAGTCAAAGTTATCCTAACTTTTCAACACATGCTTCTCTTCAACCAACAATGATGATAGGGGCGGCATCAGTTAATGAACAACTTGCTCAAATAGCCGACGACATTGCAAGGTTGACAAAGACCGTCGAGGACAAATATATCCAAATCGTGAACCTTATTTAGCCGCTTGGAAAATAATAACCAAATGAATGAATCCAGTCAAGGGCCAACAAATCTCCCTCGGTTCACTCTCCAAGGACCTCGTGACATGAATGAACAAAACCGGAATACATCCGGATCACATGATCCGAGTCGAGATATTCATCAAACATCAGTTGCCTCGTTCTCCACCCAACAACTGTAGGCAATGATTATTGACACCATCCGCTCACAATACAAGGGTGTACCACACTTTTCCTTACTTTATGCCAAGACATACACACAATGCATTGAACATATGCACTTTTCGGCAAAATATCAAACACAAAAGTTTCAATAGTTCGATGGCAATAGTAACCCAAAGCAACATGTTACTCATTTTGTTGAGACTTGCAACAACGTCGACACATACGGCCACTTCATGATCAAACAATTTGTGCGCTCTCTCAAACACAACGCATTTGACATGTATACTAATCTTGAGTCTGGTTCAATTGACAATTGGGATCAATTAGACTGGGAGTTCCTTAACCGCTTCTATAGCACTTGGAGGACAATGAACATGGGGGAGCTTGCTGCTGTCAAACAAAGGAAGGACGAGCTAATAGTTGACTATATCAATCGATGGAGGAACCTTGCACTTAATTGTAGGGATCGCATTTCTAAATTTTTCGTTATAAAAATGTGTATCCAAGGAATGAATTGGAAACTTCTCTACATCCTAAAAGGGATTAAGCCTTGCTCCTTCGAAGAATTGGCTACACGAGCCCACGACATGGAGCTCAGCATTGCCGCACATGGGGATCTGCGAGCAAATGATTCTCCTAAATATGAGAAGAAGCCACCCACTGCATCTAGACCCTCCAAAACTAAGGACGCATGACAAACAAAAACAGGAGTCGTCCAAGGCAAACACACCTTAAGAAAAAGGGAAAGCCATGATGACCCTCAAGGAACTTGAAGCAAATGAATAATCTTTTCCAGACTCTGAGGTCTCCGGCATACTTGATCAACTATTAAGTTTAAAGTTGATTGACTTGCCACCCTCCAAAAGACCATAAGAAGCAGGGCAGGACAATGACCCAAGGTATTATCGGTTCCACCAAGTGATCAGTCACCCGATAATGAACTTAGCTCGCCAAGATTAGATTGATCTTGACTCAATTACCGAAGTGGCATCCTCAAACATGATGAATGTTGTCTTTGGATCATTCGGTCCCCTTTTGATTTCAACTTCATCTTCCACACCACTGCTTCCACTTCAAGAAACCAAGGCACCAGTGTCACCACAGAACCCAAGGCAAGTTACAACAAGACCTTATAGCTTTGGCATGTCTCATCCTACATTAGGGGCATCATTGAGCCAAGGTCAAGCTTGTTTGCCTCAACCACATCAACAACAACAACATTCTCCTACCAGAACTAAATCTGAGTTAGTTGAGAAGTCTTATCTCATTGATGACGACGATTAGACACTAGTTACACATCAGCAACAACGCATACAACACTCACCTCCTCCACTTCCCCAAAGACTGAATTGAACTAGAAGAAAGACTTGACCAAGAGTTGGGTCGAAGAAGAAGAAGGCAATAAAGAAGAAGGCATTCAAGGTGCCTTTTGCTGATCCCGAGGAGATCTTCCAACAACCTCCTCCTATGTCAATCACTTTTGGAGATTTCATACCGAAGTGGTTTCTTCAAGAGCAACAACTAGAATCGGTTTACATTGTTGGGTGCTACAGGTTGAAGCTGACACATCAAAGAATAAGTTAGTGATATGCCGGATAATCACTCCTTCGCTACAAATCTTGAAGAGGAGCATCCTAATAGAGGAGAAGACGACATATCTAACGTCGAAGAATCATTAGTACATTTGAGCCTCCATGAAGCCCTCCAACTCCCGGAGAAGACTCAGCTGACTTTAGCTTCTGTTTTGACCAATTCTAACAAGTATAAGGGAAATTATATTACTTAAGAAAAAGCTAGGGGCATATGCCTCATGCATGTTAACTATCACATTTACTTACAAAGATTTACAGCTTGGTTCTTGTCCTCACAACAGACCACTATTTGTCACATGCTATGTGAAGGAACAAAAGTTCAGTGGATCCTCCTCGACTACAGGTCTACTGTTAATATCATGTCAATTAGAATAATGCATCAAATTGACATCACTATATACCAATTAGCTCGAAGCAAATTGGTGATCCAAGACTTCAACCAAGGGGGGCAAAGGGTCCTCAGTATGATCCGCTTGAAACTCATAATCAGAAACTTAGAGTCAACGATGCTCTTCTATCTTATTGAATGCAAGACTTCATATCACTTACTCCTTAGACGCCCATGGCTGCACAAGATATGAGTGGTACCATCCACATTGCACCAATTCTTCAAATACCACACGGATAGTGTACAAAAGCAAGTTTTTATTATTTTTATTGAAGACCTCTCCAACGAGATTTTTTCTTCAAATCGTCAAATCATACTTGTATGCTTTTGAGAAAAAATCATGATAGCCTGGTCTAGTTTGCCCCCGATTCTGACATACTCATAAAATTGAGTGGGATGCGAAAGAGATGGACTTCACAGCCTGACAGTGACCACAAAGCACGGTTTGATGTTTTAGCTATTCATCAACAAAAGGAGTACTCGAGTTGCGGCAAACTCATGAAGATTTTCAATCCTCATGTGTTTTAGGAAGAGTATTATGAAAATAATTAGAGGATTGAGAAGAGGACCCCAGGGTCCTCTTCTAAGCTGACCGGAGTGTCCCCATGTCCCTTTTAATCCTTATTTAACCATGGTTAAGCTTAATTAAATTAAAATAAGTATTTTTATTTTTTCTAAAAACCATGATTAGATTGCTTAACTCTAAGGGGGTAACCACAGTTGATGGATGATAAAAAAAGGGGGTTGGACCAATGAGGTCACTTGGGTTAGCTTAGAAGCTGACCCTGGGATCCGTTTTCCATTTCCCAAATAATTATAATATAAGATACACTATATCATAAGTGGGGTCGGATTTGTGCCAGACCAAAATCATCCGGCCTCCACAAAACATCCGGCATGTGGCGAGAAAAGGGGGGGTAGAAGTCATTTCATTCCCCCCTAATTTTTGACTTCTCCCCATTTGATATTCTCTCCCCTTTTTATCACCACATGTCCCCCTAATTTTTGACTTCTCCCCATTTGATATTCTCTCCCCTTTTTATCACCACATGTCACACTCAAAGGGGAGGTCGGATGATTTTGGTCTGGCAAGAGCCAAATCAAATCCGACCCCATCATAAGTACATCACAATCATTATATTGGATTACCATCTCTATTCTTTAGTAGATTAGCATTATTTTTAAGGTTGTCTTTTCAAGTTAGGAGTCTTGGGTTATCTATTTAAATCCTCATGAGTCATTGTAATCCCTCCAGAATTCTTCAAATCATAACCTTGCTAGCTAATGGGGTTGCGGCCTAACCGTATATTGATCCGAGAAAAAAAAAATCGGAAAGATATTGTGAAGCCTGATTCATTTGTGGACTACAGACGAGAGGCCACAGAGGACCTTCACCACCGGTTGGAGATTTTTTCTTTTATGGGTAATCTCAATTTCGGGGTCAACAACGTTAGTATTTGTTCTAAAGGTTAGTGGGTTTAATGCCTAGCATTTGAAGCCCATCACAACCCTTCGGGATCGAACCCGGAACCTACCCCTGTGTGAGGAGGTACACTTACCAGGACAAGCCCAGGGTGTGTACCGGTTGGAGATGCGAACACGCCTTCTTTACATGATGCAACTAGTAGGGTAGTTGGACTCTGTAATTCAAATTCTGCTGCTGAAATTATGTAGTTACCCACGTTCCCTGCCATCTTCAAGTCATATCTTAAAGAGTATAGTTACCAAGAGGAATTCACAGCGGGTTCTAGAGTGGGAGCATCCAGACGACCAGACCCACACCCTAATAAGAATTATTAAAGGGCGGTGCTACGAGCACAACATTATTTTTCTGACTACACACCAATAGGAAAAATTACTAGTACAGACCAATTTTTTAGACATCATCTTCTTCTTCTTTGTTATCTCTGGCGAAGATTCCGACCACAACAGGGAAGTGAGAAGTGTTTTAAAACTCTCGATAGTATGCTGGACCCTTGGATTGAAAATCCAATGGTGTCAAGCATTAAGTGGGGCCATCATTTAAGTCATGTGCGGACATGGAGCTCTCGGTACTATTGAGAGTTTTTAATCACTTTCCTTATTATATTCTCATTCCTAGCTGACCGCAGTGTCCCGTGTTCCTTTTAACCCCTTTTTAATTATGGTTAAGCTTAACTAAATTATGATTAATAATTTTGTTTTTCTTACTAAAAACCAAGGTTGGATGGATGAACCCTAGGGGTGAATCTTAACTAGAGTTAATGAGTGTTAAAAAAGAGGAGATGAACGAATGCGATTGTGTGGTGTGGTCAGCTTCCAAGCTGACCGGGCAGTTCATTTCTTATGATTAATAATTTTGTTTTTCTTACTAAAAACCAAGGTTGGATGGATGAACCCTATGGGTGAATCTTAACCACAGTTAATGAGTGTTAAAAAAGAGAAGATGAACGAATGCGATTGCGTGGCGTGGTCAGCTTCCAAGCTGACCGGGCAGTCCATTTCTTATTTCCCTTAAAAATTCGCATGCTCTTGTAAGGTTAATTACTCAATAGCTGACTGAAATGGACCGAATAGCCAAATCAGGATGAGAAATAGTCCCCTCGTCGGTCGAGGAGGGGGCTATTCCTCCTTGCTCTCACATAGCCGACCCTTCAACTCCCACGGGTTAGTCTCTTTTTTTTTTCTTTCTAAAAACCAAGGGTAGATGGGTGAACCCTAATGGTGGATGAATCTTAACAACAGTTAAATGGGGGTTAGGAGGGGGACACATGGCAAGAAAATTGGAGCCGAGACGCCCCTCCTCGCGTCACTGACTGAGGAGGTGATTATTTTCCAATCAGGATAGCCATTGACCTTCTAGTTAAGACAGTACATAGAGCACAACATTGCTTTTGTCGAAGCATTTATGGTTGCTGATGTACATGTTTCTGAACCTTTGTAGTGAAGGAGAGAGAATACTGATACGGAAAACTTATCAATGAGAACAGCTCAACAGCTACTTTATAAAACCAATCCATTTTGGATGATCTCTGCAAACAGTTTGTCTTAACACTTCCAAGTCAACATTACTCTGTGAACAGAAGAATAAATGCATATGTCCAAATTGATTCATTTGGGTAAGTTTCTATGCGGGGTCCAAAGTCGGCAACAATTTCCATTACGCCTAATTAAGAGTTCTATCCATTCAGTTATAGATATTGGTAGCCCATAAAGTCATTTTGTGATATGTACTAAATCACTTCTGCTACTGGGAAGTTGAGAATGCAAATGCAATAATAGACAAGAACTTCATTTTTCAGATTTGCTTTTACACTTCATTTTTCAGATTTGCTTTTACTAAGGTCCGTTCTTTTGCTAAGACTTATAAAGCTTCAATTTGCACTTTATCATCATAGTTGTTAGAAATTTGAGTAACTTTGTCAAGCTTTTTAACAAAATTAATTCTTACCATCATGAGATTTCAAGTCTTATAATTTTTTTATGAGATTTGAAATAATTCATTTTGCTGCATTTATAGTCTCGCGAGATTGCAATTCAAGAGATAAAAGCGCAATACATCTATTTCTCAAAAGAAATAAGTCTCGGCAAAAGAACAGACCCTAAAGAAATTTCATTTTTTTTTTTCAAAATTTGCTTTCATCCAAGAACTTCACTAGAAAATACTGCGAGGATGCACTTTGCAAAATCCCAATATAAATTGAAGAAAACACTGCTTAAGCTAAAAAGTGATTCTCTGTTTTCACTATGCAGCTTAAGCTAAAAGCCTTAAAAGTGATTGTACTAGATCAAAATTCAGGTGAGAAATCACCACTTTGATATGCTGCTTAAGCTAAAAAGCCATTACCCCACATGTATATGTAGAGTGATGGCTGTTTTGAAAAGAAATTCATGATTATCAATTCAAGGAAAAAATATCACATGCAGGTCCAAACTAGTATGGGAAAAATTACCAAGAGATTGAAGAGTTGTTCAGTTTTCCGGGAGAAAAATTACTAAAATTAATCTGGAATCCAGATACCGTCTCAAAAGTGCTCAAATGTTTTTGCTTTTCTACCAGATATGACTACCCAATCATTCTTTGGTCAATCATCTTATCGTATGTTGGATGAAAAAGGAAAAAGAGAGAACTGTTGGAATCTTAGAACCACTGGTTTATTTTTCATACATAATTTAGCTTCCAAAACTAACAAGAACAGTTTTAGTCAAGGCGATTACATTCAGCTATATCCAACTTTTCCATTGGGTTCTTCTCCCAAACTAAGCCAATCTCAACCAATATGAAAGTTAATAAAACTCTTATTTTTAAAAAATACAGGGGAGAAGGCTTACTGCAATGGAAGATTTCAGTTAGACACCATGCTCTCTGTCTCTTTTACAAAGCCATCTCCTGTCCAGTCTTTGTCAGACTGCAATCCTTGCTTAATCGCTTTTCTTTGTCGAATCGCTTCTTGCTGCCTCTGTACCAAATCGGTGTGAGTTGTGAAGTATGGGAGAGAAGCCCTGAGAAACCCAAAAACACATAAAACCAAATGAAATATCAGCAATTCTTCAACTGCAAACAAAGAATGCTCTGTCAAGCTAAAGATAGGAACAAGGTTCCCCATATTTCTCTGCAATACACATCACACCCGTCCAGACGGATTGAGAACCACCAGTCACCCGGGTTCCATTAAGAAGATATCCTGAGTTAAAAATCAACCCAATGGACAGTACAAAAAAATTATTGTGTCATATTGAAGAGTGGGGGAGAGAAGAAAGTCTCCAGATCCGGAGGTTGGTCAATTTTGTTTTCCCCTTGGAGAGCTACCATGTTCGAAGCACATGGGGGCTATGAACATGCAACAAATATGAAGAGAGAGAAGACTGCCTTCTCCCCCAACCTCCAACCCTAATGTGAGTCTCTCTTTGCCTTATAGATAGATTACAAATGCCTAAACACTGACAAGTTAACTGTACAATAATGCATACCCTCTGAAATCTTCAATTGAAGAGAAATTATGCTTTTTCATGAAATCCTTCATCTCGTCGCAAAGTTTCTTCACAACGCCATACCCGTGCATCATCACACCAGTGCAAACCTATATAAACAACAACAAAAAAAGTGACATATACCAGCATATGACGAGTAGAGGTAAATAATCTAATCAACTAACTTTTATAAAAATAAAAGCTGACAGATATATAATAAGTTGAAAATATTAAAAAAAAGATTCTTGAGAAACAATTGGTCTTCCCTATGAAGCCAATCCATTCATTGTGCAGCATGGATACCATATCTAAGTAATGATTCCATGGAATGCACTTAGAGCTTGTGTATCCTTGACCACATAGTACACACATAGACAACCTATGTAATAAGTATCAATCAAGACAATTGCTAGTCGAAATCACAGGATAGTGTAGACACCCCATTTTGGCACAGTCTTCTTGTTTCTGCTTCTTTCCACAGTTCATATTCTGGATTTGGTCCCGATTGGTAAAGCATCAACCCCACCTGTACAGCCTACCCTTCAACCAAACCCAAGGACCCTTGGCCAAAGTTCATTTTTTTAGTAAATATTGCATAATAAAATGATCCCAGGCAGTCTACCTTTGGAAAACCGACTAGCATTATCTGGCTTAAAAAGTGCAATTGGATTCCAAAAACAAGCCTTAGTTTTGAAAATTGTGTCTAGTCTGTTTTCTGGAAATTGCCCTGCTCCTTTTCTTTGTAAAATAAACCCGTCTTCGTTTACAAAAAGCAAATATTTTTTAAATAATAACAGTTTTGATTCCTTAATCATCACCCCATGTGCACACCTACTTATGTCGCAGAACATATTTTTTTGGCCCAGTGTTTAGCTCACTGACAGTTTCAATTTTGAAAGGTATAACAGTGGATTGTTCTTGAAAAGCTGATAGGTCTTTTTGCGAACTAACAAGTGGCTGATGGATTCTAAAAAACCAGCAGACCTGAGACTATTTTTCATGTACTTATCTCCTTCAAAAAGAATAATATCGACCTGGGACTTATAAGATTTACCGTCTTACACCATTTTCAATATCACCATAGTGCCATCCCTAATCTCTTTTTTTACCCTCACCTATTTCTGTCCTACCCAATTTATCCTTCAGAATTATAGGAAATTCTACTGATAATTTTTTTTATAGTACATTAGATTTTGTTGAGATATGATTGGTTAAGTAGGTGTGATACACCAGATCCTTCATTAAGGGTATTCTTGTAATTGCCCTCATTAGGGTTATTATAATATAAAGATAAAGGGATTAGAGAGTAGAACTCTCTAATCACGTTTCCTCTTCAAATACTTCTTCTTCCTCTTTTTTTTTTTTCACCTTTTATTCCAGGGTTTGCTCTTCAAGTTAGTATCAGAGCAAGACAAGATCTAGGAAACTCAAGGGGACAACTTCTCATATATTTTTTTTGATAGGCCGCGTGAAGGAATTGGCTGAGGAGGCTGATACATGTGACAGGTGGGAGTAGGAGAACCTTATGGTTATGTTATGGCCACTGAATTGCATGCAACCATCGCTTAGTAGAGGTTTCTTGTTCCTTTAGACTGCAAAAGAGATCTGGGATAAGGCGACTCGAACTTATTCCCAACGTTAGAACATTGCCACGGTGTACTAGTTGAGGCAAGAAATAGCTACTCTTCGTCAGGGGGAGAAGAGTCTATCTACCTATTACTCCACTCTTCAAGATCTTTGGGAAGAGTTGGACCATTTTCAGGTCATCAAATGGGACACTGATAAAGACCGGGATAAACACATTAAACATGTAGAGAACATAACCGAATTTTTGACTTCTTGGTGGGCTTGAATCCGGAATTTGAGGTAACCAAGATACAAATTTTAGGCAGAGATGAACTTTCCTCCTTGGAACTAATTTATTCCCTAGTCCAAGGCGAGGAAAGCCGGAAAAAGGTCATGGTACCTACTCCGAACAACGATCATCTCGCCCTTGCTACAGCCTCTACTGCTCCTCGAGCTGGGAAATACCCTCCTTGGAAGACTAGGCCTCCCGCTCCTTGAGCTGGGAAATACCCTCCTCGGAAGATTAGGCCTCCTAATGACAAGGATAGGCTGAAGTGCAAGCATTGTTGGAAGACTGTCTTGGGAATTGTGCTAATGCTCTTATTACATACTTAATGGAGACATTAGTAACATAATGGTCATTTCATTATTGTGTTATTATCAAAATTATTAAGGGTATCTATGGTTGTAACCTTTAGGCTAATAGACTTGACATATCCGGGAAACTTGCTGGGATCTCATTGGCCGACCCGCCAATTTTTCTCATCGCGGACAGTAGATGGGCAACCATCGAGGCAACACTGCAGCCTTCTTGCCTCCTTTCTTGGGTAACTCGATTGCATTAGCTACTCCCACCGGACTGTCTTCCTCCACCTCTGAGAGCTTCTCTAATGTAGATATTGATCGTCTTCGCTGTCTTTTGAGTCAAATGGAAGGTTCTTCTACCTCTACTTCATTTGCTCAATCAAGTACTCATGCATCTGCTAATTTCGTTTCTCATTCATAGTCCAGCCCAACCTCAATCATTGATCTAATCATCCAGTTGCGTCAGATCATATGACTAGTTTATCCATTGTTTTTTCCTCATATAGTCTCTTGTCTAGAAAGAATAAAGTAAAGGTTGCCGACGAAGCTCTTTCCACTATCTTTGGAAAAGGTGATGTCAAACTTACTGATGCCCTTTCTTTGTCATATGTTCTTCATGTTCCCAATTCATCCACAAGTTTGTTATCAATTAGCAGCTTGACCAAGAGTCTTAACTATTGTGTGACCTTTTTTTCCTACTCATTGTGTATTTCAGAACTTGGTAACGAGAAAAACGATTGGGAAAGGCCGTGAAGCGTCTCTATTTCCTGGATGTGGATGGTTCTTCTTCAGCGTTACAAAGTAGTAGTAATGATGACGCCAAAATTCAATTGTGGCACAGTCGTCTAGGTCATTTATCTTTTAAGTCTTTGCAGTGGTATTTCTGGACCTGTTTAAGTTTGTTCCTGGTCATAGTATGCATTGTGAAGTGTGTGAACTCTCCAAACATTGTAGAACTACTTTTTCTTCGAGTATGAATAAAAGTGACTTCGTTTCAACTGATTCATTTTGATGCCTGGGCCCCTGCCCCTGCTTTATCTATGCATGGTTATCGGTATTTTATTCATTTTGTGGATTATTTCTCTCGTCATACCTCGATTGATTTGATGAAGTCTTGTGCAAAAGTCCCGGACCTCATCAAGAGGTTTCACAGAATGGTATTGACCCAATTCCAGAGCTGATTAAAATTTTCAGATCCAATAACGCAAAGGAGTACCTCGAGGGAGATTTAAGACAATTTTTTGTTGATCATGGCATGATCCATCAGAGCACATGTCCTTATACTCCCCAAAAAATGGGGTGTCCGAGCAAAAGAACCGTCATCTGTTGGAGGTGGCTCGCAGCTTACTGACGGGTATGAATATCCCAAAAAAAATTTGGGCTGAAGCAGTGCACACATCTACCTATTTGATTAATCACATGTCATCTCGGGTACTGAAGTTGAAGTTTCCGTATCAACTACTCTGTCCAGCCTAGCCTAGCCTCTGTTTCCTATCCCCCCACGTGTCTTTAGTTGTGTCTGCTTCATTCATATTTTGGGTCTTAATCGAACCAAATTGGATCCCAAATCCCTTCGGGGTGTTCTCTTGGGGTATTCCTCCACACAACAGGGATATCGATGCTTTGATCCCATGTCGGGAAAATGGTTTGTGACTATGGACGTCGCCTTTTTTGAGAGTTCCATTTTTTCCTCGGTCATCTACCTCTCTTCAGGGGGAGCATAGTGCATTGTTGGAAGAGAGTTTGCCTTCAGTACCACTTCTGGCGTTGGTTCTTGATATTATCCCTTTTATTTTTGTTGCTCCTACTGAGACTATTACTAAGAAGGACCTACGGGTTTATACCAGATGCGAAAATGAGGGTACCACTATGATAAGGCCATCTCCCAATTCCATGGTATCAAAAATCGACTCAATTCCGCCGAAGTTGACCGAATTGAGTCGACTTCTGTGGTGTCCGAAGTAAAATGCACTAGTATTTTAAAAATACTGGATTTCCTGGTAAACTTCCGTAAACTTCGACGGGAAACAAAAAAATTGTTGAGAAAATGTAGAACTTTAGTAGAAGTTAACCGTAGTGTATAGAAAATATTTGTAAATTGAAGGACTTCAGGTTTTAATTTAAAAGGGTAATGCTAGTTTCACTCGTTTTAAACTTACTTTCTTCATAAGGAAAGACATGTGTACCTAGCATTAACCTTATTATAAATATAATTAACTTTAAAAGAGAGTGTGCTAGCATTAACCTTATTATAAATCATAGTTCAAAAACCCGAAAACTCGACTCGACTCGAAAGTTAGCTGGGTCGAGTAACTCGAAAAACTCGAAAAAAACTCGACTCGGTCCAACTCGGAAAATATATGTAATAACTTGGAAAACATGGGTTAAAATAATTCAAAGTACGCTGATTTTACAGCTTCAAGCCTATAAACTAGGTTTAATAGTACCCATAGTAGGTTGTTTTTGTAGACCCAAAAAAAATATGATGCAAAAATAGTGTGACGTTTGAGTTTAGGTTAAAAAAATGATAAAAATACCCGTATGTGACTCGACATAGTTCGGTGAGTCGAAAAACTCAGATTAACTCGAGCGAGTCACCCGATTAACTCGGCAAATAGTGTCTCCTTCAAGTTTTGAGGCGACTCGACTCGAAATTCAACCGAGTCGAGTAACTCGACCGAGTTACACGAGTGACTCGTCGAGTTTTCGAACTATGTTATAAATTATAATTTTATTATTAGAGTGTGGTTAGCATTAACCTTAATATAAATTATAATTTTATTATTCTAATAATCTTGTTACTAGTATATTATGCCCATTATGACTTTTTAGTAATATTAAAAAAATCAAATAATTTCCTAATAGTATTTCATAAATTCAAAATTATTTAACTACTCATTTTCTCTTCACATTTTGATTCAGTATTGTAAAAACATTAAGCTCATCAATTGTAGAATTAAATAGGTTTAGAAACTAAATTGAATTTCAAGTATTTATCGACTTCAATGTGCATTCATAAGGTTTTTAGGTTTCCAAAATAATTAAGATGGATAATCATTGAAAAATAAAAAGAATACATACCCCTTCACTTGACAAAGAAGATGAAATATAGTTTAAAAAAATTGACAATCCAGAGAAATACCAAGAAAAAATTACAGCTCAGACAAGTAGATAACGCATGTCACTTAATATGATACTCACATTTGAGTACTACATGCTTACATCGGTAATATAATGAATTCTAAATGTATATTTATGCTTAAGTATTGAATTTCTAAAGTTTCATCTTAGATTTCCAATGTTTCCTTAAAGTTTCCTAGACGTCTTTAATTTTTACATAACTTCCTTGGACTTCCTTAAACTTCCTCGAAACGTGTCAACTTCCTTAGCGACCGAAGTTTATACTGAAACCGAAGTTTTATACCTTGCCCAATTCTGACCCCTCTGAACATGGTAACAGTGTTTCATTGCCTCTTGTGATTTCTATTTCTGTTCCTGATATTGATAATGATACTGCTCTCATTGTCATATGCAAAGGGAAGCGCCAGTGTACGGTTCATCCTATCTCTAACTTCATCTCATATGCCTCTTTATCACCCTCCTATTCTGTTTTCTTGTCCTCTATTTCTTCCGCGTCTTTACCTTCCAGGTTTCAGGAGGTTATCTCTGATCCTAAGTGGCGCGATGCTATAATGGAAGAAATGAGAGCTCTAGTCAAGAATGACACATGGGAAATAGGTGAGTTGCCCAAAGAAAAAAGGACAATAGGCTGTAAATGGGTGGTCACCGTTAAACATAAGGTAGATGGATCAATTGAGAGGTACAAGGCAAGACTGGTAGCTAAGGGGTACACTCAGACTTACCGGATCGACTACAAAGAGACATTTGCACCGGTTGCTAAAATGAACTCCATACGAGTTCTCGTCTTTGGTAGCTAATCACTCATGCCCCTACATCAGTTAGACGTAAAAAAATGCATTCCTTCATGGAGACCTACAAGAAGAAGTGTATATGTCCCCTCCTCCTGGGTTTAAGCTACCTAACAGTGAAAGAAAAGTCTGCAAACTGAAGAAATCTATTTATGGACTGAAACAGTCCCCCCGAGCTTGGTTTGAGAGGTTTAGTCAAGTTGTGAAGATGATGGTTATCTACAGAGTCATGCTGATCACTCTCTTTATCAAGAAAAAAGGCAGTTACTTACAACATTGATTGTCTATGTTGACGACATTGTGGTGACTGGAAATGACTCACTAGAGATTAAAAAACTTAAAAAATTCCTAGCAACGGAGTTTGAGATCAATGATTTGGGTAGTTTGAAGTATTTCCTTAGTATTGAGGTTGCTCGATCAAAAAGGGGCATCTTCATATCGTAGCGGAAGTATACCTTACACTTACTTAAGGATACTGAAAAATTGGGTTCTCGACCAACAGACACCCTTATTAAGCAGAATCATAAGCTGAGCTCGAGTGATAGCCCGTTACTAGAGGACAAAGAGATGTACCAAAGACTAGTTGGTCTTCTCATCTATCTCTCTCTCACTAGACCTCATATCGCATAAGCAATCAATGTGGTCAGTCAATTCATGCATGGACCTTGGATTGCTTATTATGAGGCAGTGGAGAGAATCTTGAGGTACTTGAAGGTTACTCTAAGGAAGGGTCTTCTATTTGCTAACCATGGTCACTCTTGAATGGAAGCTTACACTGATGCTGATTGGGCTGGAAGTGTAGATGACACTTGACAGGAGATCTACCACAGGGTATTGTACTTTCCTTGGTGGCAACCTTATCACTTGGAGAAGCAAGAAGCAAAGTGTAGTGGCTAGGTCAAGTACTGAAGTAGAATATAGGGCAATGACTCATGGGGTAGCAAAATTATTATGGATGAAGATTTTACTACAAGATCTGGGGATAAAGGTGAATGTTCCTATGAAGTTGTTTTGTGATAACAAGGAGGCCATCAATATTACCCAGAATCCTATTCAACATGACTGAACTAAACACATTGAAATTGATAGACACTTCATCAGAGAGCAAGTTGCTCTGGGAAATCTTTGCTTACTATTTATTACAACATGAAACCAACTAACTGGTGTACTCACAAAGGGAGTTGCCAGGGGTAGTTTAGAAGATGCTCTTAACAAACTGGGCATGTTGAATATCTATGCCCATCTTGAGGAGGAGTGTTGAGATATAATTGGTCATGTAGGTGTGATACACCAGATCCTTCATTAAGGGTATTCTTGTAATTGCTCCCATTAGAGTTATTATAATATAAAGATAAAGGGATTAGAGAGTAGAACTCTCTAACCACGTTTCCTCTTCCAATACTTCTTCTTCCTCTTTCTTTTTCTTCAGCTTTTCTTCTAGGGTTTGATCTTGATCTTCAAGTGATTTAAATAAGAGTGGTGATAAGCGCACCCCAAGATTCAATGATTATACTACATTTATAAAAAAAATTCTTCAGTTTTTATTTCTTTAATAATAGCCGCACCCCACTCTAAACCATCTCAGTTTGGTCGAAGCCATTCTTCCTTGTTCTCCTTCTTCCTCTATTCTCCGGCGGCTGTCTGATAAAGATGTTGAGAAACCCCTCTTCCCTCTTCAACTTCTTTTCCTTCAAATTTAAAAAGGTATTAAAAGGATACGATACCTTAACATTTCTCCATTCACGCTGATTGCTTTAACCGGGAATATTTTGGTTGTTTATGAGAGCACTAGAAGCGTCTCGAGAGAAATGAGTATATTTGTTTTGCTAGTATTTGTTTTCTTCAAAGCTTTCTTGATGAGGCATTTTACTTTAGACAAGGACATTGCTTTGAGTGATCTTAGCATGTTCCAAAAGAAATAGGTTTGGTTAGGGTGTAACTTGGGTTCCTTACAGGTTCCTGCAAATCATTTCAGATTCAATGTAATTAACCTGATACTACTATTAGAACCATTTTATTAATGCAATGCCCTATCCTTCTTGTTTTTAGATTACCATTTTGTTCTATGTACACCCGAAAGGACTAGTCTTTGCCTTGAAGGGTTTGGGACACCCCCCGTTACCCAAAAAAAAATGTTCCAAAAGAACGAGGTTTGGTTTAGGGCTTAACTTGGGTTCCTACATATTCCTGCAAATCATTTCAGATTCGATGTAATTAACCTGAAACTGCTATTAGAACCATTTTATTAATGCAATGTCCTATCCTTCTTGTTCTTAGATTACCATTTTGTTCTATGTATACTTCAATTATAGGGAGTTTTATATGCATTCATTTTTAGGCATTGTATGATTCAATTGCCAAATTGATTATGGCTGCACATGAAATTGTATATCTATCAAAAATCTGCTAGGTCATCCATGTTTCTCAGGGGTAAAGGCTTGGTACTGAGTGTGAAATGCTAGTTGCTTTCCTTAACTACAGATTCCACTCCGGTCACTATTGCAATATGGGGCCGCTTGTTTTTCAAGTCATATTCCCTTCCCATCTAGTGTATTGTGTTCATATTAAAAAAACACACCAAACAATGAACTTCAAAAAATCTAAGCTGTAGAGTGTAGATTCCTTCATATATGCCTAACATTGTGATTGGTGTGCAGTTATAAATTATATGTAATTTTTTTTTGTTTTTGGTGTGTACAAGTAATACTATAAATTTAATGGTGTGTAGTCACTAATTTTACTAATGGGGTGCAATCATCAAATATTGGGGTGCGCATAAAACCACCCATAAATAATGAAAGAGAAAAATGAGGTAATGAAAGAGAAAAATGAGGTCTCCAAGTTAGGGCTTCTATACAAAAGAAGAGGTTATGCATGACAATTTACAAGTTTTACTGTCCGATAATAAAGTTTTCCCATGTGACACAAAAAAAAAACACCGATCCATCTAAATTTTTTTTGAGAATAGAGGACCAAAGGAAAAGCCATGCATTGATCGTTTCCTTCAGTGTCGCCCTTAAGCAAGATCTATCCTCAAAAATACGATTGTCATCCCACTTTTCATAAACTCCATGAAATAGAAGAGACTACCTCTGAGTGATTTTATCCCAAACGTTATAGGTCAAGTTGCATAGACATGGACACAAGTGTTGGAGCCCAGCACACAGACACAGATACGGGGAGTTGGAGCGGCGACTCCTAGAAAGCAGGATTAGACTCAATGGATATTTCTATTTTCTATAGCATTTCGGGATATTTTCGGATGCATATCATATAAATAAGGGAATTGATGATGTAATAATGTTGTATGCACACCTATATATCTTCAAAAGGAGAAGCTAGAACACCTATCTAGTATTTATAGGGCATGTCAATTTATATTGTGTAAGTAATGAGTAGACGAAAAGAAAGTCCAAAACTATCAAACATGAATCCAATACGTGTCAGGGTATGACACATGTTGAACACAGACATGTCACCTGTTTAGAGGAATCTGTGAAACATAGGCATTAGTACACTAGCCATGAACCAACTCAAGAAGGTTCTTTAGGGAAAGGTAGCCCATATCATGTCGATTATCATCATCAACAATGCCTTATACCAACTCTTGGAGTCGACAACACAAATCCTGTTCTGTCATTCTATTCTAATGAAAGTCATAAATTCAATAAAAGCATGTCCTATCATATCTTTGACCACTATCTCCATCAACGTCCTTTTTTCTTATTCCAATCATCCTTTTAGAGCCTTCAACTTGCACCAACTCTCTCCTCTTTAGTACCATCATTGATCTTCGTTGAGCTTTCAAACCATCTTGCCAACTCTCACTTTATCGCTTATTAGAACCATATAACAAAAACTGCATTTTAAAAAAAATGCTAGTTCAAAACTTGCATGAATACGCTGCCATAGAAAATGACATTTAAAATCTATTTTTTATTTTTTAAAAGCATGTTGAATAATACGAAGGAAAAAAAAACGCGTTTAACACGAATAATACAAAGAAAAAAAACTAATAATCTTGACAAAATTTTGGCATTCCCAGATGTACTTGAAGCTGAAGGGAATTATGACTTTAAAGATGTAGCACCCTCTTCCAGTGAGTCTTTAGAGAATGAAGATGGTGCAAATTTTGATGACCTTGATGATGATGCCGCTTTTGAGTGATTATTGATGAATAGGAATGAGTGATTTTATTATGTAGTTTGATTTTGTAATACGTTTTGTTGATGAAAATGTGATAATGTAAACAATCAGTCTTGTTTTTAATCTTAAAAGTTAATGTCTTAATGAATTTTGATGCCTTAATGGAATGGAATTGGATGTTAAAACTTAAAATGATGCTATGAACTTACTATTGTTGATTATAATTACTATTTAAAAAAAAATATTATCTCATCAAATTGTAGATATTAATTAGTATTATGTTTCAAATTTTTATAATTATTTAAAAAATTATTTTCTCTGTTTTTTTCCCGTATTTTAAAAAAGAAAATCGAATTTTCGGTACTTGGCCATTGCCGAATTATTCCAGAACCCCGACGTTGTTACTATGATTAGAGCTACAACTAGAACCTCTCAATGTGTTCATTTTATGATCTTATTGTTCTTAGTCTTTCTCATCTTTCATCTCAACATCCTCATCTCCCCATTACCTCAAAATGTCTACTTTTGATTAGAAAAATAAAAAATGAATATGATTTCTCAAGAATCTGCATTACCTGCATGGCTACATTGGTTATCTACGTAGGACAAACACTTAATACATTACATACACTACCACCCAAATGCCTATACTACAATTTTAATTATTCCCGAAAATCAAGAGGAGAGAATAACTGCTCAAGCATTCCTCAAGGCCTAATGAAGTTCTGCCACTTTAGATTTGGGAAATTCCATAAAATTATCCAAAACCCAATAAAACCCTTGTTAAATCTCTACCGAACTTAAAATATGAGAAGGAGGAGAGCACTTGAATAAGAAAGAGGAATCATAGTAACATGAGGTGACCTAGGTTACCTCCCTCTACTCTTTCTACATGTTTCTGCATATTTAGTTGTACATTCTTCTCTCCTACGCAGGCTACGCCCCCTCTTTAATCCCTTCCCTCTCTAATCGCTTCTCATGCTAATTTAGTAAGATGCAAATTTCTTCAGTGGCTCTCAAAATATGTTGAATTGACTAGATAGATTTAGGTGATAGTTAAGATTGATGGCTAAGAGACACCTAAAGAAACTACCTTTGTTTTCTCTACTCAATATTCATGAAGATGGAAAGATTTTGGAGGATGTTGCCATAAAAACAGAGTTGTTTGGTTACAGTGAAGATGTGCTTCTAGAGTGCTATGCAACCGATGCATTCCGATGAAACCGGAAGAAATTTTTTGCAAAACAACAATAAGACCAATTATGCTTTATGGAGCATAATCGACCAAGAAGCAAAATATCCATGAGGATGATGAGGAAAAATGAAGGATAGACTAGGAAATATAAGAAAAATGAGCTTATTCCAAAGAATCTGAGAATAACTCAATAAGCGATATAATAAGGAGATTCAATAGAAATGGTTTGGACACATTCAACAAATAATGACGGCATGAATGAGAGAATGTGGGGGAAATATAAGATAACATGAGCGCATTCAAAGAATCTGAAGGTAGCTACAATAGGTGATATAATAATTTCTCCTGTGGGTAAACTGTTCCTAATTTTTGTTTCTTGTTCTTTTTTACTCATTACTGTTAAATGGCCCCCTTCTTATGGAGGTAATATGTGGACAAATTGAGATCAGGTTAAGTCTCAATAGACTGGCTATATGGTCTCCAGGACAATTTTTATTCTTTTTTAATTATCCCATCTCCTACGAGGCATATAAAATTTCTATCGTTAGCTATCTGGAGTAGGTAGTTAGACAATTTATCTTATCACAGAGCTACATCATTCATATGTTGGAAGTGTGCTTGCTACTTAAAACTAAATTATAAGAAAATGTGTCAAATAATATGCTTTCAATCTTTAACACCAAGAAAATATAATCCTAACGTCATGTGTGTGTGTGTGTGTGTGTGTGTGTGTGTTATAAAATACATATTAAAAACAAAATTAAGATTGGATTTTGGCCTAACCTGAACAGTATTTGCTCCAAGGAGAATAAATTCAGCAGCATCACCACCCGATCAACTCCCCCAATACCAGAAAGTGAGTAGTCCTTATCACCAAATTCTGACTTCATCATTTGTGCAATTCTCATCACTTTTCCAAGTGCAATAGGGTGGACTGCCTTGGAAGAATATCCACCAGGAGTGGAGTACCTGAACTCAACGATATAAAATGTGACAATTTGAAAGAATTAGAAACATTCTTGGAATAATGATATGGTAGAACTTTGTCATATGATTAAATTCAAGGTAAAAATGGCTAACCCCTCAACACAAGGCTCAGGACGTAAAGTTTCAAGATTGATTCCCATGACACTCATGATTGTGTTAATGGCAGCAATCCCCTCACATCCTGATGTCAGAGCCACCCTGGCTGGCTAGCATACAAACAAAAGGATTGATAATATTATTTGTATAGGATACTTCAAGTAAAAAAAAATAACTTTGTACAATGACACAAATGCTATTATAGAATGGTATTTATCTGGATGTGCATTTTTCTTAAATTCAAATCTTGAAAAAATACGTGTAAATGTAAATGAGTCAATCTAAAATGCATTTTAAGACATGGTCTTTCTGAGAGTGCCATTTGGGCTTCGTTTTCTTTGACGTGGTTTCGTAGTTTGTCGGAGAAAGCCCAGAAAATTGTGGTGCCTGTGAAGTTTTCTTAATGAGTAACAATAGCAAACCAATCCTTTGAGGACGTGTGGGAACTGACCTTCCCCAGATGCCATGTCAATCCTATATTCCTCTTGGTGACCTGCGACCGATATAGCCCTGCAGTTTTGGCTTACCTTTATGGGAATAAGTTTGACCAAAGTTATGGCTTTTAATAGAGCAAAATGGTGGAACCAGGATTTGTCTTTCCGAATCCAAGTATTCGGGATAGGCATTGATGATGATCATTTATAGGAATAGGAATTGCAGTCACCTAGAGCAATCCTGGGATTGATTAGGTGTCTAAGGAAGGTTGGTTCCTACATATGCAAGGCAAACACCAACTAAAATAGAAATCCTTAATCTGTTGCTTGATTGTTAGTGGAAGTGACACATGAAATTCCTCAGAATTGGGTGCACGAGCCTAATACATTAAAGAAGCATTCCTCTCTGAAGTCTGAACCAACAAAAAGAACTTTTGGGATCACATTTCCAGTCTATAAGAATGGGTTGAACAAAATCTTACGTATGGACTCTAAAGCTAAAAGAAAATACATAGACTTGTGTTTAATTTTTATTTGCATCAAGGCTTCTCACTATGGAAGAAAGATTATTATTTTTTATTCTTCCATAGAACCTTCAAAGCAATCTGAGATGCAAGTACCACAACCAACAATGATGCACACACACGCTGTAATTGAACACAGGTAAGATGCAAATTTATTCTTTCCCCTGTCAAAAGTTAAAAATTTAAATATGAAAACATGATCGATAAAAGCAAGTCACAGAAAAAAAAACAGTAATAGTAAGCCAACCTCTGAAATGTCAGTGATGTTTGGAGTCATCTTTGCCCACACGGGAATGGTGGCTTTCGCATTTATCCATCCACATACCTCCTCCAACAGCACACAGTCTTGCCCAACTGCAGCACCCATTTTACGCTCTGGCATACCATGAGGGCATGAGAAGTTGATTTCAAAGGCATCCTGAACAACAATAACAAAATCAACGATGACACAAGCCTCTGATGAAAGAATAACTTGAATGAATTAAAATTTTAGATAATGGCGAATAACCGTGAGAGCTTACAACTCCAGTTTCTTCGACTCGCTCAATAAGTTCTTCCCAGGCAGCTTTGTCATATTCCTCCATAATTGAAGCAATGAGGATCCTATCTGGGTATTCCTCTTTTAACTGCTTGAATTCTTTCAGCATTGTTTCAAGGGGTCTGTCACTGATGAGCTCAATATTCTCCCACCCAATAATTTGTCCTTTGGCTGAGCCATTTGCTCCTGCTCGAAGCCGAGCATATCGAGGGGTCACATTTACAACTTTAGCAGCATCCAGTGATACCTAAAGAAATACAATTCAAGATTACAGATTTATCTTCCAACGTGGAGAATAACTGCAATAATATAAGTGTGATTGTGTAACACTTGGAGAAAAAACAATGATCGTGTTCACCCTTGGAGATACTCATAATTAACTTTTTAATCAAGTCTAACATCTACTGATCCACATAATATATCCAACACAATAACCATAAAATATTTTGAAGCTTTGACCTCATGGAGAGGTTCATCCTTGAGAAGCAATATGCTCAAGGAGGCTGAGAATTCCTAGCAGACAAAGCCTAGCCAAGTCCCAGCTACTTCAACATATTCTGATCAATGTTCTTTTGGATGGTGCCAAGGAATAACACTCGGGAAATAATCCAGCTTATCAAATGGTAAAATCACCTAGAGGGATAGACTTGGGAATAGCTGATATTTTCAGTGAGTCCTTCCAATTCTATATGCCCCCATATGTGTGGTATATACTATATACCAAGGATACCAGGCTAGAATTTCTTAGAATATTGCATTGATACTGATAGGATACGACATGGTAGAGACCTAGGATACCCTTCGACCCATATCAACACCAATTCCAATAAAATCAGCATTGAGCTACATATCTTGTAAAACATTTACACAAAGACATGAAAGGGGAAAAACAGAAGGTGGAGAAGAAGGCCTGACCAAACTTACTGAAAATGAAAGAACTGAAAATGGTTTACAGAAGAGGGATGATCAGGTGCTGACCATATCAGCTGAATATTATAGCAAATCCCAAAAACATCACTTATCCATTCATGAACAGATGGTGGATGGGAGTGGGACCCACCTCCTGGATCCATAGCTCACCCAAGTGCAGTTCTGGTCCTTTGGGTGTACTCATTCCTCATGTAAACAAGATTTGAAATTTCGTTGAAATTTCGTTGAAATTTTGGTTTCGGGCAACCCCAACGACAGCGAAACTGGGTTTATTTCGAAAATCGGACTCCGGTCGAAATTTCAGAGATTTCGGCCAAAATTTCGGAATTTCGGAATTTTGGCCGAAATCTGATATTTTATTTTTAAATAGGTTTTTTTAAATTGTTTTTTTAATAAAATTCCGAAATATTTTGAAATTTTTACTGAAATTTCGAAAATTTACATATTAATATTGAAAAATAAAATAATAATTATTTATATAATATATAAAATTTTAATAAAATATTAATATTTTGGATTTCAAATTTCGCCGAAAAATCCCGCAATTTTTCAGGATTTCGGTTTCGGGTTGGCTGGCCGAAATCGTTGCAAATTTCGAAATTAAAAACCTTCTTGTAAAAATGACCATTATTGCTGCGTTTTGAGCTGGCCATTTTTTTTCTTTTTCATTTCACTCAAATCTGATTATTGATGTTAATTGTGTTCTAATAGAAATGATCACTAATTCGTATAAATCTTATTTTAGAAATGTTAACCAAATAGTAATAAAGATTAAATTTTGAGAAATGTTAACCAAATACACATTGAATCCATCCGAGATTCGGTAAAGAAATGAAACAACAACCACCAAAAACAAAACCAGAGGAATTGAAACCAAACACTTCATAACTATTTTATCAGATAGATCTTAATAAAACAAAGTAATAATAAAATTACGATTTAGAAATCAGAATAATTGTCAGACGACTACAATTCAGATCAAATCTCAAGCTTACCAACAAATCTCTCTCAACGATCAAGGATCAACAAACAAAAACTGATTACCCTCAAATTACAGAAGAAAATCAAACAAAATTACCGTTTTCGCAATCACAGCACCCCAACCTTCATCAAAAGCCCTCTTCATAACCGTGTAATTGGTCCCAGGAGGTCCTGAACCAATAACAAAAGGATTCGGCATATGCAAACCATTAACAGTAATACTAAGATCAGGCTCCTGTTGAGCCTCAGAAGCAAAAACCCTAAATCCAATCCTGCTACTCTTAATAAAACTCGATCGACGAATCCTCGGAAACTCAACGACCGAGCTCCTCCCACTGATCCGAGATGAACCGAGGGACGCCATGAATAGCGGAATCTTGTGCGAATTAGGGTTTCAGAAGTGGAAGATGAAGATGGAATCTGAATTGAATCTCAGTTTAATGTTCTTTGGATCGGAGTGAAATGAATCGTTTACGTCTTTTGCAATTGGATACAACTGTCTTATAGACTTATTTAAATTGGAATTCATAGGTGTAATAGTCAATAGTCGCCGTCTAGCATTTGTTCATGCTCTTCCTTATCTATCTGTTGGCCTTTTTATTTCAAACCATGGGCTTTTGTGCTGCATAAAAGGAGATCGAATCATAGCCAATCGCGATTGAATTCGGAGAGAATTCTATCTCACCCACATGTCAACGCGTGTCCCTTTCAACCTTTATTAACCGTGGTTAATATTCACTCACCCTTAAGAGTTTAATAATATAACTTCTGGTTTTTCAAATTTTTTTATTTTTATTTTTTTGCATTTCTTGTGTTCTACCAGCTTTACAAATAGGGAAACAGTTTTGCAACAGTTTCACAAACAACCTTAATCCTCATCCCTTTGTTATTATTAGGAAAATAACTATTATGCCCTTCAAAAAATTTGTAGTCACAGTCTTTTGCTATTTTGAATTATGGTTAGTAATTTTAACCCTTGTGGTTAAAATTCATACCCTTAGAGATAAAGCATCTAACCTTGATTAATTTTTAACGCGTCCCCTTTGACTTAATTTTTAACGCGTCCCCTTTGACTTAGGTTACGATACACTAACCCTTTTTAAACCATACAACCTTGGTTTTAATAGAAAAAATTAACTTGTCCCCTTTCAACTGCCTTTAACTGTGGTTAAGATTCACTCATCCTTAGGATTAAAGCATCTAATCTTGATTTTTAGAAAAAATTAACGTGTCTCTTTTTAACTCCCTTTAACTGTGGTTAAGATTCACTCACCCTTAGGATTAAAACATCAAACTTTGGTTTTAGAAAAAAAAATTTAAAAGTGTCCCTTTTTAACTCTCTTTAACAATGGTGAAGATCAACTAACCCTTAGAGTTAAAGCATCTAACCTTGGGTTTTAGACGAAAAAATTTTTTAAAAATTAAACCTATCTTTTAACTGTGGTTAGGGTTCATTAACCGTTATGAAAGGGGATATGTTATTTTACTTTAAATACCAAGGACCAAGGTAATATGCTTTAACCATAAGCGAGTTAAAGTGGACACCTTAAATTTTTAATTAGATGCTTTAATCCTGAGGGTAGTGAACCTTAACACGGTTAAAAGGAGAAAAAAGACACTTGGTTTTTATTTTCTAAATACCAAAGTTAGATGTTTTTATCCTAAGAGTAATGAATCTTAACCATAGTTAAACGGAGTTAAAAAAAAGGACACGTTAATTTTTCCTCTCTTTTTTCTTCTAAAAATCAAGTTAGATGCTTTAACCCTAAGGATAAATGAATCTTAACCATAGTTAAATAAGTTTAAAGAAGACATGCTTTTAAACCAAGGTTAGATGCTTTTACTCTAAGGGTTAGCATCTCTTAACCTAAGTTAAAAGAAGTTAAAGGGGACACGTTAAAAATTAACTAGGGTTAGATGTTTTATCCCTAAGGGTGTGAATCTTAATCACAAGGGTTAAAACTTATTAATCATAGTTCAAGGGTTAAAGGCTTTGTGATAGTAAAAAATATTTGAAGGGTATAATAGTCATTTTCCTAACAATAACAAATGAAAGCCTAACGATACTAAGGATTGAGGTTCGTTGTCTAATGTTTGCAAAACCTTGAGTTAATTTGCAAAACTGTTATGACATAACAATGTATTTGCAAAGCTGGTAGACAGCAGCTTATATAAACCCCTAAATTTTTTTTAACCCTGAGGTTTCTTCTTGTTTGAATAATTGGACGTTGAACCAATGGAATATGACGGGACGTTGAACCAATGGAATATGATGGGAGTTGCTTGCCTCCTGTACGCTGCTCCGCTATGCGCTATTCATGCTGCTATGGTAGAGAAGGCTGAATTCGAAGATGGTTATTGGTTACATTTCGTGCTTTTGCTTTTCACCGTTGAAGAGACCTATGGCCACTGCTAACCGCTTCTGGTCCCAAAGATTCGGGTTTGCTATTTCCGACGCTAAAGGTTAGTAAATCTTAACCACAGTTAATAAGGATTAAAAAAGAAATGTGTTGAGTTGTGGGTGCGATTGAACTCTCTCATATAAAAGATGACGCTTTGCTTTTAGGGGGGATCACAGCCAATTACGAGAACAGTTTTTTTTTTTTAATGAGAGTCAAAAAAGTTTTTTCTAAAAATTTAAGTTAAATTATGGAATCTTGAATCTTAACCACGGTTAATAAAAATAAAATAACACATGTTGACATGCGGGTGAGATTTAACTCTAGGCAATTGACTGTCGTCTTAGAACGCGAAAAGTTGTACAAAAAGGACCACGTGATTTGCCAACTCAACATTTCTTTACGTAACTTCAGCAGATTTGTGCCATGTGACGAAAACAGCCTATCCTTTCCATCTTTTTTTTTTTTTTTTTGATAATTAGAGCCCATTTGATTCAGATTAATATAAGTGCTTAAGTAGGGGTTAAACGCTTATGGAGGGATTATGGTTAGATAATTGTGTTTGGTTGGGTTAGTGATAAGTGCTTATTAATAACCGCTTGTTTAAATAAGTGGTGATTTCGTAATCGACTTGGGGGGTGCTTATGGGGGTTCAATAACCACTTAACGTGCGAAATCTATCGGGGATTATTTGACAGAAGAAGTCGTGAAACAGAATACGATCTCTCATATTCTGCTCTCTTGACCAAGCAAAACGGGCTCTTCCTCACCTTGGAGAACAGGTATTCTACTGCTCCTCTTCCTCATTTTCTTCTTCTCTTCTTCTTCTTCTTCTCCACCATTGACTGTAATAGAGATAGTTTTTCTGCTTTGACTGTAATATCATGTTTGATTGAATGATTCTTAAACTTTCTTTAGTTGCATATGTGACTTGTTTTATATATTGGTTTGTTTAAAATTTTAATAGGCAATATGAGCGATATTGAAGAAGATATTGAAGAAGCTATCTGCAACTTGATCGTTTGTACGTGTGCCCAATAACATGCATCATTATACATGTTTAAAGTACCATATAGAGACTCCATATTCTCGGGATATGAATTTTTACGTGAAGTATTGGAGAGGCAACCTATCCGATGCTTTGAATTATTTCGGATGGACAAAGTAGTTTTTCGGAGATTATGTTCTGCACTTAAGGAAATGAGTTTGTTGAAGAATACGAGACATATGTCCATCGAGGAACAACTTACAATTTTTCTATTAACCATTGGGCACAACGAAAGAAATAGGCTGATGCAAGAAAGATTTCAACAATCCTGGGAGACGATTAGCCGACATTTTCATAATGTCTTGAAGGTCATGATAAAATTTTCAAATGAAATCATAGCTCCTCATTCACATTCTTCTACTCCGGATGAAAGTTGTATAAACAAAAAATATAATCCGTCGTTCAAGGTAATATATCACAATTTTTTATAGCTTTTATTATGTCATAATTTTTTTTATTAATGTGAAGTAACATGTTTACAAAAAATTTAGGATTATATTAATGCAATTGATGGTACACACATTGATGCAATAGTCCCAGTTGACAAGCAGATCCCTTATCATGGAAGGAAGGGAACTCTTACACAAAATGTGATGGCAGTGTGTTCTTTTAATATGCAATTCACATACGTTTGCGCTGGATGGGTGGGAAATGCAGACGATTCTAGAATTTTGTTGCATGCAATCGATACCCCAAAATTAAAATTTTCTCATGCCCCTTCAGGTAAAATTTTTTTATCAATAATTTAAAATTAAGACTGTTCATATGAATTGATTTTTAATAAGAACTTTAATTTATTGCACGGAAGTATTATGTTGTGGATACTGGATATCCAAACATGACGGGTTTTCTGCACCCTATTGTGGATCGCGCTATCATTTACAAGACTATAAGGGCGGTAAAGGTCCAACAAACTCAATAGAGCTATTTAATCATGCACATTCCTCAGTACGGAATGTAATTGAGCGTTGCTTTGGGGTGTTAAAGGCACGCTTCCCTATCTTGAAGCGTATGACTCCGTATCATTTTCTTACTCAGAGAGATATTGTTGTGGCTGCTTGTGTGGTGCACAATTTCATAAGACGGGAGACACAAAGAGATGAATTATTTCGAGAGTATGAAGTAGAAGATTTACTCATCCCTAACAACGAAGTAACACACGATGGAAGAGATGTCAATGTTACTGGACAGACACAGCCACACCAAGAGATGGGAGCATTTAGGGATCACTTAACAGAAACCATGTGGAATAATTATATCAATAGTTAAATACATTAGAAAATTGACTTGTCTTTATTTAAATTATGTTATTTTTATATTTGTAATTATTACCCTAAAGTAGGTATTGTTTAAAACAATTACAATGAAATGTTGAAAAATAATTTTTTTTAAAAATTGTTGAAATATTCAATTTTTTCATTGGGGTGAACCAAGCGTGATTATTTACACATAATCAGTTATTATCAGTATAATCGCTTATTGATAGTTTCTAACCAAACAGGATTATAGTTATCAGCACTTATCAGCATCAACGCTTACTGACATCAACGCTTATCAGCATCAGCGCTTATGACTACAATAATCCAAACCAAACGGGCCCTTAGTGATCGGACTTCGTAGAAGCTAAATCCTCTTTCCATTTTCCAAATGGATGTAAAGATTATAAACGGTAAACTGGCCCATTAGAGGGCCACCTAGTGTATGAATGGTCTAATAGCCACATCATCTCAAAATGACTAAAGCAAAATGCACATCCATGAAGGAGTCTTAGTCTTAATGGGCCACCTAGTGTATGAATGGTCTAATAGCAACATCATCTCAAAATGACTTAAAGCAGAATGCACATCCATGAAAGAGTCTCAGTCTTCTAGATAGGCTGTGCATACTAGTCTAGTTCACGTGGGAGAGGTGATTTTTTTTTTTGTTCAAGGTTATCTTTTAAGACACTCTAAATGCACACACCCAATTAGACATATGGGCTCTAATTTTCCAATTAATACAAGAGAAAAGGATATGGGATCACAACCAATTGTGATTGAAGTCGGAGAGAGTTTAGTCGCACAAGGAGGCCAACACGTGTCCTTTTATCTCCTAGTAATTTTGGTTAAGATGAATTAGTCTGGGATACTCCCAAAGTGTACTCCCATATATACTCCCAAATCCTAACCATTTATCTCAATTATTAAACGGTTAGGATTCCTGCTAACGTGGCAATAGAAAAGATAAATAAACCAACTGAAATCCTGACCCTTAGTGGTTTGTTATAAACGGTTAGGATTAGGGAGTACCCATAGACTGACTCGGTTAAGATTTCATTAATCTTAGGAGTTCAACAATATAACCTTAGTTTTTAGGAAACATTTTTAAAAAAAATATTGACATCTAGTTAAAAACTTTTAAAAATTAGTGTTAATATTTTTTCCTTATAAAAACTAAGGTTAGATTGTTGAACCCAGGGGCGGAGTCGGCATGCCCCCCAATTTTTTTGACAATCCTTTATAGGATGGTATTAAATTGTGGCTCACACACAATTTTAATTTTATTAGTATAGTTGGCCCCCAAATTTTTTTGTCTTATATATATAGTGCACCCCTCCCCCTCCCCCTCGGAAAAATTCCTGGCTCCACCCCTGGTTGAACCCTAGTAAATATTAACCACAATTAGTAGGGGTTAAAAGGAACACGTGTTGACTTGTGGGTGTGATTGAACTCGTCCTGCAATTGGCTGTGATCCTATCTCAGAGAAAAGTAGTATCAGTCAGATGTAGACTGTTATTTTAAAAAAATATTAAAGCTCGAGAAGAAGAAAAAAGCACAAAAAGGAAAAAAATTGTATTCTCATTTCTCACCAATCAAGTTTTCTAAGATCATTTTCCTATCTTTTCATCCTATACATGTTTACGCAACCTTATTCTCATTTCATTCTTATTTCCTGCAAAAAAAATTTACATCCTTTTCCTATATGGGTGTCATGCAGATTGATTTTCAGCCTACAAAAGAAATATAACTTATAGAGACGAGATCCTTTGTAGAGCCCTCTACAAATGAAAAGATGGAGAGGCGTGAGATGAGAGAGAGATGGGATTAAACATTTGATTTTATCCTTGTTCCTAAATAGGATTGATGACCCATCATTCTCTGTTAAATGTATCTCTTTTTTAGTGGGTATGTGGCAACCAATCCTGGAGTATACAAGGAATCCTTGTAGAGGGCTCTACAAAAGATCCCATCTCCAATTGATAGAGTTATACGCACCACGTGGCAACAAATTAATCGACTCAGGCATCACACGTTGGTATTGAATATGGTAATTTACAAGATATTTTTGCCCCAAACAACTAATTGCTAATTGGCGTTATAGTCATTTCAAAAGTGGGATGACAAATTGAGAAATTCAAATTTATTGAAGAAATTGTTTTATGCTTAAGATTGCGAACTATAACATCCTCAGTATATACCTGTATTCACACCATTAGTAAATAAGAATGATGGTGCCAATTTCTCTCTTGCCCACATTCTCTATAATAACCAACATGTTTTCTTCCACTTTCCCTAATTTGCTTTTGTAGCTGGTTAAACTTCAACAATAATACAAATATAAAAGTAAGAATATTTGTGGACGAAAAAAGTGAAAACACGTTGTTCGTATTATAAAGAGTGAAGATCATAAAGAAACTAAGGCTATCATTCTCATTAGTAAATATAATAATATGTTATTGACATCCAAATTAAATAAGGGTGGTGCTCTTTGATAAAATTTCAAAAACTTGAGAACGTATTGGAAATAAGTCAAACGAATGAGCAAATCATGTACTTAGAAAATCTTTGTTCTTTCATTTACATTTTTCTCTTCTTATTTTAAAATGACTAAAATAATATCATTATCATGCCCTATCTCAACTCTCAAGTATCCTGAACGTAAAAAGTCTCGTGAAAATTACCAAGATGTAAACTTTAATAATTTCTCAGTCTCTCTGAATCATAATTGATGATGCAAATTATTTTAGCCACATTGACACAATTTAGGAAATTCACCATGTGAAATAAAAATAATAGAATATTAAGAAGAACTATATACTAATAAAAACAAAAATAACTTTTAGTTTAATAAAAAATTACCCTTTAATTTCGATTCAAAATAAATTTTGGGCAGCAATCAAAATCATCACTCAACTTCGCCTTCCCAAAGTACTTCAATATTCTTTGAATCAAAATATCTTGAAGAAACTCTTATTCACTATCTGAATTAACATTAAGCATTATAATAAACAATATTTGAATATTGTTGTGACAAGATCTCTGTTGCCCAAGGATTGGACCTTAGAGGAGGGGTGAATAAGGTCTATAGTAATTAAATTTTTTTTCTTAATTTCTTAAGCGAAATTTCAACTAAAGCTAGTTAAAAGAATTAGAAATTATGTAATTCTACTCAAACAATATAAGCCAGAATATAAAGAGAAGTGAGAGAAAATGTAAACACAAGAGACACCCGATATTATTCTCGAGGTTCAGCAACCCGTTTATGTCTCCGCCTTAAGCTTCCCCGCTCAAGAATTCACCATGATTTTATTTCAATCGTCAATCTTCTTCCGGGTGAAAATCAAACCTTTTACAATCTCTCTTCCGGGTCGAGATCAACTTTGTAAGAGAACAATCCTCCCTTCACTTAGTCCACTTTCCGGGTAGTAACTAGACCTTCCCAATCTCTTTCCGTGGTAGAGATCAAACCTTACAAAACTTCTGGTTTCACGGACAAGAGCCCACAGACCACTTGATTTTACAACCTCTTTGACAAGAAACGTTTTTGCACTCAGATAATGCTGCTTACACGAGCTGATAAATGTCTTGAACACTCACTAACAATCTTTCAAAAATTGGAGTTGAACAACTCAAGAACTTGGATTTGGGGATTCTTGGTTAAATTCCATAAATTTGAAAATCTAAGTTTGGAGTGAATGATTTTAATGATTAAAAGTATTGGAGTTATTTTTTTCATTCATAAATCAATCCTATTTATAGCCCAAGAAGTTTTATGACTGTTAGGGAAACATCCAAAACGAAACTAGCCGTTACAGAGTATTCTGGTTCCCGTAAGATTTCATTGATGAGATTTGACCAGAAAAGAAAACAGTAGCTCTACGACTGATTTCATCGACGAGATTTGTGGACCTCCACAATTTCATCGATGAGATTTATGTTTTCTTCTGAAATCTCATATTGACTTGACCTGAATGATGAGAATGAATTCCTTAGTCTTATACCTTAACTTTATTATGATATCTTGGCCTTATAAAGATGTGCAATATTATGTAAGGATCCTAAGGTCAATCTATAGTTATGAGCAATTCAACCAATCAACCTTTGATGATGTTTTACAAAAGTCCAAAAATGTCATGCCCCAAAATACCCGCTAGGAGAAAGTGGAATTTTGACACATGACTTACTTATCTTAACTCATTTAAAGAGTATTAAAAGAATGCTAAAAGGTGGACCTGAAAATTTCTTCATTAACTATAACCATTGATACTTTGTGTAATCATAATTCAAGTCCACAACTAACTAAACATAATCTAAATTTAAATTTAAATAATTCATGATCATCCATAATGAAATTCTATTATAAATCTCCTTCAAAGATTAGATAAACATTCTACCCTGAAATCAATAGTAGGGATACAGTCTAAATCTCTTTAATCTTCCGGGTAATCACCTTCTGGCTCTTTAATATACTCTTCATTTTTCCACGATCCAGGTACACAAATATCCAATCCCGAACTTACCGATAATAAAATTATCCGCTGAGTCACACAGTTACTCCACGTATATAATAACCTGTAATAAACAATATCATAAACACTGACATGTATACAGCTAACAGTTCAATTAAACTCACATACATAAATACGAGTACAGAAAACATGTTTCTTTTTTTTTCCTACTTTTCTCATTTTTTCTTCTCTTCTTACTTTTATTTATTTTTTCTTCTTATTTTTCCTACTTTTCTTACTTTTTCTTCTTTTCTTACTTTTTCTTAATTTCTTACTTTTCTTCTTTTCTTTCTTGAAGTCATATAACTAGTACATTTGGAAACTTATCTTGAAGCCAAACACTAGCATCTTTTGAGATCTTGCATTTCTTACTTTTCCTACTTTTCTTGGATATTTTTCTTGAAGCCAAATAACTGATACCCTTGAAAACTTAACTTGAACCCATGCAGTAGCATCTTTGTTACTTAGACTTGAAGCCAAATATAACATACTCTTGCATAACTTATACTTGAGGCTGAACTGAAGTCTTGGGCCTCTTCTCTTGTGGTGTCATTCTACTAGTCTGGCCTCTAAATATTTCTCTTTTCCTCAGGTTTGTACCCCTCTTCTTGAAGAACTCATTAGAATTTTTCTCGACTATCTTGGCCTTGTTCACAATTTCTCCAAAGGTTTCCAATAGGATGGAAACCTTATCTTTGATGAAGGCCCTTAAACCTCTTTCAAACTTCCTGACTCTCATATTTTTAGATAAAATAAGTTACGGTGCATATCTTGAGAGTTCAGCAAACTTGGCTTCGTATTTTGCTATGGTCATCTCCCCCTGTTCTAAGTTAAGGAACTCAATTTCCTTATGTTCTCTAACGAACGCCGGGAAGTACTGTTTGTAGAACACATCCAAGAACTCTTCTCAAGTCCATGGTTGTCCTGCTCTGGTCAAATTTCTCTGCCTAACTACAGATCTCCACCAGTGCTCAACTTCACCTTCCATAATGAAGGAAGCCCAGTCAACCCCCTGATCGTCGGTACAATGAAGTACCCTGAAGGTCTTCTTCAACTGCATAATCCATGCTTCAGCAACCATTGGATCAGTAGTCCCATATAAATTTGGAGGCTTAAGTCTTCTAAAAGCCTCAATGTATGTGGCGTGATGTGTAAGAGGAGGAGGAGGTGCAGGCACAACTACCTGTTCAGGTGCAACTGCAACAGGTTGTCTAGTTGTCAGAAGTGCCATCGTTTGGGCAATGGATCCTAAAATTTATGTCAAGTTGGGTTGCTGATCATCGCCCTCTATAGCTCTTTCTCTACTACCTCTTCCTATGTTTCCACGACCACGATTTCCTCATCTCATTTCAATAGTCCCAAGAGCAAAGAGTAAACCATAAGCCTGACTTGGAAACAATCTCAATTATCATATGACAAATTACCCTAGTACATAATGACACGAAAACCTATGTTCTAACGAACCTATCTAACTTTGTTGGTATCATACACCGATTTAGGAAAACTCATATGTTTAATGCGAACGACACAAGGGCGGTGTATGATCGTCAGTCAATCTTAAATTATTCCTTCTTAGTAATAATTTCATAAAATAGTATTAGTAAGGGTATCGTTCCTCTGAGGACTGCGTTGGTTTCGTTGTCTTTTATTTAAATTAATTTTAAACTAATAAAATAGGTAATTGAATTTTTGTTTGATTAACTAAAATAATTAATTAAACTAATTAAAGGAAATTTCTAAATTAAACTATCAACTAATGGTTTTAAATCCTTTGGAAGAGAAAATCTAGGGTTTTCAAATCCACCACTAACCTAATAATCAGCCCATATTTTGAATTTATCATAACATTTTAAATTGTAAACATTCTAGTTAGAGTGACAGCACGTCCCCTCTCAACTAATCTAGAAAATTTCAAGGGATTATATCCTTATCATATCGTATCTTCGGTTAGCACGAATGATACACATTATTCTACGGTTGTGTAATCACTCGTCTTCCCTTAACATAAAATATCTTCGGATTTAATCTCTCGATATTTTAAAACCATTACATAAAAACTATGTTTAAATTCTAACAAAAATTAACACAAGTGATTTTAATTCCAATTTCATAATACCTAAGACAAGGTTGAGAATTCCATTGAAATCAAATATAAATAAAATAAATCTGGTTGTTTGAAAACAACCCTCTCATTATGCAATCAATGTCTTACAATACAAAAAATCAAAACAAAAACAAAATAAAGGACACGGTTACTTGGCTAGGGTTTCATCGAAACTCTAGAGTGGAAATTAGTTCATCGCGAGGGAGGAATGCAACATCTTCATAGACAAAGCTGCAGCACTTCTCTTCATGGCTTCCTTGATCTCCAGAGCTTTTCTTTTTCAGATCCAAAATCTCTACAAAATTCTCTAATAATGATGATGGCTAGGAATTCTCTTTTTATAGAGAAAGACAGAGTTCTTGTAGAATAAGGAGTTCTAATTGAGGTCTAACTCTTCTTTTTCTCTCTCTATACTCTTTTTGGGTTGAATGAGGATTAAACCCTCATTTAGGAAGACAATAATAGAGTTGGAAAGTGTTTAGAAGTACTAAAACACTATTCACGAAACACTATTCACGGAATACTATTTCACCCTATTTACAGTTTTGCCACTGAACTTCAAATAATTCTAGAGAGCTCAATTCTAATCGGATTGACCCAAAATTTTAAACATAGCTCCTTTAGGTCATCTAGAATCTACCCAAAAAGTTTCATAAATTTTGGATGAAGACAAATTATCAAACGACCCCTCTATTGATAGAAGTGCGATTTTTGGCCAATCGATCCATCAGGCTTCCATTTTATCTTCTTTTCCTCGCATGAACCTGAAACAAGAATAAACAACCAAGTAGCATAAAATAATATAAATAATTACTCTAAATAATTAGCAAGTTAAGTTTGAGGTGCTTTTATGTATAACATTTAGCACCGATCAGTGTACATTGCTCTTGATCACTGTACAGCCAATTGGAGCGGTGATAGACAGTGCCCTGTCTAGTTGACTTGGTTTCGAAGAAAATCTTCGGCACAACGAGAAGTAACGAAGGGATGTGTCGAAACCTGTGTCGGTTAACACATGTTTTATGTATTTTTTATAAGTAAGGTGCACAATCATATATCATATACATATCATGTTTCATGTATAGTTATATAATAGCATACTTACAATCATCATAAAAATTTCATACTTAAAATAATAATATTAGATAATAGTAATCTTGATTATTGTGCCTCATGATGAAATTCTTAAGAGCAAATAATAGAACATAAGTCTAACTTGGAATAAATTCTTAAGAGCAAATAATAGAACATAAGTCTAACTTGGAATAATTTTAACATAGACTTATAATGAGTCTAAAGCCTAAGTCTTAGAGAACTTATACCCTATTTGCTAAAGAATTTCTTTATTGTATAACCTACTCAACCCTAAGGGACCCAATGCCTTAGATCTGTCAGTATCCAATCCAGATTTAAGAATAACACATGTCTCACTTGGACACCAATCATCTTAACATATAATTATCATTGTAGCATACAAAACTTATAATAACATATAATAACATACAATAACTTTTATCAGCATACAATTTCATAACATGCCTAAGTCCTAGTGAACCTAATGATATCACTTCCATCGTGATATCAATTCGAATTTAAGACTAATCCATTTGTCTGTTTTGAAAGACAACTAAACCCTATATGAACCTAATGCCTTTGCTCTGATACCACCTTTGTCATGCCCCAAAATACTCCCTAAGAGAAAGTGGAATTTTGGCACATGACTTATTTATCTTAACCCATTTAAAAAGCATTAAAAGCAAAAGGTGGACTTGAAAATTTCTTCATTAACTATAACCATTGATATTTCGTGTAATCATAATTCAAGTTCACAACTAACTAAACATAATCCAATTGAAATATAAATAATTCATGATTATCCATACTGAAATTCTATTACAAATCCCCTTTAAAGATTAGACAAACATTCTACCCTGAAATCAATAGTAGAGATACGGTCTAAATCCCTTTAATCTTCCGGGTAATCACCTTCTGACTCTTTAATATAATCTTCATCTTTCCAAGATCCAGGCACACAAATATCCAATTTCGAACCTGTTGACAATCAAATTATCGGTTGAGTAACACAATTACTCCACGTATATAATAACCCGTAATAAACAATATCATAAACACTGACATATATAAGCTAGCAGTTCAATTAAACTCATATACATAAATCAGAGTACAGAAAACACGTTTCTCTTTTCTTTTCTTACTTTTCTTATTTTTCATTTTTTTTCTTACTTTTATTTTCTTTCTCTTCTTATTTTTCCTTCATTTTTTTTTTTTTTACTTTTTCTTATTTTCTTACATTTTCTCTCTTTCTTACTTTTCTTCTTTTCTTACTTTTCTTTTATCATTTTTTTCTTACTTTTCTTTGAGATCTTTCTTGAAGCCAGATAACTAGTACCTTTTGGAAACTTATCTTGAAGCCAAACACTAGCATCTTTTGAGATCTTTCTTTTTTACTTTTTTTTACTTTTTTTTCTTACTTTTCTTTGATATCTTTCTTAAAACCAGTTAATTAGTACCCTTAAAAACTTAACTTGAAGCCAGACAATAGCATTTTTGTTACTTAGACTTGAAGCCAGATATAACATACCCTTGCATAACTTATACTTGAAGTCGGGCATGATATATAATCGATGAGTTTAGACTTGAAGCCGGGTACGATATACCCTTGGTTCATTTATACTTAAAGTAGGGTATGATGTACCCTTGTTTATTTACTTTGTTAGAATCCATTATTTATGAGAAAACTAATTCATACAATTTTATTTATGTGACTATTACATTCTTGTATTTATTATCACATCGTGCGTATGTATATAACATTGTCGTGATTGCAAACAGTAATAAACCCTCAAATTAAATTTCACTCTCGATCATAGGTCAAGGGCATCGGGAATCCATCATAAAAATTCACATCACCATGATAAAATCCTAAAGCTACCAAAACCCTAACCAAAGCTTATTTACCCGAATGCATAGTACCCATGCAACAATTCATACCTTACATTAATTATCAATTGTCATGCATATAAATTATTTAGATTGTAATTTAAACATCAATAGATCTGAGTTCTTATAATAACAATAATAACATCAGTTCATGAATCCTACTTCCATTGATCATACATCATCATGGTTCTTCACACTTTAAAAATTATATTAGGTCATTCATTATACTTTTGTTTCAAGAAATTCTTACATACAATAGTAATCATAAAATCCTTATTTATACAAAAATCTAGAAATCGCTCGTTCAATATACCATCATTCAAAACAATCCCCGACATACATCCTTTCCTCTACATACATTCACATATCTCCTTATTAATTCAATTTTCTCTTTGTTCTTGCATAAAATATTATATCCACTGGATTATTCACATCCTACTTAGATCATTCACATCCTACTTTAATAATTCCCAAGAAATAATACATAAGAATTATAGAAATTCATTAATCTCTTTCATATTCAAGTTCTTACTTAGATCTATCCTTATAAATCTTTCCTTAGATTAATATTCATGAAATTGAGGACTAGGGATTAAAATTTACCTTACTTGATCGCTTCCTTACGATCTATCGTTTGCGAGTAAGGCTCAATCTCGATTTTCAAGGTCTTCCATTCTTCTCTAGTTGAAAACCCTAGGTTTATCTTTCCCTCTCTCTCTAATAAGTTTTACAATGATAGAATATCTAAAACCCACGAGTTTAATGTCTATTTATAGAGTTTGGAACCCTAGAATATTAAAAAAAAATCGAAACAAGCGCTTTTCAGAAAAATCCCGTCTCAACCCTACTCCGGTATTTGACCCATAAATTTTGACTCGTTTATCGAAATTGGACTATTCAAAATGCGTTGGAAATCGTATTCAAAGGGGAACACTATCTTATGAAATAGAGATGTCCTAATTTTAAGTCCTTTATAGTCAAAATAGTCCGTCAAGTTGGATTCATGTAAGGGAGAACCTCAATCTAATTAGAAAATAATTAGAATACTTCCTAATTTGTTTAGAATTTCCTCCTCTAATCTAATTCATAATTAGAGAAAGAGAGTGTGTGTGTGAGTCCCTTCGTATTATGTATTAGTTATAATTCTAATTTAATTAGAACTTATTAATAAAGGTCTATGGTGGGTTCCACTATTTTATACCTTAATACCATATATACTAATATCATATATAAAAGAGGGATTTGCTATATCTTATAGAAATTGTCATTATTTTTTCTTATTTTTTGCTACATCACATGAATGACATAATTATCGATATATTAAAATTCGGGTCTTTACAGAAAACTTTCACAAGACACAAAATAAACTTTTAGACCTTCTTGTGAGTTTTCACTTCACACTTGATCTTGGATATTCAATTTGACTTTGTCTTCATGATCAATCTTCAATCTTTCTTATGATCTGACTTGGACTTTGGCTTTTGATATGATCTTCAATATGCTCAACTTGATTCAATTGCTCTTTTATGGCTTGATGAAGGAATCCTCTTTAAGTTTGGTTACATTTTCATTTTTTTGCCTTGGATGATGTGGTAATACTCTTCATAAGTTTAATTACATTTAAACTCAATAAAACATTAGTAACACAAATGTCATTCTATTACTGTATTATCATCAAAATCAAAGATGTTACCTTTGGTCAAAAACCTAAGGCCAACAATCTCTACCGTAATAGAACTACACATTAATGAAAGATCAAAGGAAAATAGAAGAAAAAGTAAAACAATAATGGTTCAAGGAGAGATGAGTTTTCACTTACATTGAGACGTCATTTGCCTCGAGTTCTAGTATGCAATTAAGGTTGTAGTGAACCAGCTTCAGGTATAGTGAAACTCAATAATACACTATTGCCACTTTTCAATTTATGTCTCTCATCAGTAACGTGTAAGATAATCTTGAACTCGCTGAAGTAACAATCTTAACCAATAAAAACTTCATGATGCTGTTTTCTTTTGTTTACAAAACACATGAAGTTTCAAGGCTTGTTTGATGACACTTTACATTTATAAGTGACACATGAAATTGTTTGGAATCATGTACTTTAATATCTTTAATTTTTTAAAAGACCTCAACAAATCATTTTTTTTACAAGACACGGTTAGGCCGCAACCCCTATTAGTGTTGTTAGTATATCTGTTTATTAGAAGATAGAAGCCTAACATTGGAAGCTGGGTTAAACGGTGGACATTTCAACTACCACACTTAAAAGGATTGGAACATTGATCACCCAAATGTGAGGATACACTCTACTGGCACAAGCATGCAGGTGAATAAATCACTTGATATCAAAGAGTAAAAAGTAGGAGTGTGATTGCCAGTAGGAGAGAGATTTATCTTGCATACTACATCTTGAAATCATGGTTTTAGATGTGTGAAAACTATTTCATGCTGCAATTTATACTAGCCATTTTGTGTCCATTTTGGGGATTTTTGTCCCTTCCTTGGCTATTATAATGCCTATTTGGATGGCTTTAAATGATGTCACACACCAAATAAAAAAAGCAATAATTATCAAACCATAAGGTCATCTTGCTAGTTGAATAAACCTTTGTACGGGACCACGTGGCGAGGAGAAAATTGGATACATATAGCCGGTTACCTCTAAGTGATATTTCCTTTTAACCCCTAACATTGCAAATTCGTTGAAGACATTTAGACTATGTTATTTTCTAGAGTTTTTGAGGAAAGATTTCCAAAGTGTTGAGTTTTTGAATTACTTGCGTTGTTCTTTTGTCTAAAACTATAGGACATCAAACTCCCATGGGACTTAAAGTCTCAACAAAACAAGACTTTAATGTCCCTAAATTTGCCTGAGCTTTGAAACACTTGTGGGACTTAAATTTTTTTTTAAAAAAAATTTCAAAAAAGGTCCAGATTGACATGATAAATATTTTCAATAAGCTTGGACAATATGGAATATTTTTATAGAAAATTTAGTAAAAATTTGATAATTTTTAATTAAAGGGATTTTAGTTACAAAAAAATTACGGAGACTTAATAAAATTTGAAAAATATTATGAATATTTTTGTTATTTTTCAAGACTTTAAGGGCATTAATGAGAACTCAGTAGTATGTCATAAGAGATTTTTTAAGCCTTACAGAGGTGTAAAATTGGGTGCTTGCAAATGCAAGTGTTTTTCCTAATATAGCTTTTTACATTTGGTAAAGTTGAGTTGATATTTTTTATTTACTTTATTTAGACATGAACCTGATTGTCATATGTCTATTACTTCACATAATGTGATAAAGTGGGTTAGTAATGAAACAATGAAATTCAAATTTTGATAATTCTCTCACAAACCCTAGGGTATAAAGAACACATACTATCATATGCTTGATCTTGTAACACTCCCAGATCTTATATATCCTGGGACTTATACAGTCTCATGCCTTTGATGTTCTGGTGAAAGAACACAACCTTAAAAGTATCTCATTGTCATATGACCTTGCAGTCAGTTTTTTATTTTCTAATAAAAAAAAGTTCAACTTTAACAAGGTACCTCCACACCTTTCAAAAATTATTTAATTAGAGACATTGTTTGAATTTAATTTTTTCCTCAAACTAAAGGGCAAATGCAAGGAGTTTTCCTAAGCCTTCTACTTTCTAAGAAAGTGTATAGCCAACTGCTTAGTAGAGTAACAACAATGTTTATCATTAAAACAAATGATTTTTTTTAAAAAATCTAGATTGATTTTTTTTTAAGAAACATTATTTTGAAAATATATTTTACAAATAAATCCCACGAATATTTGTTACAAAATAAATCCCAAAATGCAAATAAGTTTCATGAGAAACATTAAAGCAATTTTAGGAACTTCTAAGCAATTTTCCAGTAATTTAAAATATAATTTTTACCACTAAAATGAGATTATTTGAAATTTTTATATATTTCATTTTAAAAGAATATAAACTCATCAAAACTGTTACAATGTCACGCCATCGTGTGCTACATGAAAGAAGCTTTTAGAGCCAAGAAAATCGAAAGTTAGTAATATTAACATGCGTTGATGGTCACTTTTTAACTTGCCGACTTGAGACTAGCATAGACACAAGTCATCACAACCAAATGAAAAATAGCCAACAAAACACCCTCGAAACACTATCAAGACACACCAAGGCACCGTTAGGTAATCTCTAAGGTGCCACCAAGGCACCATCAAGACATCTTCAAAGCGCCACCGACGCTCTGCTAAGGCATCGTCAAGTCATCTCTAAGGCACTGCCAGGGCGTCATGAAGGCACCATCAAGACATCACCAAGGCACTGCCAAAGCTGCCGCTAGGTTATCTCTAACGTTCCATGAAATGCTGGAAAATCATATTTTTGTTGGATGATAAATCACCCCTCTCGCAAACCCCTGTGTCTAGGGTGCGTGAAGGATTACAATTGGTTTTACACCTCAAATAAAATCCTAATTATGGTAGGTCATTGCACCTCTAAAGGTAAAGCTCGTCTATAAAATACTTGTTATCTGGGGGTCATAACACATCAAACAACTATATAAGGCACATTCAGTAGGTCAGAAAACCTTTTATAAAATTACCTGCCGCTTGTGGGCTACCTCGAGACATTATAAATTTTCGAGAAATATGACTTATGGTTTGGTGGGTAGAGAGAATCGCTGACAAAGGTTGGCACCTTTACTATGTTATATCCCACTTTGATTTTCGTCTTGTCCATCTTGAGGCCTTTTCGGGATACTCAAAATAAAAAATAGATGAGTTCTCCAAGAATTATGCCTCACCCTTCTCTGCGCTTGGATGCAAGTTATGCCTTGGAATGAAATAAAATTCCGAATTCGCTTTGTCTACGAACAAGGAAGCTATAAGTAATGTAACTATGAATCTCATGGAGAGTTCAATTTTGGCTCAGGATGAACGCTAGCGGCATGCTTAACACATGCAAGTCGGATAAGAAGTGGTGTTTCCAATGGTGGACAAGTGAGTAACGCGTAAGGCAGGACTGCAAAGTGAACGCCACCTTCCTCAGCCAACTTAGAGTAAGAAAAGAGAAAAATGTCACCACATACATCTGAGGTACCGATGTGAGAAATCCGAGATTCAAACAAGATTTTTTAACTACAATGGCCATTATAGATAGACATCGAAAGTCATCAATGTTTATCGTTATTTAATTAAATGAATTTTTATCAAATCTATGAAAATGGATCACATCCCTAGAAAATGGAAACCATTTAGTGGATTTCAAACTGAAAAAATAATCATCTAATCGTTCTCAGACTGACCTCAGTATTCTCTTCTCTTAAGTGTGCTCTATTAATTGTCCCTTCCTACTGCCAGTTTATCTCCCTAAAACTATCTTAGTCAATACGGCTGTATTCAGATTTAGGTTAACTCGGTGATCATTTCCCATACCCTCTCTCTTGTGCTACTCGCATGGCCATCCAATTCAAGAATTGTAAAAACTAGCACTTACAACATTTATTTTGAAGATCTAATGATTAATCAATTTATCTTGGCCATATTTGATGATTTTCCATTAAAGAGGTTACAATATTGTCCATAATGGCACACCAAGTTTAACCATCGTTATCATCATGAAAAAAGTCTTAGAGTGAATCAATATATTTTTCACTCGCAGCGAGAGCCGGTTTGAGTAATATCTACTTCATGGCTACGTGTTGACTCTAGGGGTGATATCGAGCTGAGCCGAGTAATGAGGTGTTCAAGCTCGTTCGTTGATTAAACAAGCTTGAGATTGACTTGTTTATTAAATAAAATAAACAAGCTTGAGCTTGACTTGTTTATTAAATAAAATTAACAAGCTCGAACTTTAATAAACGAGACGTTCGCGAGCAACTTGGTTCATTAGAAATAGCTGTTTATATTAGATGAACATTTTACTTTATTATCCTTATATAGGTAAACAAATTATTGTGTTAAAGTTTTATTAAATTTATAATGGTTTAAAGGGTATTCTTATCATGTAAAACACATTATATACTATCTTTACTAGTATATATATATATTAAATATACTTAATTTTAATATTTAAACGAAGCAAGAATACATTTTAATAGGTTTAAGTACACATATATATAATCGAGCTGAGCTTTTAATGAGCTGAGTAGTGGTATGTTCAAGCTCAACACATTAATTAAACGAGTTCAAAAATCAAAGCTTGAGCTTGGTTTGTTCATTAAATAAACAAGCTCGATCGAGCTTTTAAGGAGTCGGGATCAAGCTGTTCAAGAGTAGCTTAGTTCGTTAACAAGCCCTAATTGACTCTCCATCAAAACAGTTACGATCATCTCCGGGAAGACAACATAATACATGGTGTACATATGCCATAGTAAAGTGTTTAAATGCATGTGTAATACAAATGTACTGTTTAGTTCTCTCAAATAGGCCTATCAAAAAAATCCTTTCACAAGGGCACCCTACCCTTTAGGATTAGGGCCTAGTCAATCTAGACCCTTGAAGGGTTAGGATAGAGTTATGGTCTTGCCCTTATAAGTAAGGGCAAGATTAGGGTAAGAACATAACTCTATCCTAGCCCTTCAAGTAAACCATAACTATCCTAGCCCTTCAAGGGTCTAACAACTTACCCTAACTTGAACCCCTTATAATTCTAATCCAAATCCCTTGAAATCCTAACCCTAAGTCCCTAATTGGTTGATTACTTTGATTAGAGCCTTAGTATTGCCAAGATAGGTTCCATTTTATCTAGTTTTATTATTATACTTGCTTTATTTTACTTTATATTTATTTTAATTAATTTTAATTGAATTATCTGTTGGGTCTTCGAGGAGGAGAAATATTCAGTTGGGTCGCAACTGGAATAAGCAAACAGATAAATCTATGGAAGAAACGTTAGAGCTAAGAAAGAAAAATAGCAAAGATAAAGACCATAATATGCCGAGATCTGAAGAGGACTTTAGAGGGTATGTGGAAGGTTATGTAGAACACCAAGGTAATGATTGTGATAAGAGTTTAAATTCCCATCTCCATTAGACGAAGCGGGGGATACTTTAGCTTTTGAAGGAGAGAAGATCATGGATCCTTTTCTGGCTGATTATCAAAGTTTGTTAAATTCCTTATTACTAACAGCAAAACCTTGCTGGGTATTAAAACCTAAATAAGTATTCCAAACCTAAGGAGAATATTCAAGGTGAGTCAGATTGCTTCTCTGAATCCAGATTGTCCAAAGAAATAGAGGTAGAAAATGAGGAAGACCTTCTTAAGCATGTACAGATTTATCCTCAAGATCGAAGGAGCTAATTGAATTTCCAGGTCTTGCTCATCTTTTCAACGAGATAGGTTACTTCGAAGAAGAAGTGGAAGAGAGGTTACAGAATGTGAATTCTGATTGCACGCCTTATGCTCGTGGGCTTGGTAACCAAGGATGAAGTTTGTGATGATATTCTTAATGAAGATTTTGAAGAAAATAACAATTTTCAACCTATGACTTCAAGGAGAAATAAGAAAAAGAATAAAACTTCAACAATTGATTCTTCTCAAGGAAGACCCCAGAGGGAGGATTAGGAAACCTACTCGATTTAAAGAGTAGTTTCATATCATGATGGTTTAGGGGTAAGGGTTTGTTGTCCCCTATTTTGTTTTGTAAGAGGTGTTCTCATTTTAGTCTTATTGGCTTTGTGTTTTTGTAGGGGTAAGGCTTTTTGTCCCTCCCCCCCTCCCCCATTGCTTTTTGTTATCAATAAACTGATAAGCGGTCTGCCAAACCCCCCACTCTAACTGAGTGGCTTACAAAAAATTAAAATTATTCTGGGTTTACATTTGTATAGAAAAAAATCTGTTATTTCGAACGAGAAAAAAATTATTTGATTTTCTTTCTCACCCTTTGGCCCTGCCTAGCCTTGACCCTTAAGGATATGGTTAGAGCTTATTCAATCTAGGCTCTTGAAGGGCCAGGATAGGGTTGAGGTCATGCCCATATAAGTAAGTGTAGGGTTAGGGCCGACCTTGCCCGGCCTTTTGACACCCTCTACTCTCAACCTAACCACAATTTTTTTTATAATAATATAAACTGGTCTAGAATCTTGCCCCGGTCTCTGAATAACCGCGGACTTGTCAGGCTAGGTTAGGATTTGCCACCATAAACAAATGCACCAATGACAATATTTCCAAAAGGACCAAAACTCATGGGTCGCAGGATGTTGGATTCGGATCTTGTTGAGACGGTTTATTCGGGTCATGGTTTGATTGGACTAGGGTTACCAAGTTCGCTACATGCTATAGCGATCCACGAATCAAGCGAACCCGAACTGGTTCATAGTTCGTGAAATTGAAATAGTGGTTTCAAAATAATGTTAGTTTTCAAATTTTATATTCAAATTTACTGATATTTTTTTTTTAGGTTTGACAATTTTGTTATTTTGAGTTCACAAACCGTTCATAAAATGTAATTGTTTAAAAAAAATTTCAAACAAGTATTTGTAATATATTGTTTACATGCTTAAAAGATATATATTGTTATAATATAATATAAAATATATATTTTGTTTTACATACTTAAGTAGCGAACCAAACTAAAGAACACTGTTGTCAGAACCGACAGACAGATCGATCAACCAGAAAACCGGGAACCGTCCCCTCACTGGTTCCCAACCCCGCCAAAATCACACCGTTTTAAAAACCGGTCATTTGTGAACTGGAAGACGCTCGGTTGAACGGGAACGATGGTCAGATCGGTTGAGAATCGATCAACCGGTCATAAATGGATTTAAAAATAAATAAAAATAAAAAAGGACACGGGTTGAATCGTGAACCGGCCACTCATGTGATGACCGGTCCGGTTCTGATAACATTGCTAAAGAACCTAAGCGAACCGAAAAAACGAATGATCTCATCCTATCCCTAACGAATGGGTTCACTCTAGAGTGGCAAATTGCGAACCGCGAACCCGAATTCGAACGAGCGAACTGACGAACCTATAACATTGGATTGGCCCCAACAAAACCCTGAGTGGAACAGATCGAGTTAGGCACCAACAAAACCTGATAACATTGGATTGGCCAAAAAAATCCAATCCAAACGCCACCTAAGCCCGACCCAGAATAATAATGCCCATGCTCAAAACCAGTCAAAGACTGTTTGGTATCGACTTCTTTCTACCCCATATCCATTTACCAAACCTGGACTGGGCTTATCCCGAACAGAGGATTGAACTCAGTACCTGTCCGTACAGTACAACAGAAAAATTTTCATGCTCTGTCAGTTGTCTGTTATTCGTCCGGTACTATTCCTCTCCTGTACTGTATTCCATTCCTTCTCTTCCTTTCTTAGGGTTTCTGAATTCTGTCCTCTCTCACGGGATTGGGGCTTTTGGTTTTCCGAATCAATGGCCGATCGTCTCTGGTCCTCCTTACATATATTCTTCGTTTTCTTGTATTTGGTTGATTCGTCTCTAGTTTTCTCAATTTGGGTTCTGAAGTTAATGGATTGAAGAATTATTACTGGAGAACCTGGAAAAAAGTTGTTTTTCTTGCTCTATCTTGATTAATCTCTTGTTTTTGGATTGAAAGACAACGATTTAGAGTTATTGAAAAGCGTATAATCATGGAAAAATCAATTGATAAGGGACCTCCACTTTCGCGTTTTCTTTCTAGATGTTTGGATATGGTTGATGATCCCAACACAGACAAGATCATTTCATGGAGTCCGACGAATGATGGCTTTATTATCTGGGATATGAATGAGTTTTCCATGTCTTGCTTCCCAAGTATTTTAAACACAGCAATTACGCAAGCTTCCTGAGGCAGCTCAATGCATATGTGAGCTTCTCTTCTCCTTTTCATAGATATGTGCTGGTGATTATATAATGTTTCATGTTTTTGTATTAGTTCTGGACCATATAATTGCTTCTTGATTGTTGGTTTTCGATTTCTGTGTGGTATTCATGTTGGGTTTTGAATTCTTTTTGGAATGCTAAGGTTCTAGTCATTGACTCCTTGTTGGGTTTTACTTCTTCTATCATATGCAAATCGCTTAATGGTTTGCATATGGTTAAGCAAAATGCTAAATTCCGAGTTATTTTAAGCAATTTAGTCTGCATTGGCTGCTCATTGATCAGCCAATGCCTTTGATGACCCGTTAAGAATCTAAGATGTTGAGTTTATATGCAGTAGAACTGTGAAATACATGTCGACGACATTATGCAATTAGATGAAAAGATGATCTCATGAATAACATATGTATGTGTGTAATGCCTTATCATGAGGGAAATCAAACAAATTCAATTACATCTTGTCGTATTGGGAACTCTTTGTGATCCTTTTGCTGCTGGATCAGTGCCTTCTTTGTGATTTCCAGCGCGGCAATCTTGCTCATGCTCACATCCTCTTTCACCATCTCCGCTGGTGCCTAGCCCACCACTTTCATTTGGAACACTACAATTCGAGCTTTTGCGGAGAAAAGTGAAGCTGTTAAAGCTATCTCTAATCTATTCAAAACCATATGCTAGAGAAGGTCCTATAACCGAACAACTTCACCTTTTTTTTCCTCCTCAAAGCTTGCATAAAACTTTTCGATGTTCCATGCAGGTGACAATTCCACACCCAAACCATCAGATTTGGATGGGAATCTTACAATTTTGTCCATAAACGGTTTGATCCATTTATATGCTAGTTGTAATTGCATAGTTCTCATTAATTTTAATATAGTTTGAACTGTGGTGTGATTTCATGGACTGTTGTGATCAATGGTTATGGAAAATCCGGGCAGCTTGTAATCACCCAGTAATTGTTATGCTTGAAAAAATGTAGCTTTTGGACTAACATGATTGGTGGTTATGCCAAGTTTGAAGACGTGAGCCAACTTCTTTTCCATTGCCCAGTTTGGATCTTTTTTTTGAAAAATTGGGGTTTCAGAACCTTTCCTAAAGGAGATGAAGGACTGTGTCCTTAATTGGCCTAAAGGCATTTTTAGCAACAGGGGCAATATTCATTGGAAAATGGTACCTTTCGTTGTTTGCTGGGGTGTCTAGAAGGAAATGAACATAGGATCTTACGGGCTGGAGTTATCTTTGCCAAAGCTATGCACTTCCAAGTTCCATAGAGTGGAGCTAATTATTTGCGTGGCCTCTTCCTTGAGTTTTCAGATGCCCATGGTAGAGATTTTCTACATAGTTGGAGTGATGAAGCTTTTTGTGATAAGCTCCCACTATGTGAGCCATTTTGTTGAGAAAATCCTCTTTTTCTATGCTTTTTGTGCACTTTTATCTCTTCATAATACGAATCTTGTTATTCATAAAAAGAGGTGGTTACAGATCTTCATCTCATGGAGCCCATATTAGAGTCTTGCTATTTTCCTTGTTCTGTTCTTGGTAGAGGGAAGAAGATTCCTTCTAGGAACCTCTACGCACCATGAACACCTCCCTTAGGTTTCAATTTAAAAGTTGTTTAACTCTCCTTTTGTTAGTTCTCTTTTTTTTTTCCCCTTTAGGTTTGCCAATGATTGAGATAACTCCATACGGCTTTCTTTTAGACTTCCAACTTAGAGGTTCTCTTCCCTCCTTATGTGAGGGTACTTAATCTTTTGAAGCCTTTTGTATTGGTTGCATTAAGAGGTGAGAAAGTATCTTCTAGGACCCTCTTTTTGGTCCTCGGATCCTTTTAGTAACTAAATTCATTCAATCCTTTCCTTTACTGTAGGTGTCTTTATTTTTACCTTTTAGCTCATTAATAAGAGGATCTCTTTATGACATATTACTTCCTACATCATCTTCATATTGTATGGTTTTTCTTCTTTTATCCAAGAGCGTTTCTTGTCTAACTCTCTTTCTTATGTTCTACTTGAGGTGAGAGAATGTCCCATCAAATGGTTCATATGATATGCTCATTCACATTTTATCTATTCAAACTCTCTTAAATCTTTGCCCAAGTTGGTAGTTCAAAGAGATTAGTTTAAGTGAACATTGAAAGCGTAGATAAGGTCTTCTATGAATGGATGAATTGGGGTGCAAACCTTTCCCGATTTATAACTGAACCTCCTTTCCGAATGTTTTGGTTGGTCAGTCATTTTTCTATGAAGAATTCTCTAAACCATCTTATGGTGACTACTCACACCTTAGTTGATAATTGGCGGCGACTCTAAATTTCCCATATTAATACACTTGTGCTAGTGTGGGAAAGACCTTTTAAACTCTCATAAAAGTCTCTAAATATAGAGGCTTCGTGCTATTTCAGTTGCAAGTTGCAACCAAAGTGATGTAGGACTATGCAATGACCTAAAATCTAATGAGCTGAGATCAAGATTGAATTAACAATAATAATGAAAACCATAAATTAGCAATCTTATCACAATAATTGTCCAAAAGATTCAAGAAAGCAATTTTAGGAAGATTCAAGGCCATGTCACAAACCTACAATAATGACCCTCATTTATATCTATGAGGGTTAATGGAATTCTATAATTCTATAAACTTAGGGATTAACCTTTTGTCAATGCAAATTTCTTGGCCTTTTCTAGGGTTTCAAAGGTTGGTAACTGATTTTAGAGTTGTTGAAGGGTATAAGGGTCTTGCAATATATGTTAGGGTTAGGGTACCATTCGAATTGGTCTAGACTCGAGAGGGCTAGGATTTTGATTAGGACAGGTAATGAATGCTGCAGATGGCTGTATAGGGGCTAGGGTTTTGGGTTTTACCGACTGTTTTAAAGTTTTGGACAGGTAGGAGGGCTGTGGTTGCAATGGGGTGGAATATGATGGTCTGCGGCTGAGGGGGAACAAGTGTAAGGGCCGTAGGATGAAGGGGATGGGCTGTAGGATCAGGGACAACAAAGAATAATAGACTGTGGAGGTGTGGCAGCACTGGGACAGGCTGCTGGGTGGCTGCAGGTGGTGTCTGGCAGCAAGGTAAGGGGGCTACAGGGTTTTGGAGGCAAGGAGGGGACAGGGGGACTGGTGTGTCAGCCTGTAGAGAGGTTGGGGACTTGCAACAGCCTTGGGGATGCAGGGAAGGTCTAGGGTTTGGTTGGATATGGTTTCTTGCAAGGGAAATCAAAGATCTAGGGATTGATTGATTAGAGTTCAATGAAAACAGAAATCAAAAGAAGAATAAAGAGAAGATCAAGAAAATACCTTAGACTTTTGGGAATCACTCCCATGGCATCACACCAAGAATCCTCTGGGAATCACTCCCATAAATCACAGCAAATCCAATCACTGGAGAATGCTCAAAAGCACTTTCTTTCATTCATAAAATTCATCAGCTAAAAATTTACAGCAAAAAGAGTCTTTAAATAGTTGAAACCCTAATTGTAAAAGACTCAAATAACCAAAACTAATAACAAGACGATAATAACCTAATACTAATAAAATGTTTCTTCTAACTAAAAGTCCAGCCCATTGGGCTTTTAAAAATATGCTAAATCATACTAAACCAGCCAATATGCACACCTTCCCATTGTGGGTCTTCCTAATGATCTATGTGTGCATATGAGGTCTACAATACCCAAAATCATCTACCCAAAGTGACACATGGGTCTTCTTTTTCTTCCTCCGCCTATGATAAGCTTGTAACTCTTTTTGATGTTGGATGTTCGCATCAACTCTCTCCGACTGAAAATGATTCATCCCCAATGAATCATAACTATGCTAATAATTCAAGATGTCAGGATTAATCCATTGTAGCTCGTTTCTAGTAATCTATTTGTAATCTGCCTTTGGTCGACCTTTTCCTTGACAAGGTAGTTTTGGTACCCTCCATGTTTAGTGGAAACCACTTGATCATCTAAGATATAATCAATCTCTTCCTTTTTGTAAGGTATAGTGGTGGAGGAGGTGGTAATGATGATAGAGATTGGTCATGTATAGTGTCATGGTTGGATAATGAGTTAGGAGGTGAGACTTCTGGACCTTGAAAAGGCACAAGATCCTCCACATTGAATATTGGGCTAATACCCATATCTGACGGAAGTTCTAGAATATACGTATTGGAACCAACACGCTTCAATACACTAAATGGACCAACACTGCAGACTTGTAACTTCTGCAACCCCTTGCGGGAATCGCTTAGGCCTAACCCGAATCATCACAAAATCACCCACCTGGAATTTCTTGTAAATACAATGTGAATCAACAACAAGTTTATATTTCTAATTATTCATGGTAATATGTTTCTTAATGTTAGCATGCAATTCATGAATATGATGTGTAAATGTGTTTGCAGACTCTGATAACCTATGTGTAGCTGACATGAGAATGAGATCTATAAGTTTCTTAGGCTTATAACCATGTACTTCCTCGTATGGACTCGTGCCTAGGGTACTCTTGACACAATTATTACATGCAAACTTGGCCACAGGCAACACTAGATCTCACGTCCTAATGTGATCACCAATTAGACATTGTAACAAGTTACCCAAACTCCTATCGACAACTTCAATTTAGCCATCTGTGGGTGGTAGACAGATGAAAACTGAAGTCTGGTGCCCATTATGTGCCAAAGTGTCTTTAAGAAATAACTCGTGAACTTTACATCACTGTTAGACACTATGGGTTTTGGTATAGGCAACAGGGTAATTGCGGCTGGATGTCACACATGGTGGGAGCCTATATTTAGTAAATCTTCAGGAAATGTATCCTGATACTCTCTCAACACGGGTTTCACCTCTTGTGAGTACTCATCACTAGGCTTAGAGGGGGTTTCTTTAGTAACAAGTGAAAAATCATAGCCTCTTTTCTAGCCTTTTTTTCAAACTCTTTAGGACTGATGATGTGAATGACTATTGTTTTGGGTCCATTACTATTCTCACGGTCCTCATCACTAGCTCCGATGTTAGGCTCATGGTCTTCTTCCTCGAGAAGTAGGTTTTTGGTAGTTTTTATTTATTTATTATTATTATTATTATTTATTAATTTTTTTAAACCACACGGTGAGGGAGGGGGGTTGGGCAAAACCCCTACCTGTTTATTAGAATGCCAAATACATCAATGGGGGGGGGGGGGGGGGGGGGGGACATGAAGCCTTAGCACTTGGTTTGATTACTCCCCTTGGAGTTCTCACCAACCGCTCATTTTTCCTTATCGAATCTAGCATTGGATGGAGTATTCGGTTGAACCTTAGGTGGTTGACTCCCAAAATGGGTTTTACTTCCGAAGAAGTAGGTCAAGACTCGGGTTCATGGGAGTCAAAATGACTAATGACTTGCGGCTTCGGATACCACTTTTTGCACCATCTAGTAAGCGTGCTTAAGGGTGTTCACAATATGGGGGATTAACTCCCTTTGGAGCTTTGAACGAAGGCCCGTTCTAAATCTAGAAATGGTCTCTCTTACATTGCACCTCATCATGTATTCATCGAATTTTGCAATGAAATCAGTTGCTAACATATTCCTTTGGCAAAGGGACTGTCATCGGTTCATTATCCTTTGTTGATAGGAGGGGAATATATTTGTTTCTAAGTTTCTCCTTCATCTCATCCCATTGAGCAATAGGATACTCGTCCACTCTCTCAATTTGCGCTCTACATTGGTCCAATATAGTTTGGCTTGGCCTACTAATTTCATTTTTGCAAACCTAATTCGTCAACCCTTAGATATGTCATACAACTCAAAATAGTGGTCCATATTCAATAACCAGTCAACAAAGGTCTTTGGTCGAGTCGACCATCAAAGCTTGGGGCCTCAGATTTCATGTTTTCATCAATCGATCATTGAGATCCTATGGATCCTGATAAACCTCATGAAGTTGTGGACCAACTCTTTCTCTACTGCGCATCGCGCCGACACCTTTATCTCTACCTCTATCATTGTCATGATTGAGGGAGGTCTCTATTGCTCCTAGACGGTGTTGGTGGTTGTGATTGCGGTATTTCGTACCTCCATCTTGGCTTTCATGTTTGTTAGATGTTCGTTAAGGGTCTCTAGAAGTTTGGTCAACTGTGAGGACTCTATGTCGGACTGGTGATCACGACCACGACGCATGGCATACACAAGGTGACTCTTGGGTGTCTTAATAGTGAATGCAAAGCAAACAATAATGATGGACTCCTAAATCTAATGCAAGACTCACTCTTTAAAGCTCAAATCTTAAGCTTTGATACCAAAGTTGATGTAGGTAATGACCTAAAATCTAATGTGCTGAGATCAAGACCTATAGAGAGGTTGGGGACTGGCGGCTGCCTTGGGGATGTAGGGAAAGTGATAAATATTTTAATCTCGATACCCATCTCTTGGGTTCTCTTTGTATATAAGAAACACTTACAAAACTTGAATTACTGTTGAGAAATAATAGGGATACAAAAATGAGATAAAGCTTATCTAAAGATAAGCATTATCAGGAGAGATTTGGGTGATAGGAGAGAGTCCTGGTGACTCTTGAGATTCTGTTACGAGAGAGCTCTAACACGCCCCTTCAAGTTCATGGTGGCTGAAGCATGAGCTTGTTTTTGAGATGATGAAATTGCCTCTTAGAAAGGCCCTTTGTAAGAATATCAGCTGTTTGATGAAGAGTTGAAACCAAATAGGACGCGAATATCACCCATCATACCCTTTCTCTAATAAATTGATAGTCAATTTCAATGTGTTTGCTCCTAGCATGAAACACCGGGTTAGCTGCCATGTAAGTGGCACTAACATATCACAATATAAGAGAGAGGGTGTCGATAAAAAAATTCCAAGGTCTTTGAGAACTGAACGAATCCATAAGATTTCGGCAGTAGAAATAGCTAGGGCACGATACTCCGCTTCAGCTGAGGACCGTGAGACAGTTGGTTGTTTCTTGGATACCCACGAGATGAGGTTGGACCCAAGGTAGACACAGTATCCACTTGTTGATCGTCGATCATCAGGGTTACCAGCCCAATCAGCATCCGAATATGCTGAAATTTGGAATGATGAGCTGGGTTGGAGAAAAAGACCTTGCCCGAGGGTCCCTTTGATATAGCGCAAGATACGCTTGGCTGCCACAAAATGGATGTCTGTTGGGCAATGCATAAATAGAGACACATGATGGACCGCAAAGGCGATGTCTGGCCTTGTGATGGTTAGGTATTGTAAGGCACCAACCAATTGACGATAGACTGAGGGCTCATCCAAAACAGTACCTTGATGAATAGAAAGCTTGGATCCAGTGGGTGCCGGAGTAGAGCAAGGTTTGGCACTAGTTAACCCAAATTTCTTAAGGAGGTCCAAAGCATACTTTGATTGCATAAGAGAGAGACCGCCGTCCTTAAATGAAGCTTCAATACTAAGAAAAAATGAAGGCGACCAAGGTCCTTCATCTCAAAAGCTTGCCCTAAACGGGAGATGGACTTTTGAATGGACGATGAGTTGTTCCCTGTGAGAATGATGTCATCAACATATAGTAAGAGAATCATGGTGCCGTGAGAAGAGTGAAGGATGAACATCGAGGTATCCACCTTACTAGGACGAAACCCAAGCTCAACAATGTATGAACTGAATTTATGATACCAAGCGCGAGGGGCCTGTTTGAGTCCATATAGGGCCTTGTGCAATTGACATACATGATGTGGGTGATCATTATCCAAAAATCCAGGTGGTTGACACATATAAACTTCCTCCTGTAGATCGCCATTTAGGAAGGCATTTTTGACATCTAGCTGACGAATACTCCATTGCTTAGTGAGAGCAAGTGAGAGAACAATACGAATGGTCGATGGTTTGACAACCGGACTGAAGGTTTCGTCATAGTCGAGTCCTGCAAGTTGGGTGAAGCCCTTGGCGACTAAACGAGCTTTATAACGTTCAATACGGCCATTAGCATGCTGCTTGATTCGAAATATCCATTTGCAGCCGACCACATTCATTTTAGGAGTATAAGGAATTAAGGACCATGTCTTGTTGCGAACCAAGGCATTGAATTCCTCCACCATTGCAGCCTTCCACTTGATATCTTTAATTGCCTTAGAGTAACATGATGGTGGTTCTGGAATGGAGGATATAGCTGAAGTAAGTGCTCGGGGAATTAAATGTCGAGATGCAAAATAGGTCTTGGGTGGGCAAGGTAAAGTGCCATCCTTAGAGCGAGTGACCATAGGATGGATAATTGCATCAGCAGAAGTTGGTGGAGCCAAGGGAGGAAGATTATGGTCAACTATAGGAGGAATGGCAGGTGCTTGGTTGGGTGCATTAGAGTTCACATCGGTTGAGGAAAAATCCAAGGGAATTGGTTCAGGTGGTCCCGAAACGCTAGCAGGGGCCTTGGACGATGATGGTGGATCGAGAATGGACCCTTCAATAAGAGGTAGCCGATGCAAAGGAACTGGAGGTGGCCATGGGGACTCCATTGCTGCTGGTCCACATGGAGTAGTGGCAATCTGATCAACTTGGGAGGGATGACATGTAGATGGTGCTGGGCAAATGGTAGAGCAGTAATACCTGAATGCAATGGAGGAGAAACCTGCTCACAATTGATGTTGATAGACTGCTGAAATGGGAAGGTATTCTCATCAAATATAACATGTCGGGAGAGGTACACACGACCACTAAGAGGATCAAGGCAACGATATCCTTTGTGAGAAGTGCAGTAACCGATAAAAATGCAGCGAGCGGATTTCGAACTCAGTTTATCGTGGCGATAGGGAGGGCTCTACACGATTGACAATGGCAGTGATGAAGGACTCGTAGTCCGAAGAGAGGCCATGTAATGTGTGGTGAACAAGATCATCTTCAGAGACTCCTTGTTGGATTGCAGCAAGAGAATCTGACAGATTCTTAATGCTGAGTAGAAACTCAGATATAGTAGCTGTGCCTTTCTTAATATTCTGGAGCGTACCTCTAAGGTGCATGGACTGAGCTCTGGATGACTGAGCAAAATGGTTTCAAGTGCTTTCCAGACTGCCTGGCAGGTGCTCAATCCGATCGTGTGGGAGAAGACACTGGGCGAGAGAGTTGCATTGATGCAACTGAGGATATATGATCCACTTTTCGCCACTTATGATAGGCTGGATTAGCCTTATCGTCAATCAATGGAGGAGGTGATGGGATGCTTCCATCAACATAGCCATACAGGTCTTGAGAAATGAGAATGGGCGTCAGTTGACTTTGCCACATCAAAAAATTTGATCCATCAAGCTTGATGGAAACAAATTGATTGAGGTTGGAAATGGTGAGAGATGGTGACGCCATTGATGTTGAAGTATCTGTAGAGGGCTCTGATACCATGATAAATATTTTAATCTCGATACCCAATCTCTTGGGTTCTCTTTGTATATATAGAAAACTTACAAAACTTGAATTACTGTTGAGAAATAATAGGGATACAAAAATGAGATAAAGCTTATCTAAAGATAAGCATTATTAGGAGAGATTTGGGTGATAGGAGAGAGTCCTGGTGACTCTTGAGATTCTGTTACGAGAGAGCTCTAACAGAAAGGTCTAGGGTTTGGTCGAATATGGTTTCTTGCAAGGGACATCAAATATCTAGGGTTTGATTGATTAGAGTTTCAATGAAACAGAAAATCAATAGAAGAATAAAGAAAGATCAAGAAAATACCTTAGACCTTTGGGAATCACTCCCATGGCATCACACCAAGAATCCTTTGGGAATCACTCCTATGGCATCACACCAAATCTAATCACTGGAGAATGCTCAAAAGCACTTTATTTCATTCATAAAATTCATCAACTAAATGAATTTTATCTAGATGAATAGTGGCGATAGGACAGATAGAGTGAGTGTAATGTGTTCAACTATTGTGGAAAATAGTGCTGCAAACTGGGGGAGTAAGGCATACACATCCCAATGAGGATGCAGATACTAGGCTAAGACCTTGCCCAGTGACGGGTATTAGTGATCTTACCCAGATTGTCACAAAACCTGAGTCAGTAATCCTGACCATATCCCTGATATTCCAGTTGGGGCTTACGATGGGGCACCCAGAGGGCCGGTTCAGTCGGGTCCTGAGGAGGTATCAATTGGGTGGTGCACCAGATGGAGGGGCTGAGTAAGCTTTTGGGGCTCTCCATAGTAGGGCATGAGAAGGGGGCTAGGTCTTTGTTCCAGCGAATAAAAGGAGAGGATTCAGTTAGGGGGTTATTCTTCACCTAATTTGCTTCAATGCAGAGAGGCGCCTCAACCATGGAGTTGAGGCGGCTTGAGTGTAGTGTCAATTATGATAGACCGAGCCATAGGGGGTCTTGTAGCCCTAGGACCAGTCGGGAGCCAGAGTTGCCTGATGTTAGATCTTTCCATCCTATCTTGGAACATAAGGGGTTGGGTCAATCAGAGAACCGAGTGGCAGTCAAACACTTAGTGAAACAAAGAGACCATCCATTTTTGTATCCAAGAGACAAAACTAGAATCCATTCAAATTTCCACCTCCGTGATATTTGGGTGTTGAAGCCCTAAGTTGGCTACATACATTGTCTTTAGGTGCTTCAGGGGGTATTCTTTCAAATATCTAGGGTCCGATTCAGGGAGCACAGTTCACCTGGGCTCATTCAACATCTATTGTGAGAGCTAGATTCTTATTGAACCTTGATTAGGAGAGTCATTTTCCGAATCTCAATCAATCATCCCTTCCAAGGCCCATCTCCGACCATGTCCCTATTGTGTTAGAGTCTAGGTGGTTCAAAGGAGGCTCTTCACCGCTTCGTTTTGAAAACATGTGGCTTAAGGATGAGGAATTAAGGATCCTGTGGCCGAGGTTTGGAGCGTCGCGGGGGGGGGGGCAGCTAACACACGGTTTGGTCTTAAACTTAAAACTCTTAAAGCAAGGCTGAAGGCTTAGAATAAGGAGGTGTTTGGGAATATACAGATGAGACTAGCAGGGCTTCTTAGGGAGATTGAGATGGTGGATGGTAAAGCCGAATCTAGAGACCTATCACAGGCTGAAATTCGAGCTCACGAGGCTAAGAAATTAGAATACATGTCTATGCTGAGATTAAAAGAGATTAGTTGGAAGCAAAAGGCTAAACTAGGTGGCTCAAAGAAGGGATCGTAATACCAAATTCTTTCATTGAATGACCAATTTTCCTAGGAAAAGGAACTTTATATCAAGTTAAGGGTGACAGGAGTGTGGAAGGACTGGGACCAGTGAGTATTGAGGAGAGTGTAGTCTCCTACTACAAGGAGTTGTATTGTGAGGAGGAAAGTGGTGTTGAGTCTGGATGGTCTCCATTTTGAACTCGGGGATAAGGCTCCCGGGCCTGATGGGTTCACTATGGAGTTCTATAGGGCATGTTGGGAGATTCGTGGGGAGTGATTTTATGGAGGTGATGAATGAATATTTAATACGGGGTACTTCGATAAGTGCTCAATAGCACATTGTGGTGCTCATTCCAAAAAAGGAGGGTGCCTGTCGACCTGCTAGGACTTCGTTCCAATCAGCCTTGTGGGTAGCATTTATAAATTCTATCGAAATTCTTGGCAGCTCGCCTCTGAAAAAATGATAGCCTCCATCATCTCCCACAAATAGGGAGCGTTTGTGGGAGTCAGTACGATTCTGGATGGGGTCCTGGTAGCCAACGAGTGTATAGATTGCGCGTATTAGATCCAAGTCTCTTAGTATCCTCTGCAACTCGACATGGAGAAAGTATATGATCATGTTAAGGGGGGGGGGGTTCTTAGACTATATTCTTCACCGAATGAGTTTCGGTTTTAAGTGGAGGCAGTCGATCCGAACGTGTATTTCCTCCTTATTCTCCATTATTTAATGGTAGTTCGGTGGGGATACTTTCCTAGTTCCTAGGGGTTGAGGCAGGGTGATCCGCTCTCCGCCGTTTCTCTTCGTGATTGTCTCGAAAGCCTTGAGTAGAATGTTGTCTATGGGCAGACGGGTCAGTGTTCGAGAGTTTCTCGATTGGCCAAGATCAATTGCGCATTTCCCATCTACAATTTGTGGATTATACTCTGATCTTCTGCAAAGCATCGAGCAGTCATCTCTTGAACTTCAGGTGTCTTCTTAGATTCTTCGAACTGGTGTGTTGGCCTACAGGTGAATCTAGCCAAGTCTGAGATCGTGAGTGTAGGTGAAGTCGTAGATATAGATCAGCTTATAGCTTGCTTGGAATGTAGAGTGGGAGTCCTTCCTTCAGTGTACTTGGGTCTACCGTTAGGGCAGGGTTCAAAGCTAAAGCGGTTTGGGCACCTGTGTTAGATCGGTTTACGAAACGACTAGTGGGTTGAAAGTCTCACATCTTATCTATAGGGGGGAAATTAACTCTCATCCTTCGTACACTCAGTAGCATCCCGACCTTATATATGTCCGCCTTAACCATTCCTAAGTCAGCCGCCGCTTCTCTTGAGAGAATGCAGTAGGACTTCCTTTGGAACGATCGGGTTGATACATTCAAATATCACCTAGTGGCATGGAACCAATGTTGCCACCCCAAGGAAGATGGTGGACTAAATCTAAAATCCTTGGCCCAAGTTAACAAGGCTTTGTTGGGACAATGGATTTGGAGATTTGGGGCAGAGAGAGAGAGAGAGAGAGCTTATGGCATTCGGTGATAGTGGCCAAGTACAGGGAGACTTCGTGTTGGGTCCCTAGAAGAGTACGTGGTTTGCATGGCTTGGGGTTTGGAAGGGTATCATGCCGTGTGCTAGCTTGGTGGTACCTAGATTCAGGTTAGGGTGGGGTCAGGTTCCGAGGTGAGATTTTAGAAGGATGTGTGGTGTGGAGATACTAGGCTCCAGGATGACTTTGGACATATCTTTCCATTAGCCACAGACAGGGAAGCATTAGTGGGGGAGTACTTTGAGAGTCAGGGTGAGGGGGTAGTGTGGTGTCCGAAGTTAAGGCGAGATTTAAATGATTGGGAAATCGTGGATGTGTTGAGGCTCTTGACACGTATCAGCTCTTCGTCCCTATGCTCTGAGAATAGAGATTGTAGGGTTTGGTCTGGAAGCAACAATGGTCATTTCTCAGTAAATCACTGCTACAATCACTTCTCCCTTGGGTCCGTTTCCTCATCGAACTGTGTGGAATCCAGGGATTCCTTCTAAGGTTCCTTTCTTCTTCTGGAATGCAGCATTGAATAAAATCCTTACATGCGATCACTTATAACATAGAAGGTGGAGGATGGCTAACAAGTGTTACTTGTGCCTCCAAGCGGAAGTCTGTGGACCATCTGCTCTTGCACTGTCCGATTGTATTTAGTATTGGGGACATTTCCTTTTCTGCATGGGGGTGTATTGGGTCTTTCCCTCCTCCTTTCATACATTCTTATCTTGTTGGCCTTCAATCAGTGGGGCGGGTGCTCGTGAGACACTTTGGTCTGTCCTCCCTGGGGCTATATCCTGGGTAATAAGGAAATAGAGAAATCTCATAAGTCTTTGAGGATACTGCTTCCTCCTCATCCCGCATATGTGCTCATATCCGTTTGGTTGCTTTGGAATGGGCAGAGATTTGAAACAACGAGGAAGAGTTGAGGGGCGTGATGGATTGTCATTAGTTAGTCCGAAGTAATCGGGCTAGGGGGTTTGTTGTAGGTTCTCTTGTTACTGGCTTTTGAGTTTATGTACTTGTAACTCTGGCCTCTCTTTCTTCTTGTATTTGCTCCGCTTTTATTTCTAATACATGGCTTGATTATCGATATAAAAAAATCAACTAAAAATTTACAGCAAAAAGAGTCTTCAATAGTTGAAACCCTAATTGTAAAAAGACTCAAATAATCAAAACTAATAAAAAGACGATAATAACCTAATACTAATAAATTGTTTCCTCTTAACTAAAAGTCCAGCCCATTAGGCTTTTAAAACTATACTAAATCATACTAAATCAGCCCATATGCACACCTTCTCATTGTGGGGTCTTCCTAATGATCTATGTGTGCATATGAGGTCTTCAATACCCAAAATCATCCACCCAAAGTGACACACGGGTCTTCTCCTTCTTCCTCCGCCTATGATAAACTTGAAACTCCTTTTGATTTTGGATGTCCTGATCACAAAGGAGCTTTGACAATGTTTTTTTATATGTATTTATATATATATATATATACGAGTATAAAGATGGGTAATATGTGTTTGATGCATAGCCAAGCTTGCTTATGCTTCATGTGTTTCAATGACATGTGGAGGGTCTTTAGACCCACAAAAAAAGCAATGGTTGGAGAGGGATTGCAAGCCACGTGGCAATTTTCAGCCCGAATGGAGCTTTTTAGGCTGTCCGGTCGTGAGATACCAACCGTGGGCCATGTCACTCGGCCCAACACACATTACGAGGACCACGGTCAGTATTACCGCAGATTAGATGACCTAGAAGACTTCCTTTGGGGCTCAAACTTTGCCACGTGGCTTGCACTGGGGACCCACACATCGGTTTTGTTTTTTTGGGTCCAAAGACCCTCTACTTGTCATCGAAATGTGTGACACATAGCCTACTTCCCTATCGTCATGTACATATTACACAACACACACATGTATATATATACACATTAATACATACATACATTTCTAAAAGTCACTCCATAAGGCCACATGTACAAGTCACTCGACAATAGCTTGGAATTATATTTATTCTTTTGGCTTTGGGATACTACAATTGAGTTTTCTATCTTCTGTGTGGGATTAGAGAGGGCCCAAAAGTTCTAGATAGACGTGAGGATTAAGGGACAAAATTCTTTCAAGATCATTCCGAAATAGATCCTCGGTTATGGATATGAAGAATATTCCTGAATATGTTTGATGAAGAGAATTAAAATATTAGGAGGCTTGCCTTGTTCCTCAAACAAAGGAAGCTTATTAGATATACATTCCCCATCACATGCACGTATAATTTATATTTACAATTCCAATTTCTAAATTCCCTTATCTGATGATAATTACTATCATAAATGTTTTAAAACAAGGTGTTCTCCACTTTCATCTTTTGCATCATTGTTCACTATCCCTGAAGTTGATGGCTTCCTATCATAAATGTCTTAAAACAAAGTGTTATCCACTTTCATCTTTTGCATCATTGTTCACTTCACTATACCTGAAGTTGATGGCTTCCTATTCTTGGAGATTATAATGATTAAATTTATATGAAGTAGAGAAAAAATTTTGAGCAGCTTGCATGTCTCTTCTAGTAGCTTCTCATACCTTTAATAGTAAGTTTCTCAAAATCAGCTGGATTTAGTGCATTATTTGTCCTCTCCATGATATAAGATGACCCTCCACCTCTCCCTAAAAATTCTCTCTGAAGATTCACCTCTCTGAGATAACTGAGGTATCTTCTGACACAACTAATAAGCTGAATATATTTCATATTTGTCTTTGATAGTAGGAATGTGTCACCAGGTCCAAATATAATTAAATATAATAAGTTTGGGGTTCTCTTAGTCCCACATCGCTTAACGATGGTAGAGTATGTCTCCTTAAGTACTCCCACCATGCCTCTCTTTTTGAGAGGTGTGTGTGGTTGTGGCTTTGGTTGAGACTTGGTCTGTGTGTGTGAGTTGTGTGTGTGTGTCTTAACCTATCACCAAAAAAAAAAAATTCTGTATCTCAAATATATATATATATTCTAATAATAATTCTGTACCTCTGTTATACTCTGCTTCAGGATTTCAAAAGATCTGATTCAGTTCACTTGGAATTTGTACACAATCGATTTATCAAAGGTCAAAAGCATTTGTTGAAGAGTATCATAAGAAAGAGACACCCTCAGGGCCTTGTTCAGCAGAAACAGTCCCAACAAATGAACACATCTGTAGGAGCATCTGTAGAAGTTGGAAGGTCTGGGCTGTGGGAGGAAGTCGAGGACCTCAAGAGGGATAAGAATGCACTTATGCAGGAGTTGGTTAACCTAAGGCGGAACCAGGAAACCGTGGATGGGAAATTGCTTTGCTTGGGACAACGCCTTCAAGGGATCGAAAAAAACCAGCAGAAGATGTTGTCATTCTTGGTAATGGCCATGCGGGGCCCTGGGCGTCTGGCTCAGCTGCTGCAGCCAACAGAAAATAACTGGTGCATGACCAAAGATGACAAGAAAAGGCGACTTCCTATGTTGGAACAAAGTACAGAGGATGGTGAACCTGTACCCTCTGATGGGCACGTGGTGAAGCACCAGCAGGTAGTGAATGAGACTTCAAAGTCTCCACTGATGCCAATGTCAAATACTAATGTATCTCCAGAGTTTGATCCTTCTCCGGGTGGGGATTTTTTTATTGGTATCGATTTCACGTTATTGCCAATGGAAGAAGACTTGCTTTCTTCAGAAAATGATAGTCCACTAGTTTTCCCAGATTTACCTGATGACGGTCTATTGGAGCAACTTCTTCAGGCTAGTCCATTCCTAGATAATAATAAAGATACTGAGTCGGAAACCGCATCCAACAAGTTAGATAAATAGCAGCCATGCGCACTGGGATGGAGATGGAGTCAACGGTCATGATACTCCGCTGGAGAAATCTTGAAATTTTGGACCTTGTAATGGAGCAACTGGGACTTACAAATTTTCTCACTCTCTCTATCTTCTAGCTTGAAACGAATTTCTTCCTAGATGAACGTAAGTTAGTCTTCAATTCCTTTTTCTTGTTGAAATGGATGCAGTAATTTATTTATTTATTTTTACTTTCCATATGATTTTGTCTATTGTTATTTGAAAGACTACTTAACATTTTATTATACTTCACATTAATTTGTTGCTTGACCTAAGTTGTCAATTTTATCCAGATGATAGAAATTTCTCTACCTCATTGACAGATCTTGGTACGATGGACTGATCTTCTCTATGTAATGATTAGGAGGAACAACATGCTAGTGCCATCTTTATGTCCATTTGTTGTCAGGGAGAACTTTGTAGCCCTTTGAAGAAACTGGTTTAAGGGGATTTATCAGTCTGCATTACTCAACTTTTGGTTTTTGGTATTCGAACTTTTGCTACTTTACTCAGTGTAAAGTTCTGTTAATATTGTTGAAACTTTATATGTCCATATGTAAGGTTGTGCATACATACTCTATAGAAATGCATTTCTAAGTCCAATTCATGATTTTTTATCACTTCAGAATACTCTACATAATTCTGTGGTAATAGTCATTTTGATCTTATCATCGATCCAGTCATAGAAATCAGGGTGTGGTTCCTAGAGGAAAATTTCCTTGTGATTATTTTTTCTCTATTGTATGTGTAATGGTGCAGAGATATTGCCTTAAAACAATCTGCCTTAGTGGAAAGAAAAAGTAATGGGGTTTGAAATAGCTGGCCATTTGCTATTATATGCTTCTCATAATATGTTTAATCCTAACATTTTATGAGCAGCATATAAAATAGCACGCTGTTTGCTATTTAAAAAAAATTGTAAATCATTCTAAGACGAGGTCTCAAAACCTAGACCGCAAGTGCAGTCCTGTTAGCAAAGCTCTAATGAAATTAATAAGAACTAACAATAACAATAATAAATCAGACAGTGCACTACTGAATTGGACATGAACAAGGCTAACGACCGAATTGAGCAGTCTTTTCTTAGGCAGTCATGCAAAAATTTGTTTTTTTGTTTGAACCTCTGGTTTAAACGAATCATGGATCCTGTAACCAAATGGGATTTCTAACTTCTGAAAGCCTCTTCCTTTTCATCCTCAGTATGGATGACCTCCTTGCCAATTTGGTAGCCAAACAAAGCAAGGATATGGAAGGTACCAAATAACAAGAGATGTCCATCTGATCAATTCTATTTTATTTGTGCATGGTTATCTTGTTCTCAAGAGCTACCTCCAATAATTGCAATGAACTTCACAGTCTATTACATAATTGTTGTTTGGTTTCTGGATAAAGGATTAATTTTCAAAAAAAAGGGGGGGGATTCTCTTCAGCTGTTACGCTCCTCGCAGATTTCAAAAAATCCTTGTAGTCTTCCTAGAGTTACCAATGGGCAATTATATCTTGGTTCTCTCTAGTAGCCCATCACCCAGCATTTTCGGTCATAATAACTAAAAGATTGCAGATTGGAAAATTAGAACTTTAAAAATCATATTGGTCAAAGTAACTTGGTAAACTCTGTCATCTAATCAATGCTGCTGTATATGGGATTTTTCTTTAGCTCTTTCTCAGATATCAGAAATATAAGTATTGCTGTCAAAATTCCTTTGGCAAACTCCTTTTAGATAAGAAGAATAAAAAATGCATCTTCTGTTTTTGAGATCGGTAAAATGCCAAATGTTAGATGTTCTTGCCTTATATACCACTTTTGGGCAACCTTCTCAACAACTATGAGATCTGAGGGCTTGGGATCAACTGCTTCCAACAATAAAGAAAGGTTTTTCTAGCTAAATTGGTGATGATTTCTACTTACATTTTGGACTACCTAACTTAAAGCCAACTAAGGTTGGCTTGGTGCTCATCTAGAAAAGAGTTTGATTATTTTGATTTGGCGGCCTCTGTGTGTGTGTGTACAAACATACATAATATATATCCTTCTACTATTAAAATACAAGGATTTTAAAACTTTTTAAAATAAAAATATTTTTTTAATTATTACTAATTAAAGGTTGTGGACACCGAAATTTAGATAAGTTTTAATTCGTTGTTGCCACATGCCGTTTTACTATTTGTTATTACTTTAAAGAAAATTTGGATATTCACAGACAGTTATTAAATTGGTGATGATTTCTCGTACAATTGTACTACGAAACACCACCTCCATCTCCTCTGTCTTTCTCTCTTAACTTCAAAACTCATCTAACCACCCATCCGGTTTCTATTACTCATCAGTATACAATAGCTTTTGTGACGTGACTCTTCTAACTTTAATTTTTGAGAATCTCTTGTTTTGAGTGGACAATCAAATAGACCCACACATTCTATTCATGGGTTTCCAAACTGCTTTGTCCGTTTTTTCACTAGATTTTTTAAAAGTCCCTTTCCCAAACGTTATTCCAAAGTCCAAACGACATGTTCTAAACGGTTTTGGGTATATAGCTTAATCTCCCCATCCCGACTCTGCTTCTCCTGCATCTTCCATTTCTTTTTGTTCTTCTCCACCTTCCCTCTCCTCAATGCCTTCCAGTGTTTTAAAAAGCGTATGAGGCTTACGCCTCAAGGCTCGCCTCGGGACGAGACTTAAGGAAAACACCTCGAGGCTCAATCATGAGGCTTAAACCCCATGAGGCTCACATGAGGCATACGCCTCACGCGGTCACGCCTTGAAGCTCGCTTTATGCCTATAGTATACGTCTTATACATTAACTAAAATTAAGATTCTTACCACAACTGAGACTTAAATGTCATTTTTATTTATTTAAAATTTGTCATTTGTTTCAACTAGTAACAAATAACATTAATTATTTTCCAATAAGGCATTGAAAATGATGATGGTTATAATTAATACTTAATTTATTATGTTTAACGTATTTAGGATTTTAAAACCATTCGAGTCTAATTCACAATATTTCTCTAGTAGACATTGCAAAAATTTGGAGTCTTGCCTACAATGTCATTAATATTTTGAATCTTTGTATAATTTTTCTTATATTTTATTTATTTGTTAAAATGAGAGAGCTTGAAGCTTTCTTGTGAGGCTTAAGCCTCGCGCCTCGAGGCTTACGCGTCACACATCTTGAGGTCCTAACACCTCGCCTCACGCCTTCACGTTTTAAAACATTGATGGCCTTGTACCTCAGCCTGCAAAAAAAATTACTTTGCACAGTGTGGTTTGTGCTCTCTCCTCTCCTCAATTCGACCCTTCCTGCCTCTCCTCTCCCAACCTCAACACACACAACTTTGGACTTGACATTCACCTATTTTTAAACATTGTGGTATGTGCCCTTCATCTCACTCTCTCTATTTCTAGGTTTATTTCCTGGTAGTTCATATGGAGATGTTATTTTTTCTTTTTCCTTTTTTTTTTTTTGTTATTACTGTTCCCTCTCTCTAATCCTCTATTTTTTATGCATATGTGTAAGTTATTGGTTGGGGATAACTTAGTCGTTCTACAAATTGTGGTTTGTCGTTGATGATCATTATAGTTAAGATCCTTGATGCTTACAAAATATAATATCAATATTTTAAGTTAATTGCTAGAAATGGTTGCGATATGAAATCTTCATTCTGGTGCTGCTATTTAAAATGTAATCTTTACTGTAAATGAGAGTTAAAAGAAGTACAAACACTAAGAAATTCTTATATTATCACACAAAATTAATCAGTAAAACTCAAAAATATAATTGTATTTGTATAGTTGGTTGGACCCAAGTAGGGTATGAGGAATGTTACTCTTCAACTCCGACCACCATTCCCAATTTCACATCTCTCATCCTGCATAGACCTTTCTTCCCACATGGTGGAATCTTCGTCTGTAGATTCGAACTTCTCCAAGCGACTTAGTAGCGCTCTTGATGACTGAATTCAACTCTTCATGCCTGATCATCATCGGGCATTGGGTTTGCAGTACTGCCTACTATGTCTGAATCCTCCTGGTATAGTGGTCACAGTACTGCAGATTCAGGCAATCTGCTCTCTGCAATATACTGTTTCATGGTGATCTCCATTGGCTTCTTTACCTTCTCAGTCTCTTGCTGAGCCCTAATTGAGTTCTCCTACATAGATGGAAAACCATGAATGTGTAAACATCAATCAGACAGCTAACAGCACTTTGATTTATCCAACAAAGATATACTCTCAGTACAATTCAATATGTTGACCACACTCATGGGACAAAGCTATCAGGAGAAAACCTCAATTTTATTTTTCTTAGTCTGTAATATCATTCACATATAATGACCATCCAGAAAGCATGCAATATATTTTGTTTGGATGGTTTGAAAAAAATTTGGAATGTCAGAAATTAAGTTAAAAAATTAGGACATTTCACTGAGCATCATGTCCTGACCTCCCTGCATGAAAAGCTACACACATTCCGGAATGGGGTGGAAAATACTATTAGTTCATTTAGGAGGGTCATGACCTCTCTTGATGACTCCTATAGTTCAGTTAGGAGGGGGTCCAGCCCTCTCTTGATGTAAGCTACATACATAGTTCAAGAATAAGGAGGAGACTCTTAGCATCCTCTCATCCAGTTGGGGATGTCTTTTGAATTGAATCAATAGCACACAAACAGACCATGGCCATCCAAGCAATGGGTAAAGTTGTTGTCTCTATTGCTTTTCGCACTTTGCTATTTCAAGATCCTAATGAATCTGCAGTTTCCGAGAACTGTATGGAACTTAGTTCCAATCCACACGTCCACCAACTGGACTGGGGGTCTATTAAATTGGGTCTTCTTCTGATTTGATATTTTTAATCAATCTGAATATTTCTAAGGTCCTCTTCTTGCTTTCGCTCTGGACTATTCCAAGACCCTAACGGGTTTGCATTTTGCGAGAACTGTGTGTAACTTAGTTCCAAACATATGAGACTGATATGCATATGTTTCTTGCACGTTTGTCCATATATATGGTCTCCCAAGTCCCATCTACATAATGGTGCACCCTACTTTCCATTTCTCCTGACCTCATTTATACATCATTACATGAAATCCAAGAGCAGAGATCCACATCATTTTATCATTATAATCCATGATATTGTTATCAACACATGTCTGTACAATGATTGCTGGATTACTGCATTTTTCTTGACCATAACAATCAAGTGTTTAGGTAAGACAGTCCTAAAGGCATGCATTTAGATGTGATTAATAAATAAATATGTAGGAGAGTAATAGAAGGTTCACATGACATAGTATCAATTGAAATTCTTTAACTTACAATCGAAAGGGTGGCTTAATTATGGAGTTCTTTATATATTATAGGAATTCTATAGCAGTAATAGATAGTACTAGCAGTGGTTTTGATGGTGGTGGTGGTAGTAACGAGTAATGCACTCCTCCATTTTAAAAACACTACTGCTGTTACTTACTGCACAACAAACTTTCATATCTAAAGTTTCACACACACATACACTGATATAATATGACTACTGCCATGACAATATGTAGTGTAAATCTATGGGTACTCCTGTTAGACGTTTTGGATAATTGTCAACTATTAGACTTATGATGTATTTAACCTAAACACAATAAATTTATTATATTTTAATATTATTAACCATTAACACATTGATTCTATGTTTTTTCAATTTTGAATTTCAGAATCAAAATGAATTTACATGCATTTCAAAGCGGCAACGTACGAGTGCGGCTATTCACATACGGATGGGGTGGATCAGTTACAATAAACACAACTATCTTTTCAAATATTACTCTAAAGAGAGTTGCGAAACAAGTTATCCAAACAGTAAGTAAAGTGTTTCTTCCCAATTTTATTCGTATTCAAAATCAATTTTATAACGTCCTTTAATTTCAAATGTCTCAGGAAGAACATACTTATTGCGCGAACAAAGATAATATGGATGTATGCCCTATCTATACCATCTTTATTTGATTATCGTTAAATTTTTTCAAATTCTATCATTGAATCTACTTCAACTACTTCTCTGCAACTTATGAGTGAGACACATTTAGAAAAAATGGGAATGCATAGCTAAGTACCGGTAAGTACATTAATTTTAGCATATTTTAAAAATAAATTGTGAGTTTACTTTTTTTACCAATTTATCTTTGTACGTTTAATTTCAGAAAAAAAAGAAGATAAAATGATTAAAACAAAATTAAAAAAGGTATTTTTTAACTTTTACATAAATACAAATTGATGTATTTATTTATATATTGATACAGTAACCTATTAACTAATCACCGCAATTGAATTATATTTGTGACAATTTTATAAAAAAAATTTATTTGATTGCGAAATAGAAGTGTAAAATATGAAAGACATATGGGGTCAAGAATCATCAATTACAAAACTTACGAGCTAGGAAGCACGGATACGGATACGGGATATGGGTACAATACGATACGGGTACGACGATACGGCAAAACTTAAAAAAACAGGATACGGGTATGGCCAGGATACGTCCGTAATTTTTTTTTAAAAAAATACTATATTTTGTATTATAATTATAAAATAACCATTGGTTCAGTTCTGTTTATGTATAAAAAGACCATGTCCATGCAAAGCAAAGAAATAGGGTCATCTCATCATCCACTAAGCAAAAAAGAAAGTCATCCTATCATCCACTAAGCAAATATAAAGAAGACCATGCCCATGCAAAAACAAAAGAGATAGGGTCACACCCCCGGGTCTCCAAAAAAAAAAAAAATCATGTCCGTATCCCTGCGTATCGGAGCCGTATCCCTACCGTATCCGAAATAAAAAAATTGTTTTAAATTAACCGGATACGTCTAAGCCGTATGCCATACGTATCCCGCCGTATCGGAGGCGTATCGGTATCCGATACGGGTACGAGGACCTATTTGAAGTATCCGTGCTTCTAGCTTACGAGGTTCTAGAAAACACAATAAACAATTTATTACTTATTGACAAATTATTGTCACATAACAAGTACTAATATTTTCTTTCTAATCTTATTTTTCTGATTTAATGCAGTTATGAAGACTACATACAAGTATACAACATTCTGTGATTTGTTACACCAGATAGTTAATTGACATGTTTCATATTGTATATTGCGACATATTTGTTCTTGTATTTGTTATATTTTCTATGTGATTTTACTTTTGTTAATTATCTTAACCTTCTAATTACATGATTGTTTTTTATATTTTGTTATTGTTTAAAAAAATTTATTTTACCAAAGTTTAAGTGTGTTGCACGTGCATTTTTACTAGTACACACATATATGTACATGTATGTATATATATGATATGGAATGTACCTCTTCGATAAAAAAAGAAGAAAACTTAGAACTAAGTAATATCCGATCATTTTTTTCCTCTCAGCTTGATTGAGATCTTGCACCCTTTAGAGTGGCACATCACTCCTTTTAAAGTACCTAAATAGGGAAAGGGAGAATGAACTCAAATTAATGTTTGAAAGGATGTTTGGTACTCAAAGATTTCCCCCCCTTCTTCACCCACCAATTCTATCCGTCGTCCCAACTAATGTGGATGCAAGATTTAATTGACCCTAATTCCTGCTCTTGAAATTTGACACTCTAAGTAGCTGTAGCAACCCTGCTACATTCATTGAATCCTTGCAATTCCTCATCATTATCTCCTCTAAATGATAAACTGATCTGGAGCCCAACTTCCTTCTGGATCCTTCACAGTTAAATCGGCTTACTTGCTTCAGTGCATTCCACACATTTTTTCATCTACTCCCATGCATAGTTACCAAGTACGGGTTACGGGTATAATACGTCAATAATTCGTTCGGGAACTACGGGTGTTACACAGCAACAAAGTATGGAAACATGAAAATTTAATTAATAATTATAAATAAATAAAAATCATGATAGTAAACTAATTAATAACAATAATTTAATACAGAATATGCGTTTAATACGGTAAAAGTATGCATATTGTGCACGTTTAATATGGAATTTTTTATATTAAATGCATATATATGGTGATTGCGGTATAGTAACATAACATTACAAAAGTATGAGGTTTTAAATGGTGACCCACTTAAAGTATTATATGGGTATAATACGGGGGTTGATAACTATGCTCCCATGTGAAACATTTTTTGCAAATTGAATTGTCCTCAGCAACTCCATATTTTCCTGTGGAAATACTTCCATCAAAAGGTAATGGTATGCTCTATGTTGGTTCAAAGACTTGATGTTCTTCATCTTCTTTGGAAACAGGAGAAGTGCATCACCATCTATTCCTATCCTGTCCTTGTGTTTGCATGTCTGGTTTAGCTCTTTTTAGTTCCTAGATCTCGGTCCTCTCTTTTCCACTTCGAATTCTTGTTTCACCTACCACTCTAGCTTCTCACTACCAAAAATCTACCAATTAGCGATTGACAATTAGAGACCGAAAACTAGTGTCGTTACTAATGTTCCGTCTCTAATTAGTATTTTGATATTTATTCAATTTTAAAACGGAAATATTCTGTCTCTAATAGAAAAAAACTATTTAATGCCTATTTTGACATTTAATTATTATTATTTTAAAAAAATCACATTTAGAGATGGATTTATTTCCATCTCTAATAGTAAAAGACCATTAGAGACGGAATATTTCCCTCTCTAGCTTTATTTTGCCATTTAGTTATTTTTAAAAATAAATTCACCTTTTAGAGACGGATTTATTTTCGTCTCTAATAGTAAAATACCATGGAATATTTCCGTCTCTAATGCTTATTTTGACATTCAATTTATTTTTAAAAATAAATTCACCTTTAGAGACGGATTTATTTCCATCTCTAATTGTAAAAGACCATTAGAGATGGAAATAAATCCGTCACTAAAAATGCGAATTAAAATTGGGGTTCTTTCCCGTTAAAAAAGTTAAACTTCCCCCCATGCGCTCCCTTTTTCCGCTCTCTCTCTGAATTACTTTGAAACAATTACTATTGGAAATCGGAAGATTGATATTTGTTCTATCCATTTTGATTTTCTTGTTCGTCTCCTTGGTCTTTGCAAACGGTGTGTTTGGAGCCATCACTGAAAGACCTCAAGGCCCATGATGATCGCCGCTGTAGTCGGATTCTTCCCGGCGTTGATATTCCGATGGGTGGAAACGACCATTCGACTTATGCTGGGTATGTTCTCATTTAGCTTTCTCTCTCTGCAAATACTAGAATGTTTACAGAAGGTTTGGACAAAAGCGCTATCAATTGGATAAAAAGGTAATAAACACTAAAAGCTAATCGTTTGGAAATTATATTCGAATGTTTAATTTGCGAGGTCGTTTTGTCTTGGATATGGTTTTCTAGATTCCATTTCAGGGTTTTGTTTTGTGCATTCTTTTTTTTTTGGGTTTTCTTTCAGGAGGGTTTTGATATGGGGTATTTCTGTTTGAGGGTTTTGACTTATTTGTTATCTAAAATTTGATGTGATTCCTTAGGATTAGAATGATTGTCTATCTGTTAGTAATTCTTTTCACCAAAGAACAAGAACAAAAGAAGAAAAGAAAAAAAAAACCTATTATTCTCTCTCTTTATTATACTCTCTCTCTATTATTCTCTCTCTCTTCTTTCTCTCTCGTTCTCAGTCTCTCACTAAAGGGAGGATTATATTTTTTTTAATAAAAAAAATCAGTTTTAGATACGGAAATATTTCCGTCTCTAATAGTAAAAGACCATTAGAGACAGAATATTTCTGTCTCTAATCGTAAAAGACTTTTAGTGACGCTAGCATCCGTAACGGAATAGTGATGGGTATGATTTCCGTCTCTAATAGTATTAGTGACGGAAAAAGCATTATTAGAGATGGAAAATTTCTGTCCCTAAGCTGTAGATTTGTTGCAGGGTCCATGTGGAAATTTGGAAGCTGTGAAACTCTAAGTTCTTTGGTAAATCCCCACCTAAGCCCGTCAAATCAATTTATCTCAGCATACTCCTTTGGTCCATTTAATATTTCATTCATTCTTGTTACATGGTGACCACCTTGAGAACCTTGGCTTAGAATTTACACCAACCCAGCTGGATTTGTTAATCCTGTTGATGAGCCCTCTGCTAGCATGTTTGCGTGCTATATGTTTTCCGATATTCTCCTTAGAGTAAAGATTCTTCGAAAAGGATTTTATCTTTTCATACAGTGGGCTGGCAATGGCATTGCTCTTCACCAGCAGCATCGCAACTTTCTGCTGTAAGGTTTGTGTTCTATCGGGATTTTGAGCTGAGGCCCTTTGGTATTCAATATCAAAATGGACTCATTCAGCACATAAACACTTTAGCAGCTATGTATGAAGAAAGTCTAGTTTTCCAGTTGAAGCAATAGGGTCACATATGAGTCATTTTAAAAAAAATGTCAAATTGCAAAGAAGGGAGGCAATGGGTGCTTTTGTAAGAATCCTGCTTGTGTGGAGGAAGTGCAGACCCAATTGGGATTTGATTGGCCAGAGAGGGGAGATAGCAACGGCCCATGATTTTTTTTTGTAAGAATCCTGCTTGTGTGGAGGAAGTGCAGACCCAATTGGGATTTGATTGGCCAGAGAGGGGAGATAGCAACGGCCCATGATTTTTTGGTTTCTAATTACAACTTCGTGACCACAAAAACTTCTCAGGCAACCGATGAAAGTGTAGGCGCTGTGACTTTTCAGGAAGAATACTTGACACTGTAATGTACCCACAAAATCTTCTTCCCCTTCCTATTCTCTTCTTTTCAGAAGCCAATTGAAGAGTAGCGCCGTCCGTACGCTCAGAATATTCGGTTTAGGCGGGAAGATTCTCAAAACCTATCATTTTTCTGGCATCAACAGATATATAGGAGGGTTCTCTCTCTCTCTCTTTGTTTCTCTTATAATGTAACGCTTATCGCTGTTAAGGTTTCATCATATAGGTCAACAATAAAATCAAATTGAAAAATGTAACTTATTCTGTATTCAACTGTGGAACTTCATCATATGATGGATCCTTTATTTTGGTAAATTTCTTAATCCATTTCTATTTGCAAGCGGCAGTTTGCTTAACAAGAAGCAGGCTAACACATTCCTTTTGATTTTGGGGTTATGGCCATCTTTTAGTAATCTGCATCCCATTTCAACCGAGCTGAGTTCTGCTGAGTTGTTTCATTCAGGCGACTATCAGGCATCCGTGATGAATCAATAATTACGGTACCCCCTTCACCTGGATATTCTGCTACTATACTGGTATTATGCATCTATCCTGTATTTCTGTTTTGAATTTATGAATGGTAGGAAGCATTCCCGTCACTAATATTCCTTATTGATACAAAAATAGTTCCGTTACAAATACTATATTAGAGACGGAACTATTTCCATCACTAATTCTTCATGGAAATAGTGATGTCATAAATGTATGAATCCGTTACCGAATTAAGTTATTAGAGACGGAAGATTTTTGTCTCTAATGGCATCAGTGACGCAAGCATTCGTAACGGAATAGGGGCGAGTACTATTTCCATCTCTGATAACAATTAGACATGGAAAAATAGTATGAGTGATGGAATATTTTCGTCCCTAATTGGTAGTTTTGTTGTAGTGCCTTGATCAACACCGAAATTTGCAATAGGAGCAGAAACTTTGGGTCACCCTCACTTGGTCCCATAATTTAGAGAATTTTTTTTTTTTTGATACTGGTGTTTATTTCCCAATTCCGGCTTTAGATAATGTGGTTAAAGACCATATGAAAGCACATTGCTGCACACAACTTGATCTCTATTCCACGACTTCGAGACTTTTATTTTGTCATCTCCTTGGTTCATTTGTGTATGGAATTGACCGATCGTACCTTAACTAATGGGCATGGTAACACTTCCAAATTCCAATCGTCACTCATTATATACTTTTTTTTTTTTATTTGTAACAGAGGGTATTCCTAAGCCTTTGAGCCAGGGACTAGTCCCTTATATACGTAGTGAGCGTAATCACAAGTTTCATGGCCTATGAATTTGTATACTGAAAAGCTCACTATGCAATTGAAAGTTCGAACTATACCTTCCAAGTAAAAGGCGTAAGCTTTCACCGGATTTAGGGGAATTCACTTCTGTTGGAGTTGAGTAAGTTAAACCACCAAACAGCTCATAAAAGTGTTGCTTCAGTTTCAACTGTGGTCCTTGACAAAGCCCCCTCTTTCCCTGCAGCCACATAGCCTGTTAAGCCCCTCTGTGAGGGTTATCCCTACAAAACCAGAGCTGCGTGTTCGCTTGGCAAAAAAGTAGGTGAAAGAAAAGAAAAGAATAGAAGAGAAAAAGAAAATTAAAATTTCTCTCAAATAACCATCAAAAGATAGAAGAAGTTTTTGGGAGAAAGTCACAATTGAGAAAGTGCAAGAAATGGAAGTGTGTTTCTTGGGCACTGATGAACTAAAGAAATGTTTAAGATAACTCAGTTTTCTTTTACTTTCCCTCACTTTCTCGCCAAACAAACGCACCCCAAGAAATGGACCATACAAGAGCTAACCTTGCATCCAGACCCACCCTTGTCCAAGTATATTAGAGGGCTTTCCAGTTGTTCTAACCCTTTTAATTCTCTTTACAAGTTTTGTGTGGCTGAGATCATCAAAGGAAAGCAATACATCACGCGCGTAAAGGATCCTAAAAAGTAGGCAACGAGAAAGCAAAGGAATCCCACTACCAACCTTTTTGCTTCCTTTCTCCCCACTTGGGTGGAATGGCACAATATCATAATCAAATCAACCCCAAGCCTACAAAGGACATACCATCTAGATGGGGACACAGTAGGGGCAGAGCCAGGATTCTCTTGCAGGGCCAAGTTCATGGGCCATCACTTCTTTTTGGTATTCGGTTGTAAGGATTATATTACTTTAGGCCTGTCCACCCCTCATGCCCCTCTACCAAGCTACGCTCCAATTAGAATGATAGGATTTTTCTCCCAAAATTTCAGGGGGGCTTCAGCCCCTGGGTCCCCTGTGGCTCCACCCTAAGTAGGGGTTGGTGCAGTTGGCTAGCTTCCCGGGTTTGCTCCATGTGATTGTGTGTTCAATTCCCGCTCCTCGACTTACCATGGTGGTCGAAGAAAAAATTCCGAGTGGGTCGGTGCTGACACTGAAGGGACTAGTCCTTGCCTTGAAGGGTTTGAGACATCATTCTTACAAAAAAAAAAAAAAAGAACGAAGAAAAAGGCAAGGTTTTAAATAACAATTTTGGGTGAAGGGGTCTGACCAAACTCTTTACAATACACTATTATGTAATGGTTACAGCCGAATGCGTAACCATATATTTATAATTAAAAATTAAATAAATAGAAATATAAGAAAAAATATTTAAAGTTGATAAACAAACAAAACAATTAACATTAAATGTATATTACGTATAAGAAATTTATCAAGTTTAATTAACATATAATGAGATAAAACTAAATACATAACTCAAACCATAAAAAATTTATGAATTTCAAGTATAAATCATAAATTTATGCTCTAAACTTGCTTAATATGCATTAACTATCAAATATTAATTGAAAAGAGTTACAAATCATATCCAATAAAAAAATTACAAAACTATTTTCCAAAAATGGGTTTTGAAAAGCTTCTATTTCTTGATTCTTAATCCGAGTGGTCGACTTTTGACATGGAGAAAAAAGTTAAAATTTTAAAAGAGTTGAAGTGAAATAGAATGGATTTACAATAAACCCACATTTTGTGACCATGTTAAATGTTATGTAACGGTCATTACGGTGCGACTCGTATGCAATGTTTGGTTGCCGAGAAAATAGGTGAAAACATAGAAAAGAAAAGAAAATTTTGGATTTCTAATACAATTGTTACTTGTAATTTGTCCAATTTTCTTTTCTTTTCCATATTTATACTTATTTTCTCAGCAACCAAACATATACGGTTATGGTTCGGTACACTCGAAACTTTTACCTAATGACCGTTATGCAACAATTTCGACAAAAATCATTACCATGGAAGAAGCTGCACTTCTCTACAATGAGGAACTTGAACCAGAATTCCTATCTCACTGTTTCAATTTTCCGACCCTCATACCACAAAACTAGATTGACCGACAGATAATTGACCAGACTAAGCCATAAAAGGTCCAAATTTAAAATTAAACTGGTCTAAAATTTCAACTTAGAAGCACCAAAGTGCTATATACTCCGGGTCACGCTTGTACAGCCTTAGCTATGCCAAAAGCGGTGGCGGAGGCAACGGCCCCGATCAGGGCTGTCTGCAACGCACTCCGGAGAGGCTTGTTGTCCGTGTAGTGGCCCTTCACGTAGCCAAAGAACAGCAATGCCACTAAGGTGACGACCACAGACGTAAGCACCGCCTTTTTGGCAATCGAAATGAACATGTAAGGAATGAGGGGAACCAGTCCGCCGATGATGTACGCTATGGCGATTGTAAATGCACTCTCCAACGCTCTCCTTGGCGATGGCTTCTCCAATCCTAGCTCGAACCTGCATCAAATCGTGATTGTTCTTTGTTTAATCAGATTGATTAATCTTCTTGATCAGGTCACTAAGGTTTAGACTGATAGTCAGGATTTTCTTGTAGGGGCAAGTGATAGTACATTGATAATGTTAGTATTGTTGATTAGTTTGAATAATGATTAGGCATATTTTAGTCTAGGGAATTTTTTTTTTTTTGGGGGGGGGGGGGAATAAGGCCCAAAATCTTTTTTTTTTGAGGGCCTAGTATGGCCATCTTGTCCTTTTGTGACTATTTGTAAAAAAAATTTGTCCATCTCATCCTTTTGTGACTATTTGTAGAATTTTTTTTGCCCCTTACTGCATGCCTATGCCAACTTAAGATTCGTGAGACATCCACTCTAGCTGCAATGCTATCATGCATAGTGTCTCATATATAACTGCCCAATTTGGAAGTAATTGATTGAAGGAAAGAGGGAAAACATTCTGTTTTGGTTGCTGAGAAAATAGATGAAAACATTGAAAAAAAAAAGAAAATTTTAGATTTCTAATACAATTCTTAATTGTGTTTTGTCTAATTTTCTTTTCTTTTCCATGTTTTCACATATTTCTCGGCAACCAAACATAGGGTAAGGTGTTATAAAATTCAGTTATTTTGAACACTTGGTATGATAGCATTGTAGCTAGAGAAGACATATCTGACTCCATAGACGATCGTAAGTCACCTATGCCATCTTGAATTAATAAGATAGTATAAAACTTAGTTGTTTTTTTTCTTTAAGAGCTCAGGGCAGCACTATGCCCTCTTAGACTTAGAGGGCATTTGGTAACTCTAAACAAATAAATAGAACTTATTTGAAAATTGAACTTATATGGACTTTAAATTGTAAAGTTAAAGTTTAATTTGATCTCTAAAATTTTTTAAGTAGAGATTTTATCTCTAAAGAAAAAAGCAGCTCATGTCTCTGTATTACTCTACAGGTAAAACCTCAATTATAAAAAGATTTAGAGATCCAATTAAACTTTAACTTAACAATTTAAAATCCAAATAAACTCAATTTTTAAATAAGTTCTATCTATTTAGTTTAGTGTTATCAAACCCACTCTTAGTTTTTTATTCTTCTCAAAAGTTTAGCCCCGTGGGTGCCTATAACACTTACTTCATCATGAACTCAAGCCATGCTTGGGGCTTCTTCCGGAGGGCGCTCACCACAGGCCCATATTCATGCGGCTCGAGGCCGTACTGTGAGAGTATCTCTGCTATCTCCGCAGCCTCTGAAATTCAAATAAGTAGCCGTTATTATACAAGAAAATATTTCCGAGACGAACTTGCAGAAAACCGTTGGAAGTTGGAACAAAAGATCAAATGTTACGGACCTGTATCAGGGACGCTGATGATCTCTTCCTCTTCTCTCTTTAGTTCCCTCATGTAGTGATCGGCTTCGCTTTTGGCCGCAAGATACCTGCATGCATGTATTTAGGGGGGAATGACTCCATGCTTCGCACCCTATGTTAACAATAGGGTGTGTAACCCTGAATTCTTTTTGAGGGCCACCTGACGAGATGTTTGTGTCCCTTTGTAAAGAATATCTTGTTTTTCTCAAAAGTTCTGGGTTAGAGCTCCCTCGTCCCCCGGCTCAGCCCTCGCTCATGCTCTTAGGCTACACTCCTATTAATACTATAGATTTTTTTAAAAGCTCACGGAGGGGAAGGCGTTTGGCCCCCTGTGCCCCATGTGGCACTGCCCCTAAATGCTGGCCCAACTGGTACCAAGCAGTTGGCCCCGAAATGAAAAAAAAAGGACATTTCTAGTGGGTTTTGTCTTTGAATTAGTCTAGGGATACCCCCAAATATACTCTCAAATCCTAACCGTTCATATCAATTATTAAATGGTTAGGATTAGAGCTGATGTGGTATTAAAAAAGACAAAATAAAGCCAACTTAAATCCTAGGCCTTAGTGGTTGGTGATAAACGGTTAGAGATTAGAGAGTATATTTGGAAGTATATATGGCAGTACCATAGACAGACTCTCTGTCTTTTACTGGAATAAAAAAAAAAACAAAAACAAAAAAAACACACTTGTTGTATGTGGCCTTTTTTTCACCTACCTACTGTTATGGAGCTTTGTGGTAGGTGTTAATATAACTTATAAGATAAGGACTGGGTAAGATATTTTCTCTTATTTATGTTTGAGATTAATTAGGATCAGAAGTTTTCGTTGAACAGATGAGTAATCCAAAAAAAGCCATCTGGTAGTGGTAGTTTGATAATTATAAATATAAAGGGGTATTTTCTATCACTATTTTTTTCCTATAATTTTCAATATACTCATGTGAAATACTTTTTTTTGATTGCTTCAAGTATGTGTTCAACCGACCTTATGTTCATATTAAACGCTTATTTGTTCATGTTCATTTATTACTTTAAGAGATTTTGATAACTTAAATAAGAAAAAGATATTTCTCTCCATAAAATTATATATTTACCTGTGTTTTGAGAGCTCTATTAAATTTTATTATATTCACTAGCGGGTCACACGTGAGAGCGAGGGGAAGGAGTTAACCCTAGTTAATAAGAGTTAAAAGGGATACGTGTTAACCCGCGAGTGTGATTGAACTCTCCCCGAGTTCAATCGGGATTGACTGTAATTCTATTCTTTAAATAGATAGATGAGCAAAGGATAGTTTGAGAATCAAAGTAAAAATTAAATCAACATTTTGTTTTATCTAAGGACAGTTTGAAAAATTCAGGTCTACCTCTCTGGCATTATAATAGTAAAGATAATCTCTCATATTTTATATTTTTTAAGAAAAATAATAATCAATAAAACTTAATAAATTGATAATTACACATTTTGCCCCTGACAGTGTAAAAACAGAGCTCCGCACATGCAGAGCTCAACATGATATTTAAACTCTAATAAATTTATGTCGAAAATAAATACATGACATATTTCATAATCCATACTAAAATCATTCTCATAATCGTACATAACAACAAAATAATAAAAATTTAAACAAAACATAACATAACATATCATTAAACTTATTTCATCCATAAAAATAATAATATAATTTCATAAAAAATTAATTATCCTTCAAATTAAAATTAAGAGAAATATAGAATTTATCAAATTAGCCATCGATAATTGAGAAAAATGTACTTAATTATTATAAAGGAGTGAAGACTCCATTATCCATCTCTTACCTATTATAAGAAATTCTTAATACTCGGAGTAATTACTAATTGGCCATTGACAACCCTAGTAGTGTAGGATACAGTGGTGCGGTATCGTGGTCCGTGGACACGCAACAGCTTCCGTGTCCGTATCAAACGCAGACACGTTTTTGCTCTAGATCTCAACACAGACACGCACAAAAGCAAAAGCAAAGGGATACAATACAGCCGTCTGATTAGCATCAGACGGTGTTGCAACTGATCTAGCACCAAAATATATTTCTACGAAAGACTAAATATCTTCTAAACGAGAAGATCGAAACAGGGAAAACGGAAAACCAGAATTAAGAAAGCATTTGTAGATCAGACGTTGGTGAAAACCTAAACAAGATTGAAAGAAGGAAATGGAAAATACCCGCCGAGTCCCATGGAGATGGCGCCGGCGGCGACTTCAGCGAGGCCGGCGGTGAGAATGATAGAGGAAGAAGCGTTGGCACCGGAGAGGCCTGCGGCGAGGGCGAAGGGAACGGTGAGACCGTCGGAAACGCCGATTATGATATCTCGGACGATCTCTCCCGCCGTGAAATGCTTCTCCTTGTGGTGATTCAGAAGCTGCTTTTCAGATTCCGTGTTTCGTACTTCCGCCATTAAAGCACTGTACAGTTTTTACACAGATGACAGAAATGATGAAAACAGAAAGTCTATTACTGTGTCTGTATATACTGTGAGTTCGTTTATATTCTGTGGCAGGTTCCTAATAAATAAAATCTATTTATTCTCTCGACATACTCTTGGCTACAATTTACTGCAGTGCCACTTGATGGATTGTTTTGGAGCTGAGTGTTATTTCCCGAATCCGCTTTCAATTTTTGATAGGCTCTAAATTTATTATAACAAGACTAGAACTCATGTCACACCTTCCGAAAAGGGAAACACACAACTACAAGGCTAGGCCACCGGTTATTAAGATGGAAAAATGCTTAGTCTCAATTATAGATTTCCAAGCTCTCATGGTGGTAACAATTAGTGTCACTACTTTTACTCACCGGCTCCAAACTTCTCTTTTTAACAGCCACTAGCTATGGTTAAGATTCATTCAATATTGATTTTTTAGAAAAAATATATATTAAACATAATTTAGTTAGGCTTGATTATAATTAAAAGGGGTTAAAAGGGACACGTGGATCCACTAGATAACAGAATACAGGTTAGCGAATTCTTGCTCTTTTATTTATTAGCTTGAAAGTGGATATAAGCCTCATTCTTCTTTTTAGATTTTTTTTAAAAAAAACTTATTAAAGGGACAACAATGCCACGCAATGCATTAATTGTGAGAATTTAGAAAAAAATTGAAGAATGCCTTCGTTTCAAGAGAAATTAAAAGAATTATTTTTGAGAGAAAATATTACTTTTCCATATTAGGCTGGCAAGAAAGCTAACTTTAAAATAAAAAATTCTCTCAAAATAAAGTAATTTTGAGAGAAAATTAAAGTTTATTTTTTCAAATTTTAAAATACTTTATCAAATATCACATTAAAATTTTTGTCAAAATATAAATATGGTTAGTAACAAATGCAATTTAAGAAACACATATTTTCGTATTACTAGAAAAAAAATCTCTTTTCTTTAATTCTTAGAGTCTTAGGGTCTTTTCTTTTACGGAGAGTTATAAAGTTAATAAGTTAACACTTTACAAGTTTTGTTATTAGACGATATGCATTTTCTATTGAGAACTAGATGTTTTGTGTTTTTCTTCTCTTATGTTGCAATTCCTGTAAGACTTCAAATGAAATGAAATAAAATAAATGATTTCAAATCTCATAAAAAATGGTAAGACATGAAATCTTGTAAGAATTAATCTTAGTAGAAATCTTGATAAAGGAACTCAAATTTCTAAACATGTGATAAAGTACAAAGTGTCATGCTTTATGAGTCTTCGCAAAAGAACCGACCCTTATTGCCATTTTTTTTGTGAAACCATTGCATCCAAATTGTGTTAGGATTTGATGTCTAGAATATCACAGTTAAAATACAAAGATGATTCTGCTTAATGGATTGGAGGCTGGAGCTCCCCTTTTACACTATCTCGGTGGTAATCTTGTAATTGTAATGTATTACTAAATTGCCCTAATCTCTTGAACTAATGAAACGTGCCACATCTATAGTGTCGAGAGGGGAGCTCCGCTTCAATGCCGTAAAGCAGCAGATCTCCGGCTCAAAATTAATCTCAGAATTTTAGTCTCATGTCATTCTTCAATTAAAAAAAAAATATATTATATATATATATATAATATGCTACGGTGAGAGTATAAAAGCAGAGATTCCTTGCAATGATCTGCAATGCACTCTGATCTCTGATCCTATTGAACAAGGCAGTGGCTCCTTAGTGCAGTAACATGACAGTTTGAAAGGGTAGTGGAAACCTGTGCTTGCACGCGCCTCGAGCACGTTGGAAAACACAAGATGCATGGCATCTCAATCTGTTTTTTTCTCCCCTCTCCTGAAAAACTTCAAAACTAACGTCCGCAAAAACGGACAAATGATCGTATTACGAAAGTTATATAGTTTTGTTTTTTATCATCCATCAACTGTGGTTAACTCCGTAGAGTTAAGCAATCTAACCATGGTTTTTAGAAAAAACAAAAAAACAAAAATACTTATTTTAATTTAATTAAGCTTAATCATGGTTAAACATAGGTTAAAAGAGACACGGGGATACTGCAGTCAACTTAGAAGAGGACCTTGATCCCGTGTCCATTTTAACTCCTCTTTAACCATGGTTAAGTTTAAGTAATACAATTAATAATTTTCTCTTAAAAAAAAACATAGTTAGATTGTTTAATCCTAGGGGTGAGTGAATCCTACCACAGTTGATGGGTAGTAAAATAGAGGGCATGGACCAATGAGATTACGGGTCCGCTTCTAAGCTGACTTTGGCCGGGGTCCAATTTCCAGTTCCCTTTCCGTTTCCATTTCCCATTATGAAAAATTATCTTTCTACTTATGTTTTATGATTTTGTATTATAGTCCATTAACATTTACAACTTTTACAAAATCTTCAATTCCATCAAAAAGTTAGTTAGGGATGTTAAGTTTTTTATGAAATGATATTTTCAACATTTTTAATGGGTTAGATAGAACAGACACCTCTATAGGTTATCACGTGAACCATTTATCCCCCTTTAATTGAGGTTAAGCTTAATTGATCTAAGGTTAATAGAAGTATTATTTGTTGACTTTTTTTTAACTATGCATAGTGTTGGAGTAGAGATGAGATGTAATTTATTTTATTTTTACCATGTGATTGCTAAAATCTTAACTCAGAATTCTAATACGATCACGCTTTTTCTTTTTTTAGTTCTTGATGAGATAAGAAGTCTAATATCATACATGGAGGCTTGGGTTCAAATGTGAAGGGGTTTTGGAATTATTATTAACAATAGCTCAAATGCCAAAAAAGAGTGGGAGACTATCCAAATTGGATATAACAAATGGTATAGCTCATGGTAGTTACAGTATTGTTTTAACTCTTCTCAATATCTTACGCATTGGAATTAAAAGAAATATTCATATCATTCTCAATAAATATTCATATATTTTAATTTAAACTATCCAGTGAGTTTTGAGAGCCATGAAATAAAGTGCATTCCTTAGGGTTAATTTTATTGGAAGGATGATCAACGGATTCATCGAGTTGTTTTCGTTGTTCGAGTGTTCCTCTTGATCAGATCGGTTGGGTAAGGATATAATGAACATAAAATTTGTACTTGTGAAATCTAATTGGGAAGATTACTAAAATTAAGATTTTTTTAAGAACACTTTATTATTATCAAATAAATTCTATTAGGTCTTTTAAGATTGTCACACTTTTATTTTATATATTGTAGCTTCTTCCTAATATATACGTATAAAAGTAAAGAATTTCTCTAGTTAAATAAACAAGCGCATCTGGTGTAGTGGTATCATAGTACCCTCCCACGGTACTGACCAGGGTTCGATTCCCTGGATGCGCATTTTATATTTACTAATAAAAGTCAGTGTTTTAAAACCCGGAGAGGATTGAACTAGTTCACCCAGACCCAGTAACATTAGTGGGTTGGGTTGATCCTTTTGATGGGCAGAATACCAAAACCGGGTGACCCAGTGAAAACCTCCCAAATGGTGTGACCCAATCGACGTGGGTGGTTATTGTTGAACTGTTTGGGTCATGGAAAATGTACTTTTAACTTATTTATCCTAATACAATATATTAAACAAAAGTAAGGTTTTAAAAACAAAACCCCAGAGAAGAAGAAAAGACTATGTAGGAAAGAGAGAAGGATTGGAGATTGAGAGAACTCAAGTCAATGTGAGGTGAGATCAAACCATTCTTTTTCTATTGATTTGAAGGGTTCGTGTATGCTTTTTTACTTAATTTTGAATAATAATCTCATTTTTTATTAGTTCATAATCGGGGGTTCCCATTGTTTCAAGAGGTGCTTCCTCTTTGAAGGTTTGTCTGTGACAGCGTATCCATTTAGTGTGGAAGATAACTCTTAACAAAATAAGAGTTCTCTCTCTTGTAAATGAGAATTTAAGATGCTTTATAAATTTTAAATTGGAACCCCCACACATAAAGAAGCCGGCCACCCAAAAGTCCTTGGTCTACAGTTAAAAATTTCCACCTGACTGATTAGTGTGAAGGGTTCGTATACTATTTATAAATTTTCTCATGTGTTGTGGTGTTTATCAAATTCTTACCCGCATTATGTATGATGCTTGTAGTACAAAAAAGATAAAACCCCCTTAGTGTGGTGTTTCTCAAATTCCTCCTTGTGATAGCGTGCCCATTTATTATGGTGTTTCTCAAATTTTCTCTAAGGGTACCGGTATAGAAAAGATAAAACTCACTAACTCAATCAATGGAAGAAATCAAATAACCAAGTTTTATTGTCAGTAGGTAAAGTCAGTCATTGATGGTAGTCTTTCACCTTTAATAACACAGTGACTAGCTCTGTGTGTGAGTTTAGAGTGTGTGTTACATTATAACGTTTCCACCAAAAAAAAAAAAAACATTATGCCTAGCTTAAATCTTGCAAATAGCTTTGCAGGGGGAAAAAGGTTTTGTTTGGGTCAACATTGTTAATAGGAAAAATAGGAAAAAAAAATTAATATTAAATATTTTATGACTTTACTTAGTGTCATTGGATTAATCCGGATTGACCCAAAGGTCCGACCGGTTTGGACCAACTTGGCCTCTTGACCGGGTTAGTGTCCGGTCTGAGTTTTAAAACATTGATAAAAGTACAAGAAGTATACCAAATTTTATGTAAACATAATTATCCGTTACTTTATTATTAATAAGTAGAACTGAAGTGAATTACAATTATAAGAATAATCAACCACCTCAATACTTATCTATGAGAAGAAAGTGAGTCTTATTAGTGGGACCTACCAATAGATTCTCCCAAAAACATATGTAAGAGGTGGTATTAATGAACTATACTAACAAAGAAGGTTATATTAATTAGAATTTTAAACACTTCTTTTAAATTGATTATAAGTGCTCAGTACTCACTATTAATAAGGACTTTATTAGAAAAAATCGTTTTTTAATACATGTATAAGTGTGACTCATAAAAAATTAGCTACTCGTAGGTCTTATTAAGTTTAAATTCATATAAGAAAAATTAAATTTAAATACTAAAATATATTCTATAAACTATACTAATATATTGTCAACTTAATTAATATAAAGAGAGTAACATCTAATAAAATATATAAAAAATTGATTTTTTTTTAAAATTTGAATTTAAATTATATTTTTCATTAATGATGACAAATTATACGTGCAAGTCTAATAAAGTAAATTTAGACTTAATACTTTAACTGATAGGACTCAATCCTAAACTAGCTCTTAATGAGGATCTTATAGCATTCTTATACGTTTTTATACGTAGAAAGAAGTTATTAGTAACTATTTTCTAATGGTACTCTTATAAAGTATTATAAGAAGAACTTACTACCAATAATGATGGGGTTTTTTCAAATATAGGCTCTAAGTTTAATCAAATAGCATAAATAGACTCTGACTTTTAAATTTACAATTATAGGCTTGGGCTTGTATGAAAGTCTCATATGTGAGAGACTTAATTAGCATCAAAGTTGCAAAAATACCCATGTAAGTTAAAAAACAGACCCTTCAAACCTATCCATGTACGAAAGTCTCTCTCGTTCAATTCATTCTCTCATTCTTCCTCTCTTATTTTAATCTCTTCTTTGGTCTTGAATTTTTTTTTTGTTTTAAGGGTTCTTTTAGTATTTGTTTCATTAGATTTATTGTTCAGATTTTTTTTTTTTGGTATTAAAAGTGATTCCTACATTGGGCTTTAACCATTTTCATTACTTTTTTCCCGCACAATAATTTTAATTTACAGTATTGATCAATCGCTTGTTTTATTGCGATAGATCAAGATAAAGTCTCGATCTATTGCAATAAAACCTTCGATTTGAAATAAGAAATATCCAATTTTGATTGTATTATCAATCTAGAAATTCACAATAATCAAAGTTTCAGGAGGTTTGACCATATCGATCTATCGCTAGTTTTATTGCGATACATCATGATAACATCTCGATCTATCAGTAGTTTTATAGCAATATACTTAGATGGCATCTCGATCTATCACTATAAAAACTATCGGTTTAAAAAAACAAAACTACAAAATTTTGCATGTAATTTCGATCTTGAAATCTGAAATAATTTAAATTTTAGGGTAATGATCATATCGATCTATTGGTAGTTTTATAGAGATAGATCGAGATGACATCTCATTATATTAGTATAAAACTATAGATTTCGAACACAAAACTGTAACAAACTGAAATTTTAATATAAAAAAATTATGCGTTAATGAGTCTTTAACTAAGATTAATTAGTTAAGGATTTGTTAAATTGGTGGAAAGTGAGTTTTGTTCGGGATTTGATTTTACCGATAAAACTGCTGTGTTGTCCTCGAAAATCATACATAATGTACGAGTCGACTATCTGGACGATCACCCGTCGTACCAGTTCCGTCACGTATCAATTCGCGAGACCGCGGGGGTCTTGAATGTAAGAAAATCGAAAAAATCAAGAAATTTATAGATTTTGAAGTTCAGTTGAGACTCAATAATTGTTAGAGATTCTAATAGAAATCCGCAAAACTTATACCACTACGTGTCGATAGACCCTGTGGACGACTGTCTATCGTTTAGGCCGTTTATCATCTCAAATGAAAAAACTACAACATGTTTTTTGTCCGAAATCAAGAAATTAGCGGGTTTTACGATTCTCTTCCGTACTTATTTTTACAGTCAAAACTTGGAATTTTTCTCCAAAATTTCTACAACGGGTGTTGGACTGTCCCAAGTTCAGTCACTTGAATTTTCTTCAATATTGGACGTCATGTAGTGGGATTACGGAGGCCGTATACATGAAAAAAGTTAGGAAAATAGTCAAACTGGTTAAAACCGTTGACTAGGTCAAGGAGTCACATCACTAGTGGTCATGTGCCTTGCACTTGACCCTTGATCTCTAAAAGGGGGCTAGAACCTCATTCTTTCCCATTTTTGCTCACTGTGGGGAGGTTATGCTAAACCACTTTATAGACAGAAAAAGTCTAGAGAGAGAGAGGAGAGAAAGAAGAGAGAAGAAAAGTGAAGGTCCATCTGGGGATATTTCGATGCTCCTGACATGTTAGTAGCGTTTGATTTCTTCCACGGTGCCTCGATTGACGTGTAGAGAGAAAAAGAGGAAAAGTTAAAGCTCCACCTTGGGGTGGATCGCTCTTCTCAGAGCATTGACGGTGTCCGTTTCCTTCCTCAATGCCTCGAAATCCATGTAGGGAGGTAAAACCCCTTCCCTCTTCTCTATTTTTTACTTTTTAAAGCTATTTTTCATATGTGGAATGTATGTTTTGTTTGACGTGGAAGGAAAAAGTGTCGGAGACCCTATGTGATGTGTGGAAGGGTTGGATGAGGTGTAAAAACCCGGATTTAGGCTCATTGTACATTGGGCAATTAATCACCCTGTATGGGCGATCGATCGCCAACATGCAAATGTCTGGGAGATTGATCGCCCAATACTGGCAATCGATCGCCAGTACCCAGAATTGTATTTTTGGGTTGTGATGATGTGTGGACTTCGGGTGGATCCTTGGGGAGCCTGGATTGGGTCCTGGGTATGTTATATCATCACCCTAGTGTATCGAAAAGTCTATATGGGTGTCGTGTAAAGCGATTGACATATCCATCAGCCTGGATATGTTCCCTAACGCGATGATATGTTATTGGACTTGTTATACGGGCATGAGGCACAACTGTTTCAGTTAATCAAACGAGACTTGGGTTAACTGTGGGTTATCCTATGGTTAGAAAACTTAACTAGGGTTAAGTATAATCCCTGGTTCCTCTTTGACTCGATTAGGAGATGTTGGCGTCGGTAAAGAGACGGGGTTCTTCCGTGACTGATAGTCGGGAGATGTCGGTCTGTTTGTCTAGGTCATCCGTGATCCTCTTTGACTAGGTTAGGAGAGACGGTATCCAGTAAGGCCTGGGGTTCCTCCGTGACTGATAGTTGAGAGATGTCGGAGTCCTAGGGATTCTATAGTGACTGAACATCAGATAGTGTATAGTCTGGGTTCCTCTCTGGTTGGGTCAGAAGATGTCGGAACCGTGTCTATCGGGGTCCCTTCATGGTGAACGTTAGGAGATGTATGTCGACGTCAGTAAAGAGCCGGGGTTCCTCCGTATACAAGCCAGAAGATGACGGTAGGCAGGTTTGTCGTGAATCCTTCTTAACTGATACACAGGGAGATAGCGGCGGATACACAGTAGATATTGGCAGTCAGTTGAATTGAAAAGTATGTCCTTATCAGGGGAATGTCCTGGTTGTGTGTGTAATCTTCAAATACGAAGTTGTGTGGGTTGGTGTACTCAGAGTTTGTGTATTTATCTGGGTCGGTGTACTCAGGGTTTGGCATGGAATCTTCGGATTCCAGGTGGTTTGAGTTGGTATACCCAAGGTTTGGTCGTGTTCGGATGAAACCCAAAACAGAATATGTGAGTCTAAACGACTACATGTATGATTGAGATTTAAATACTTTAAGATGAACATTTATGGGTTGTGGCTAGTTAATAGAGTCTAAGGACTCGAAATGGAACATGATTGATGATTGAAATGATAACTTGGTAATATGAATATCATTTCATAAATGAACTTCATAATTGAAAAATAATGAGGTCGGGGAACCTCGGTTAGGGTGACGTAACCTTAAGTGACCTTGGGTCACAGTTTATTATATACTATTTTATTTTACTATAACATGCAAACTGAACTGTTTATTATATCATTATTGATGCGTGTTATTATGTGGAAAATAGTCTAGATGGACTGTGGTTTTATTGGGTTTCATAGCATGTCAGTAGATCTCAGAGCTGTTGATCAATAGGTGATGGATTTAGGGACTTTTGGATATTGTACAGACTATACCTAGTGCAATAGTGGCACCTTCTTTTGTAAACAAACTCAATGTAATTAATACAAGTATATGATTTGTAATGATGGCTATTGTGATGACAGTGTATATTGCTTTATCGAAAGCATTTGATAAATGTTTAAATTTTCCATATTTTCGCGGGTAAAGTCTTTTGCTTGCTTGATAATGACGAACGAGCACGCATCTCGGAACATGATTCCCTAGGCGCGGGTTCAGGATGTCATAAATCTATCAAATTTTGTCTTGTAATCTCGAACAGAAAGCTTGAGATGATCTCAGTTTCAAGGCAGTGATCATATCGATGTATTGGTGGTTTTATACCGATAGATCGAGATGGGATCTCAATTTATTGATATAAAACTATCGATCTAAAATAGAAGACTAGAAAATTTTTGAAATATTTTTGCATTCCCCAATTATGTCTGAAATATTAAACAATTTAACATTTATACAATACCCTGTACATTATACAACACCCTCGTACAGTTATATAACACGCTCGACTTGTCCTTGAACATTTGTCCAAGTGATTTGTACATTTATATAATTCGAGTTATCTTCCTCGTTGTAAAAAAAGCTTCTACCATCCCAAATACATTTTCCATCGTAGTAGCAAAGTAATAGTATATATATTCCAATCATTAGCTATAAAATTGTAACATAATTTAAAATTTTAATAACATTAAAATAATAAAATTATGACATGAAGCAACAATAATAACTCTTAGCTATCCATCGACATTATTATGTCGATATAAACAACATGCTATATCAATAGATCGACACATTAGGCTCTGACTTTTCAAACTTGCTTTTTCTAAGAGTTCTTATTTTTTAAAGTCAGAACCTATTCACTAGATACCCCTTTCACACAGTGCCGATATATCAACATGCCATATCAAAAAATTATTGATATAGAAAGAAAGTCAGCCGCCTTGTTTGGGGTCTTTCTAACAATAATAGGGGTCTTAGAGTCATTATTGAAAAGTCAGAGCCTATTCACAAATTGTTTAAATTTAGAACCCTATTTTTGGAAAACCCCAATAATGACTTTATTAGAAAGAGTTCTTATTTTTTATATATTTATAAATGGGACTCATAAATAATCACATGTTAGTAACTCTTTTTTAATATTAAATTTAAATTCATATAATAAATTTTAAATTTAATTACTAACACCTGAATTAGAGGAACTGTGTGAAGCAAAAATTAGAAAATATTTTTGTGCATAATAGAATAAATCAGAAAGATTAATGTGCATAACCCATATACAAAATTGCAACCTCACTTCTTTCAATCATTAATTAATTAAGTTTGAACCTTCCCATTGTAAAATAAAAAATTATTTCACTAATTTCAAGAACAGTCGAAGAAATTAGGAAAAACTATGATAGGTCCTACTTTTTTCTTTTTCTTTTTTTGAAGGAAAGCTGGGGTTAGGCACACCCAACTAGATAAAATTACCACTGAGAAATTTGGTATTACAGAAAATCTTGCTTGCTTCATTATATGAATAAGATTTACATAAATAGAGAATTACAGTGGCAAATCCCTGAATTCAAGGGATAGTGGTGTATACAGGGAAATGATGAGTTAGAATAATGGGTGTATACAAGGAAGGGTGAGAAGGAAGGATTTTGTAGAATCCTTATTGAGCTGGAATTCTAATACTCCCCCTCAAGTTGGGGAGTGGAGATCCGTCAAGCCCAACTTGGACATTAAATGGTGAAATTGATCACTACCAAGAGCTTTGGTGAAGGCATCATCAAGCTGTTGTGAAGTATAAATTTTGGCCGTTTGCACTGAGCCATCTTTGATTTTCTCACGAACAATGTGACAATCAATCTCAATGCGTTTGGTTTGTTCATGGTAAACAGGGTTAGCTACAATATGTAAGGCCGCTTGACTGTCACAAAACAGTATAGCTGGCTGATGTGGAAAAACACCTAAATCTTGAAGGAGAAAGCAAAGCCAAGTGAGTTCACAGGTTGCATGAGCCATGGAATGATACTCAACTTCAGCAGATGATCGTGACACGGTTGCTTGCTTTTTGGTTCGCCAAGAAATTGGACTACGACCCAATAAAATACGATAACCGATGGTGGATCTCCTTGTAGTGGGGCAATGGGCCCAATCGGAGTCACAATAACCATATAATTGTAGATCACAGCTGGAAGAGAGAAGGATTCCTTGGCCAGGGGTGCCTTTAAGATAATGGAGAAGTCTGTGAGCAGCATCCAAATGGGACAAACGGGGTTCATGCATAAACTGGATAAGGAGATTGACTGAGAAAACAATATCTGGTCGAGTGACAGTGAGATATATCAGTATACCAACAAGGTGACGATAAATAGAAGGATCAGGTAGTAACACATCATCGGTGGATGTGAGCTTTAAGTTCTGCTCCATTGGTGAAGCCGAAGTCTTGGTACCAAGGTACCCAACATCTTTTAAAATTTCTAGCATATATTTGCATTGTGAAAGAGACAGTCCTTTACAAGCATGGGACACTTCAATGCCTAGAAAATATTTCAGTAGGAAGACCTTCAAACGAGAAATTATTTGTGGGTTGCCGCCGGTGATAATTATGTCATCAACATAAACCAAGACATAAGTGTGGCTACACTTGGTATGTTGAAAAAATAGTGAGTAATCCGCCGTAGATTGTTTGAAGCCAGCATTGAGTAAAGCATTGAAGAATTTTGAAAACCAATTCCTAGAGGTCTGCTTTAAGCCATATAAAGACTTGTTGAGTTTGCAACTACGGAACTCCCCGTCTTGAATAACCAGGTGGTAGTTTCATGTATACCTCCTCATCAAGATCGCCATGTAGGAATGCATTATTTACATCCAGTTGATGTAAAGACCAATTATTGGTACTAGCAATGACAAGAAGACAATGCACAGTGTCAAGTTTTGCAATTGGGGCAAAAGTTTCATGGTAATCCGGTCCTTCTTGTTGAGTATATCCTTTGGCCACTAAATGGGCCTTGTACCGCTCAATGGAACCATTTGCCCAATGCTTGACTTTGAAAACTCATTTACAACCAATTGGTTTCTTGTCAGGAAGGAGATGAGTGAGCGTCCATGTATTGTTGGCCTCCAAAGCTCGGATTTCAGCTGCCATGGCTTCTCGCCAATGGGGTTCTGTAACAGCTTGGGTAAACGAAGTTGGTTCTGAAACAGAGGTTATTGCAGCTAAAAAGGAATGATGAGAAAGAGAGAATCTGTTATAAGTCAAAATTTTAGATAAAGGGTATGCTGTACCTTTAGGATTTACCTCTGATGAAACTGATGGAGATGGGCTAGAGACAATAGCGGAGCATTCGAAGTCAGCAAGATGCCTTGGAGCAGCTCGGGAATGATTGGAGCACCAAACTGTTGAAGGGGCTGAAGTTGCATTAGGGATGGGAACAGTAGGTGAACGGACGACACTAGTGGGATCGTGATCAAGAGAGAGAGGAACTTCGGGGGTGGTAGATTGGGAGGGAGGATTTGGTGTGGTTGCAGTGGGACAAACAGGTGAGTGGTGGGGGATGTTACAGTCGGTGGGAAAATAGTCTGGAATGGAATTAGGTATAACGGTATGGTGGGGTGGGTCAGGTGAAGGGTTGTGAAAAGGAAAAACAGATTCGTGAAAGATGATGTCTTGATTGGTAAAAACTTTCTCGGTACTAAGGTCATAAACTTTGTAACCCCGTTGGCCATGTGGATATCCAATGAAAATGCAACGACATGCTCGTGCATCAAATTTATGCTTAAAATGGATATTATGGGCAGAACATAGGCAGCCGAATACACGTAAATGTTTGTAAGATGGTGGGTTGTTAAATAGGATTTCATGAGGGCTTTTATTTTGTAATAATGGGGCTGGAAGCAAGTTGATTAGATGAGCAACAGTTAAGACACATTCGCCCCAAAAAAACAGAGGTAGATTTGTTTGGAATCGCAATGCTCTAGCGATTTCAAGTATGTGCATGTGTTTCCTTTCCACCACCCCATTTTGTTGGGGTGTATAAACACAAATATGTTGGTACAAGATGCCATTTTGATAAAGAGGTTCCATTTCATGGCCAAAAAATTCTATACCATTGTTTGAACGAACGATATGGATAGAGGAACCAAATTGAGTTTTCACCATATTAACAAAAGCTTTAAAAGGGATGGTGTCTCAGATTTATATTTCATTAAATAAACCAAGGTAGAATGACTAAAGTCATCAACAATAGTTAAAAAATAATGTGCACCATTCAAAGATGAAGTGGAATATGGTCCCCAAATATCGCAATGTATTAACTCAAAAGGATTATTAGTAGAGAAAAGGTAGTTTAGTTTGTTTGGCCAATGGACAAACATGACAAGGACAATTATTGGACTTAGCTAAACTCTCAAGACGCGAAAGTAGACGGATGCCCCCAAACGCCAGTGCCAGAGATCAAACTGAGTAGCAGAAAAGACAACAGCTAGTGGTTGAAGAAAGTAAAGTCCTCCTTGTTGTCTACCCACTCCAATCTTCTTTTTCGAGTGTAGGTCCTGCAAGATGCAATGGTCATAATAGAATATGACAGAACAATGTTGATGATTGGTAAGAGTACTAATAGATAGTAAGTTATGCTTAAAAGAAGGCACACACAACACATTAGAAAGGTGTAGATTAGGTAATAAATGAAAGTCACCAGTTTTTGTAATGTGAATGAGGTCAACATTAGGCAATCGAACCGGGTGGAGAGCAGATTTATAATTAGCATTAGTGAAGTAAGAACTGAATGGTGTCATATGGTTGGTTGCCCCTGTGTCAATTATCCAAGGGGTGGAAAACATGGAATGGTTGGTGCCGTTAGAAAACTTACCAGCCATATTAACACTCACTTGGATTGGAATTACCCAAGGGAAGAAGATTCAACAGTTGACGATACTGTTCAGATGTGAACTGGGGAACTGAAGGCGAGGCAGCTGAGAAATCTGTTTGAGCATTATTGGCATGAGGAGCTCCATGTCTAGGAGCACGAGTAGCAACAACATCTTGAGAAGGATAACCATGTTTGGCATAGCATCGGTCTTCAGTGTGGCCGATTTTGCTATAATAAGTGCAACGAGGACGTTCACGGCGTGGTTTAAATGCATTACCACGACCGGAGTGTGGCTGGTTCTGGGCAGCAGTAGAGGCAGAAGAAGCACTAATCTGATTGGCTGAAATGGTTGTACCATCAGCATGCGACTCATACCTAGTGTGTAGGAGGCGTTGATGTTCTTCTTGAAGGACAAGGCTGTAGGCTTTGTTGACAGTGGGTAAGGGCTCCATTAACAAGATCTGACTGCGGGTGATAGAAAAAGAGTCGTTAAGTCCCATCAAGAACTGCATGAGTTGCTCCTCCTGTTGGAGAGTAATTAGGGACTTCATGGCTCCGCAAGAGCAAGAGGGAAGGACGATGTAGGAAGACAACTCGTCCCATAAAGCTTCCAGTCTGGTATAATAAGCAGAAATAGAGAGTTTTGCCTGGAAATGGTTGATGGTGTCGCATTGGATACGGTATACTTTGGTGGAATTTCCTTGTGAAAAACGCTCTTCTAGATCTGTCCAAACATCAGCAGCAGTATCCGGGTAAATGATGCTGTCCCGAAGGTCCTTGGATATGGCATTGAGTAACTATGAGAGCACCATCATGTTGCAGTGAGACCATGAACCAAGGTTTGGTGAAGAAGCCTTAGGTTGTTTTACAGAGCCATCGATGAACCCGAGTTTATTCTTGGCGGTGGGGGCCATCCGTATTGCCCTACTCCATGTGTGGTAGTTGTCACCGTCAAGGAGATTGGAGACAAGGATGTTTCCAGGATTATCAGAGGGGTGAAGGTAAAATGGATTGTTGTAGTTGTCATTGGAAGCATGGGATGAAGAATCACCAGAGTGCTTGGATCTGGTGGTAGACATTGAACCAGATTTAGTAGAGTTTTGGGAACTAGAGTTTTCTTGCTCTAATACCATGAGAAATTTGGTATTACAGAAAATCTTGCTTGCTTCATTATACGAATAAGATGTACATAAATAGAGAATTACAGTGGCAAATCCCTGAATTCAAGGGATAGTGGTGTATACAGGGAAAGGATGAGTTGGAATAATGGGTGTATACAAGGAAGGGTGAGATGGAAGGATTTTGTAGAATCCTTATTGAGCTGGAATTCTAATAACCACAAGAACAAATTACATCCTCATATACTTACACTCTCGAGCATCATCTAGCACAATTTGAGCTAATCTCGAAGGAAAAACATTAATACAATCTAAAGTTATTTCAGCACTAGCGATACAAAATTTAGAAAGAAAGCCAGCCGCCTTGTTTGCCTCACGAGAGATATGCACGCTGTCGAAAGCCTCAAAGTGGACCCGCAATCTGTTGATATCAGACAACAAGCACCAAAATTGCCAAGAGCACCTGCAAACATTTTGGACACATTTGACTCCACATAGCGAGTCTGATTCAAGGAGGATCCTTTGGAGCCCCAGCCGGAATGCCTCTTCCAAACCTCTTTTAATAGCTAAAAGCTTCATCCCAAGCACAGAGCCTCCATCCCGAGACCCCACAATAGCATGCAAGACCCTACCATTCGAATCTTTGAACAAACACCCATACCCAATGTGCGAGCCTGCTAATGCCCTGTCAGTACTTAGCTTGATGGTACCTTGGATAGGTGGGATCCAAGAGACCCATTTAATAGTGGATGACACCCAATTCACTTTCAGAATCCAATTGATGCTAAGGATGCGATTCCTGGGACAATCACGAGTAGATACCTGAAAACCTTCAATTTAATTAGACACATCCTCTCTAATGATTTTAAGAAGCATATTAGGCCGAATCTGATTGTAGTTAAAACAACGTCTATTTCGCTTAACCCAGAGATGATAAACAAAGGCCCCAAATGCAAGACGCCTAATCTGATTTGCGAAATTTTTAGACTTCCATTTGCGGCCATACCACCGAACCATGTCCATGCAATTGGATAAGCCCTGTCAGCTCTTTCCATATGATCTTAGTGTAGACGCATTGGGTAAATATATGGTCATGGGTCTCTAGTGCGGAGTCGCACAAGACACATCTGTCACAATTCACCCTTCCCCAACGCAGTAGCCTTTCCTTAGTCAATAAGGCTTCTTTTGTTGCCATCCACACAATAAACGCATGTCTAGGGATGCTCCCAGAAAACCAGACCAGTTGGTGCTAGCCAATAGTTGTTTGGACAGAGCAGGTAGAGTCTCAGGCAGAGGAGAAGGAAAATGACCCACTAGTGGACGACTTCCAAATAACACGATCAGTTTCTTCGGGATGAAGAGTTTGGATAGCTTCAATCTCGCTCGAGGCTGCAACCAAATCAAGATCAGGGGGCATAAGGACTCTCCAATGAGTGTCATGACGTAGGTGATCAACTGTAGCTCTTCGGTTAATCCCGTGCATACACCATCGAATATTCCAACCTTGGTGCAGGAGGAATCTGCGAGGACGCCAGGTGTCTAACCATATGCGAGTGTTCTTGCCATTCCCAATTAAGTGGGTTATTGCCGGCTCCGCAAAAGAGCCAACTCTTAAGATGTTGCAGGTGCTTCAAGAGGGGGATGAGGGCATGACCATGGTCCAAATAGACTCTTTTTTCAAGTATTTTTTGTAGAACCATTGGACTCAAATAGAATCGCTGTGAGAAGCAATCTCCCATATCCTACACATTAAGGCACGTCTATTCCAATCCTTCAAAGCCCGGAGACCTAATCCGCCTTCACTTTTGGGCTTGCAAATGGAAATCCAAGCAATCTTATGACACTTGTGCTCTAGGCCCATGTCACCCCATAAATGAGAAATCGTCTTCTTGATGAGTTGAGTAGAAGCTTCAAAGAGGGAAAACACATTGCACCAATACATCATAAAGCTACTTAGAACTGACTTAATAAGTTCCACTCAACCAGCGTAAGATAGGGATCTATGATATGTCCAATTATTAGCAGGGCTAAACAGTCATTTCTAATTATTATTATTTTTTATTTTTGTTAGAAAGAAAGACTATAAAATAAAATGGTTGCACTCTAGATAGGGTATGATTATTATCAACAGGTCCCTCATTAAGCTACACTAAAAGTCAAGAGACATGGTTTACCCAAAAACAAAAAAGTCATTGGCGTGGTAAAGCATAAATCAGAAAAGACGTTCGAGTGCATATTGCATGTGTAGCCTGTTTCAATGCCACGTGGAGGATATTTGCTTCAATAAAACAAAAGGGTTGATGTGCATGGGAAAATAAAACATGTATTCGTCAGACTAGAAAACATTGTCCAAACAACTCGAAATTGCCAAGGATTTTTCTGTGTGTTTAAATATGGGCTTTATCTTTGGCATTGTGCGGATTCTTGTGAATGATCTGTTTGATGCCAAATCAATTTTTTTCATAGTTTGGCGATTCTATATATGTATATATATATGTGTGATTCTTGTGAATGATCTGTTTGATGCCAAATCAATTTTTCATAGTTTGGCGATTCTATATATATATATATGATTCTTTCGAATGATCGTTTGATGAGGCCAAATCAATTTTTTCGGCGATTCTATATATATATATATAATATTATATATATATATATGTGAGTCTTGTGAATGATCTGTTTGATGCCAAATCAATTTTTCATAGTTTCACGATTTTCTCTCTCTCTCTTTATATATAATATATATATATATATATGATTCTTGTGAATGATCTGTTTGATGCCAAATCAATTTTTCCATGGCGATTCAAATATATATTATTATACACTGGTTTGCCTTTTCTGTCATTTCAATTTCTCGGCTGGTCTTGGGGTGGCTGGGCCTTGTTGGGCATTATTGGATCTGAATGTCAAAGAGAGAGAGAACTCCCTGTACTGTTTAAGGATGTGATCGGTGCTTAATGTTGCACATTATGGCACCCGAAAGTACACTTGTTAGCTCTTTAGGACTTAATTCTTCTAGTTTTTAATTATAATTTATTGTTTTCATTATTTTCAGGACTAAGAGGAGAAAATATCATAATTCTCAAAGGATGAGAGCTTTCAAGAATTTAGAAGAGCCCAAGTGATGAAAGAACTGAAGAAAACAGGAAAATAAATGAAGAAAAAGTATACTGGTCCAAACCGCCCGAGCGCTGGATAGCTCCGCCCGAGCGGAAGTCCGCAGATTTATTTTCCAGATTTTGTCTTTTTGAAACCCTACTTGCTACCTTATAAAAGGAAACGAGTTCAGTAGTTCCAAGGAGGATTTTGAAAAAGAAAAGGAGGCTGGAGAAGGGTTTTGAAAGGTCTTGGAACATGAAATCTTCACCATCAATGGCGGCTACTCTCTCTCCCATGATCAACTAAATCTCTCATCTAGGGTTTCGATGAAACCCTAGCCAAGTAACTATGATTTAGTTGTTTTGTTTTAGGGTTTTATTATTTGTAAACGATGATTGCATGACTTGAGGATTGCTTTGACAATCGATTTTAATGTTTATATTCAATCTTAATAAAGTTATTCCTTGTCTTAGGAACTCTTCTTTTTGATTGAAATTCAATTCATATTTAATTTCTGTGATTTTATATATGAATGGTTATGCAATGGAATTTATCGTACAAGTAGTTAAATGTTAAGATGATCTATGCCTAGGGAAGACGAATCGTGCTACAACCTTAGGTTAATTAATTTAGTGTGGACGATTTGTGCTAACCAAAGATAGGTCATGCCTAAGATTTAAATACTTGACCTTCTTGATGATTTGAATTGAGACTTGTAGTCTCAATTAATCGTAATCGAATGCAAATAATTATACCCTGATTAAATACAATATACCATGGTTAGGAGGCTAGTGGTAGATTCAATGCCCTAGATCTCTTTCTTTTGACTTTCACATTACTTTTATTTGTTTTCAGTATTTAGAATAATTTTAGGATTTTTAAATACAAACCAAAAACCTTTATTCACCATTAAATCAAAATCCATCTTTACTATTAAGCAATATAACCAGCGCAGTCTTCGTGGTTCGACACCCTCAATACTTGTCACTATTCTCCGGAATTAGTGCTTTTACGAGGTAACGATCTAACCGATCAGGATGCCACATCTTTACTAATATAAAAAGGATGCCACATGGCTAAGAACATTGATTGAATCTTTTTGTAATGACAAACTCTTGATTGCACTCATCTATCTATTAAGCTTGGAATTCTCCGCGGTTATAACCGGACTTCTTATAGTCAGTTATGCCACTGAAGCCACCATGTGTCCCTTTTAACACTATTTAACTATGGTTAAGATTTACACACCTTAGGATTCATCCACTTATCCTTAGATTTTAGACAAAAATGAAAAAAAAAAAAAATTAATCTTAGGAATTAGTGAATTTTAACTAGGGTTTAAAAAAATAATATATTTTTTTCTAAAAACTAAGTTGGTGAATTCTAGGGATAGATAAATCTTAACCACAATTAAGAGATGTCAAAAGAGTCACATGGCAACCTCAAGAGTGTAACCGGACTCCTCGCTCTCTTGGCAAAATGCTTCGAAAGAAGAATGTTTTGCCAAGACCCAGTCCACCCCCTTTATATACTATGCCCAAAATATCTCTAAAACTTATTGGTTCTTAAAATGTCCATACATCATATTTCTATTAGCAACGTATCCTTCACAATTTTTTTTAAACCAAAATGTCCCTCGAGTTTCGATACTAAAAATATTCCTTAATTGTTTTTTCGAAACGCCTTGGTCACTCTTCCCAATCTCTCTCCTTCCTCTATCTCATGTGCATCGCATGTGCCGCCCATTAGTATATAATTGATATTGTCTTCTCTTTTAATGTTAGATTGGCGACAATTTTGTAATTATTAAGAGAAATCTCTTTACCAAATTGTCACTGGCTGCTCCTTAATTATAATATTGTCACAACCAATGCATTAATAAGGGGAGCTCATGTGTAAGCGGGCTGAATTCGGCTCCAAAATCCAATTGTAGCTGTGTTGGGCCCGATTAGGCCTATTCAAATATCACAAAAAGTCACGTCCAATCCTGACCCATTGACCCATTGACATCCCTAAACTCAGCTCAAGGTGCTTGAAACAAAACGTGGCCTCATCTGAAATTTGGTACACAGTTAGGCTGCAACCTCAATTAGTAGAGTAGGGAATGCTTAAGAGTAGGGTTAGCAAGCCTATCTTTTTTTTTTTTTTTAAATCACATAGGGTTAGCACGCCTATCTTTTTTTTAAAAAAATTGATACACAATTAGGCTGCAACCCCGAGTTTTTAGGTTAGTATCTATCCTAGTTATGGAGTTTGGCATGTTATTATCTATCCTAGTTAGGGAGTTTAGCATATACACGAAAATCAGTTTTTTCTTTTGGAATACAAAAAACTCAATCAGATTCGAGCCAAATATATGATAGAGTAAATTAAACTGACCTCCATTGAGGTTTGGTGAAATTGCATAACCCTCCACCTCCTCCTTTTGTTTTTGAAATTATACTAAACTCTCTTAAGGTTTGATGAAATTGCAGAAACCTCATCTCTTGTTTTCGAAAATACACTGTGATCTCCCCTCTACTTCAGTTGTCAGTAATAGATTTCTCCTTCCGTTAAAATGTCATTATTGGCATGGATGAACTTTTATTATATCATGACTTGCATTTTAAAATGCTCGAATTATCTTTTTTGAAGTCAGTTAACTTGGTTATATAACGTCGTTGCCTAGAGTAAATAAATGGAATTGAAAAAAACATCTTATGTTAACGGCGTCTCAACATGACCAGCCTAATAGGGTAGGATAATGTAATTTCAAAAACAAGAGGGGAGGTTTCAGTAATTTCCTCAAATGTTTGAGAGGGTAGTGTAATTTCAAAAACAATAGAAGAAGTTTTTCGCCAATCTTTAGAGGAAGACAGTGTAATTTCATAAACAAGATGAGAGGTTTTTGTAATTTTGCCAAATCTCAAGGAGGTTAGTGTAATTTACCCTATATGATATAATTCTCCCGTTGGAACGACAATGCATTAACTTGAGTTGGGATCATATCCGACTGCGATTGAACTCGTCGCAGCCATAAGACAACACGTGTCCCTTTTAACTCTTTTAATAATGGTTAAGATTCACTAACTCTTAAGGTTAATTAAGTTTATAATAATTTTTTTAAAAAAAGAATAACCATAAAGGGTAAGGACAGCTAATTAAAGGGATTTGTGAGCAATGGCCAGGATCCGGACTCCATTAACTTATGGATAGGGAGGGCTACGACATCGCCGTCATACACCTCAACGTTTTACTAATCGTCTGGCCTTCCTGTTTCGCAGTGTCGTGCATATATAACTCACATAAAAATGCACGCCCATTAAGCGAACCTAGCCCCTTTGACATGCCCATATATATGCATAAAACAAAAACTGGAATATTCTAAGACCCGGAATTTAAGTTGATGATTTTAAATAAAACCGTTATTAGTTTGAATCACTGTAGATTCCCATTAAATAAAGCCGTTGTTAGTTTGAATCACTGTAGATTCCATGAATAAAGCCGTTGTTATTGAATCACTGTAGATTCCATTACGAAGAGAGAGCAGTTTTTATTTAATATAATGCTAATGCTAATGCTCCACCAAATCATGAACAAGATGGCATCTTAATTTGTGATGCATTGATCTCATAAAGCCATCAACATCGACCATTCACTTGGTGGACGAAATACGAGGCTTTCAGGTTGGCAAGTTGTGGCCTGATAGCATTAAGAAAGAACAATATTGGACATGATGCACCGACTCTACCTTAATATATATCCCATTTTAATGCTTACAATATGTGGGGATAGGGATCATTAAGTATCACTAATGTAACCATATTTTTAAACATTGTAGTGGGGCTTAGTGGCCTAATGTTATCTACCTAAACTTCATTAGCGTACCTTATTAAAAGACACTACCTAATAATATAAGCCACCGTGATGAAACCAAAGTCCATAAAGAAGAACTGCACTGGCTAGCCTTATATATCTAAGTAAACCTAATTAATCACAATCAGTCATAACCCCTCAAAACAGAAGAACGCATGCATGGTTTATACTTTGTATAGACGATTGACATTATGAAACCTAAAAAGGTGTCCGGAAGCTTTTACACGTCCTGCAGTTAAAGAAACACTATCCAAAGATTTGGATAGGGTATCTTGTTATCCAAATATAGACTTAGAGGGCGTTTGGCAATACTTAAGTACTTTATTAAGTTATTCATGAAAATAAATACTTATTTATAAATAAATTTATTTGATAAAAATAAATATGTAATAAATAAAAGTGGTTAGGAACCGAAAAAAATACGTAACCGCATACCTATTTATTATAAGTATTTATTTACAAAAGAATGCTTATTTATAAAAGAAACCAAATACTCTTCGGCACCGGATTTGACAAATCCGGTTATCACCCCTAAGGTCACAACGTGCCCCTTTTGACACCCCTTAAATGTGGCTAAGATTCACACACTTAGGATTCACCCACCCATCTTTGGTTTTTAGTAAAAAAATATTAATTCTTTTTTAAATATATATTTTATTATTAAATATCTTAAAAATATGTTTTTAATATTAAAAAAAGAATAAATATTTTTTTCTAAAAACCAAGGATGGGTGGGTGAACCCTGAGGGTTGGTGAGTCTTAACCACAGTTAAGGAGTATCAAAAGGGACACGTGGCGACCTCGGAGGGTGATAACCGAATTTTCCAAATCCGGTTATCACCGTAGAGAATTTGATCTCTTTATAAAAAAATACTTAATAAGCTTATAATATATAGCGTTTCCAAACGCCCTCTTAGCAACTACACTCAAACAAGAAATATGAACATGATGAGCAGTAACCACCTAGATGTTTGCACGAGCTAGGGCTATCAATGGATTGGATCAAGAACGAATCTGATCCGAATCCGATCTAATTAGATAGATCTAACAAATCGAATATGGAAATGAGATCTTGAGTCCAATTATAATTAGATTGGATTCAGATATATAATGATCCGATTATATTATATATAAATAATATTAATAATATAGTTTTATAAATATATGTATGTATGATCATTTGACAATATATATATATAAATATATATATTAAGAATTAGATGTATTGTATGCTTTTAATCTAATTTTCATAAGACTTCAAATGCATTAAAACAAATGGTTTGAAGCATAGTTCAAAAACCCGAAAACTCGACTCGACCCGAAAGTTAGCCGGGTCGAGTAAGTCGGAAAACTCGAAAAAAAATCGACTCGGTCCAACTCGGAATATATATGTAATAACTTAAAAATTTTGGGTTAAAAGATCTCAAAGTACGTTGGTTTTACAGCTTCAAACAACAAAATTAGGTTTAACAAAACCCATAGTAAGTTGTTTTTGTAGACCCTAAAAAATATGATGCAAAAATAGTGTGACATTTTAGTTTAGGTTTTAAAAAATGATAAAAATACCCTTCTATGACTCGACCTAGTATGGAGAGTCGAAAAACTCGGCTAGACTCGATCGAGTCACCTGAGTAACTCGGTAAATAGTGTCTCCTTCGAGTTTTGAGGCGACTCGACTCGAAATTCAGCCCGAGTCGAGTAGCTCGGCCAAGTTACGCGGTGACTCGCTGAGTTTTCGCACTATGTTTTGAAGTAAAAAATTAAAATTTTTTTTTCTTTTAAAAAAGCCAAAAGAAATTTTAAAGGGAAAATTTGGAAATGAACTCGAGGGTGAGTGAAACGTAAAACAATTAGGAGTATTAAAAGAGAGGGCGTGGCCTAATGAAACCGGGCAGTCACTTGAAAGCTGACCGTGCGGTCCTATCCCATTTCCCTTTCTAATAATTGCATAACAAAGTGAAGTCCAAGCTTTTCAATAATTCTCAAAGGGAAACCCTTGGGTTGGTTTATGTGTGGGCATAAAAAAATTTGGGATGAAAATCTCAAGATTAAATTTTATTTGATTGATAAAAAAATGATTTATATGTCTATCGGATCGCCAAGAGGATTTGAGCCCTGATAGAGGATTTGCTCTTATTTGATTTGAGGAATGCTAGCGTTTTTCAAGAGGGGGTGGAGCCACATGAGGCTGATGCCTAGAATTTTGGGAAAAAAAAATTCCTATAATACTAACCAGGGGTGCCAAGTTCGCTACATGTTATAGCGAACCACCAACCGAACGAACTGGTTCAGATTGGTTCATGAAATTGAACGAACCACATAGTGGTTTCAAAACAATCTTAATTTGTCAATTTTTTTCAATCTTAATTTGTCAAATTTTTTTATTTGAATTCATTGACATCATATCCCTAGCGAACCGGGTTCATTCTATAGTAACGAACTGTAAACTGAACGAATCGATGAACCAGGTAACATTGGTACTAACAGTGGCAGAGTTACGAAAAGGGGCAGAACGGGGGACAAGGGCTCTAGGCCCTAAACTTCTTTGAAAAAATATATTTCTTACAATTGGACACATACAGACAAGATGACAATTGAACTTTCCTAAAAAAAAGTAAAATAATAATAAATAAAGCATGTCATCAAATTTTCATACTTTATAGAGTGTTAGCATTCCTTCCCCTCCAAATATTAAAAATTACAATGACAATTCATAGACTGAATCTTCCTATCCTGATGACCCAATCGTAATTTACCGCAGTCGTCTTCATCACCACGTCCGTTTAAGTGGTAGTTTCAATTCAACCCTTAAAATACGGCCACATGGAGTATTATAAAATCATACGCCACCTTAGAAGTTCGTATAAAACCAGGTACTCACGACTGTCTAAATCTACGCCCTTTGGCATAGCTGTCCGTCCAGAAAGAAAACTTACGAAACCTATCACCTGATCTTCATTGGCCCTTCTCTGATCTCCATATCCCCTTTATAAACCCTTCTCGAAACTTCTCTCTAGAGAGAGAGAGAGAGAGAAATCTCCGTGAACACAAAACTCATCAACAATAAAAGCCATTTCGAAGTCAGCGCGACTGGTTTACTCGTGAATCCAATCTGAAAAAGTGAAAAATATTCGTGATCTCTTTTGCAAAAAGGCCTTTTAAGGTGAGACTCTCATCTTGATTTCTTTTTCAGATTTCCTTGATTAGTTACAATCGTTTTCTGAAAAGCGATTGGTTACGAGGTTTTTGTAATTTTTTTAAATTTATTATTTATTATTACGAGCTTATGATGTTGTAGAGCGATTTGAATCATTCATTTACTAGTTGCATTTGAATCATTATAGATCGAGTACTGCAATTAGAATTTTTGATCCTTCAATGTAGATTTGAAATTTTGAATTGAAATATTTCAAAGATCTCGAACTCCAATGACGAATCGGTATCGTGCAGAGGTTTCTGATTCACATGCTCGAAATTTAAGCAAACCGTTCCAGATTCAACGAGAAGAACGCAAATTCAATCGTATGTCGACGATGATGCCTGGAGGAAGAGAAAATGGGAAAGATGCGGTGGAGATGGGAGAGTTCGAGGTGGAGGAGCTGAGAGATCGGATCGAGTCATCTCGTGGAAGCCGATTCACTTTGCTGACGAATGAGTTAGGACTCGAGTCGACTCGGAGAGGACTCGGGCGGGAACGAGTTATTAACGGAATTAAAGGCCTCTCCCAAACCTTCGTCATTCATCCGGATAACAGGTTACGCCTCTCTCCCTTCACAAAAAATATCTGAAAAATTAACATATTTTCGGAAATATAATCCACTCTCCTCATATTGCACTCTCCCTTTTTAAGGGCAGAGAGAAAAGATTTTGTGTGGTCGTGGCTATTGGATTACCTCTGGTGCACGCCCAAAGTTGGGCATTCATAATACCGCATGAGGCACTCACATGACAGATGATGAATGGATGGCCGAGGTTGAGCTCAACCTTGCCGTATGCCTGAGGTAATCCGATGCCGAAGTCGTGGCCTCTACTCCAAAATCCGTGACCGCTTGCCTTTACTGAGAGAGTGAAATTGGAGAGAGTAGGCTAAACACAAGTTTTCCGGTTTTCCTGTTTGCTGCAATAAAGAAGCCGTAGTTCCCTGCTTCGCTGTGCACGTGGCATCACGCAGATGTTCGGGCCTACCTACTATTTTACGGGCTGGTCACATTTTAGTGATTTTTCTAGTTCTATAGTAAGGTTAATTTTATCAGATTAGGTCAACATTCGGTTAGGAAAATCTCCTAAATGAGACCCTCCTTAGACATTGACACATCCGTGTGTCCTAAATCTAATCCTAACCTAGTTTCGTCTTCTCTTTCGAACTTAGAAATTGTAATTGGGTCTAGCACCACTACCGCTTGCTTATGGTATGACTCCTCTTATGAGAGAGTTATCCTGTCTATCAGTACTCCCAAATATACATATACTACTGCCTGATCTTTATTATCTATGACTACCAGGGGTTGGGATTTAGTTGGCTTATTTTGTGTTTTCTAATGTGACATTAGCTTTAATCCTAACCGTTTAATAATTGAGTTAAACGGTTAGGATTTTTTGAGAATATATTTGAAAATATTGGTAGACTAATTCAATTAAGTAATAACAATAGGTAAATGATAACATAAAAAAAAAAAACCACTCTGGTTACCCAAATAATTCTGACCCTGCTTGAATGTGTATGGGTTAACACATGTCCCTCAACTGAGATGGTGAGTGTGTGCATCTCATTAGGGGGTATGGGATCAAGTGGAGGTGGGGAGCATGGTTCAAAATTCCGTAAATTTTTTTAAATTTTCACAAAATTTTGGTTTGATTCCCACCCTACGAAATCGAAATGATGCATATTTCAGATTTACTGATTTCAGAATTTAAAATTTATGAATTTTGGGTGAAATTTCAGCCAACATTTTAGAAATTTATTTTTAAATATATATTTTAAATAGAATAGCGAGATATTAAAAAATATTCCCAAATTTTTTTCGTGAAATTTTTGAAAATTTAAAATTTATTTCAATAATAAAACAATAATAATATAAAAGATCAGGTTAGGGGTGAGGGTCGACCCGAACCCGGAACCTAACTGTAAAAAAAAGTTGCTCAGAATAACTGGACACGTTGCCACCATTAGTCACCTGATCGCCGTCGCTTGCATATATGAGCTGTCTTTAACAGTTGTTATTAATCAAAAATAAATGACCCACAATCGTCACTTTAATCGAAGTGGTCATATGACCTGGTTAGTTGGTTTTGAGATGTGTATGGCACCGTCCCATAAATTTTTCTTAAATTGCATTAATCTAAGTTGGGACTGATGGTGAGAGTACCCAAGAGGATCCGTTCTCGGTTGGAGAACTTGAAATGCCAAAATTGAGAGAGACAGATACAATATTTCTTTTAACTATTAGTTTTTTTTTCTTTTGGGACGAGAGGTGTCCGAAAGCCTTCAATCCAAGAATTAGTACCTTCGGGTATTAACCCACTTAGAATTTTTCCTGCATATGCTAAGGTAAGTCGAGGAGTGAGAGTTGAACAGACGACCACAAGAACAAACCCAAGACGCTAGCCAAAGTCTGCACCACTGGTTAGGAGATTTAAAATGACACTTGAATTAGTTGAGCAAATTGAACATTTAGGATTTGTCCATTTCTTAGTTGTTGGTTTTTGGCTTACATCAGTTGGGAAATAAAAGGGATGTGACCATTCGCCCTGTCACATGTTTGGTTCGGGCAGCCACTAGAATTAATCTTTTTCCTTTGTTTTGAGATCCCAAAATATATCTATTGACATTAAATGTTTTTTTTTTTTTTTTTTTGAGGTAACGTAACACCTAAAACACCACCGTGCTAAGATGCCATAAGAATAAACTTACTCAATCACTCTAAAAAGGCATCAAATGAAAGGGCTACGTTGAGAATTTACGTTGTACTCCTTGTTTTGTAGGTATATTTCCTCCTATCACACGTTTTTTTTTAATTTCGTGGGGATTCCCGGCTAATGGTGTTAATATTAGTATATGTTCATAAGTTAAGAGGGTTAGAAGCCCAACATCAAAAGGGGCAAAATGATAGGCAATCAACCGCCACATCAAAGGGGTTAGAAACCCGATCACCCCCATGGAGGGAAACAATTATTGTCGTGTCACAACAGGCCTATGTGTTTACCACTAAGGGTGTAAGCGAGCTGAGTTGGGCCAAGTTTCGAGCTCCAAGCTCAACTTGAAAGTATTGGCTTGGCTTGAGCTCAAATTGGTTCAAACTCAAACCAAGATCGATCTCGGCTTGAAATATAAATGATATATATATATATATATATATATATATATATATATATATATATATATATAAAAGTATAGTATTTCTTATATTAAAATATTAATAAGTAATAATAATAATAATAACATATTATAATGTCAAGGTGAGCCGAAGCTGGGCAGACTTGAGCTTGACTTGATTATAAGTTTGAACTCGAAAAAAAGCTTGGCTTGGCTCGATTAAGCCGAGCCTTCGAGCTGGCTCAATTTGAATACACCCCTATTTATAACTACCACCAACTACTAAGGAGATAACTAGTATACTCTATTATTAGGCATTTTGGGGAGCTTTGGTTATCTCTAAAAGTAGAGTTCCTACTGCTTTCTTTTCATATTCAAGCGATTTTTTTCTTTTAACTTGCATTTGTACCTCGAGCCACTAGGCCACAGAGTGCAAGAATTTCTTAATTCTTGAACGTGTCATAGGCTTCCCTCTTACGATAGAAGCAGCTATTTTTAATGTCGATGGCTCAAGAGCCGGAGGTTTTCTCTCCTGCTACGCTATTTCCGTCGTCCTCAGATAAAAATAGCTGTCTATATTGATTTGGCTTCGTTTCATCATTGTAATATTTTATTTTTTGTTTTTTGTTTTTCTACCATAGATGATTTGTCTATTAGTGAGTCACGACACGACTGTGGGCATGTGAACGGCCTGGACAATATCTTGGGAGTAATTTCTGAGATTTTCTTCCTCTGGATTGGATATGAGGATCTAACCCATGTGAGGGAACACTTCCTATCCGTCATCCTGATATTCTTGATCCGTGATCAATTTGATACACAGAGCTCATGAGATGAACTCGGGAGCGGACACATATATACCTTTTTCATTTCTCACAAAATATCGTTGCATTTTTTTTGTGACTTAGCTTTCGTTTCGGTGGAAATTAAAAAAGGGCACATGTTGGCTATGGGTTCAAATTGGTGGGATCCCTGATAATTTGCACTTGTGGTGATGTCAAGTGGCGACCAACTAAAAACTGAACACATGGTATGTTGTTATCAATTTCAACAGGTAGATGTGGTCATTTAGGAGACGTGACATAACTTGACTCTATTAAAGATGTCTAAAGGTCCGATGTAAGATTAAAAAATTAACAGTCTGTATAGCTTGGGTAAGGTCTAGTGAATCTTATGAGGTTAATCTTAACAAATTAATGTCTAATCGAACTTTCTAAAATCGTTTGATCGGATTCCAAGACATGCCACATATTGGGATTTTAAAGGGGCCACTGACTAGAATCTAAGTTGCAAATGAGAATATATATATATATATATATATATATATATATATATATATATATATATATATATAAACACATATTTTGTGTTTTTTTTTTCATGTGTCTTTGGTAAGTATCTGTTCTAGTTAGGGAGTAGGCATATTAACCGTCACATTCATTCCAATAGTCATGATCCATGGTCTCCTTTATGTGAGGGTTCAACTATGCCGTTTGAGCGACAAGGCGTGTATTTCACTCTTACCCTATGGGCTATGTGCAGTTATTATATTAAAAAACTGTCAAAACATAAGACACAAAATATCCTTCTTTCAAATCTTATTCCAAAACCTCTGACATAGAATTGACTTGGCTTTGTAATTGGCATTCATGGGTCGCATAGAAAAAAATTCTTGGAGGGGTACCTCCACAAGAATTAGAGGTGAATTATGAATTCAGGCTACAAAAATTTATTGTAAACGTGAATATCTAAATCTAAAAATCACAAAAATATAAACCACTTCGGTGTACATGCCTTAAATTTCGGCACACCCTCCTTATGATCGATCTACTAGAAGAGGCATGAGAGGGGTGGCAATTGGTCGGATTTGGGCTTGAATTTTGGTAATTTTTGAATAGGCCTGGCCCAAGCCCAATAGATTTATAAAGATTCAAAGCCCAAACTCGGCCTGATTGCCACCCATACATGTCACTAGTGTTTCACAAGACTCCAATGGTAAACTGTTTCGCGCCAAGAGGGTTTTCTAGTTCTCTTCTGCTTTCTTGTTTTCAAATTACAGTTAGGTTTTGGATTCAAAAATGATTAAAAAAAAAAAAAAGGGAAATGCAGGTGGTATCAGGCGTGGACGCAGTTCATACTGATATGGGCAGTGTATTCGTCATTCTTCACCCCCCTTGAGTTCGGTTTCTTCAGGGGATTGCCTGAGAACCTCTTCTTCCTCGACATAGCTGGACAGGTGGCTTTCCTTCTCGATATTGTCCTTCGATTCTTCGTCGCCTACAGAGATAAACAGACCTATCGAATGGTCTACAAGCGCACCCCCATCGCTCTTCGGCGAGTTCCCTCTTCCCTTTTCCATTCACATTTCAGAATCACCCAATTCTTTATACTAACCAAAATGTTATAGCATACTTGAATTTTTGCTTTCCCACCCCACTAATGTTTTTTTTTCCACTAAACAGGTACTTGAAATCTGGTTTCATTGTCGATTTGCTCGGTTGCTTACCTTGGGATGCCATCTACAAGGTACTACAATTTTTTTCGATATCCATGTTCCTTAAATAATTTGAAGTATCCTTTAACTTTTAATTGATTTTTTTATTTTTAAAATTTAAAAACTCCTTAATCCCTCTTGAAAATTGAGCTTATAAGTTGAATCATTTCAAACTATCCTGCTAATCAGTAGAGTCTAGTATGCCATATCTTAGTTCTTTAGCATGTTATATACTTGAAGTCTGGTTTCATTGTCAATTTTCTCGGTTGTCTACCTTGGGATGCCACTTGGGATGCCATCTATAAGATATTACACTTTTTTTCCCTTGTTATATCCATGTTCCTTAAATAATTTGATGTACCTTTTTAACTTTTAATTTATTTTTTATTTTTAAAATTGTCGATTATATTTATCGCATCATACAGTTTGGTTTGGGAAAAGAAGTTTGAAAATATTCATAAAAATTCCTTAAGCCCTCTTGAAATGGAGCTTATAAGTTGAATCATTTCGAACTATCCTGAAAATCAGTAGAGTCTAGTATGCCATGATCACGGTGCGGTGGTGTTGGCCCGGGTATCTCAAGTTATTCACGCTAGCTCTGCTCTAATGGCTGAAGCTTGGGCCATGAAGGTAGCTTTGGAAATGGCAGGCTCGAGAGGGTGGTCCCTCAGTATTATTGAGAGCGATTCATTGGTGTTGGTCATTTCTATTAATGGGGGTTCCTCTGATTTAGTGCACGAGGTTCGTCTGATCGTCGAGGATATCTCCTCACTTTTACACCTACTCCCTTCTGTGAGAGTAGTGTTCATTCACCGTCTAGCGAATATGGCAGCTCATAGTCAGGCTCAAGTTGCAGTTTCTCGTCTTCGATCAGAGAGGGCTCTTTGACTGGGCTTTCCTCTTAATCCGGGTATTAGGTGTATTAGCAGGGAGTCAGTCCCATTGTGTGTTTGATCTTCTGTTTTGCTCTCATTTTCTTCTTGCTTGTTTTTGCAATGAAAGTTTCATTTACCCAAAAAAAAATAGTATGCCATGTCTTTGTTCTTTAGCATGTTATATTCACACCCTCTCAAAAAATAGGCCTTTTAAACAGTCATTCCAAAGAGTAAGGCCAATCCAACAATGCATACTTTATTTTCAATTACTCCATTATGTTGTGGAGTGTAGAGACATGTAATGACGTATACTCACCCCTGTTATTGTGACTAGGACCTTGATGCTAGAAGCAAAGTGATAATCTGGGATTTAACCCCTTTAAATGTAGATAATTCTGAAGATTATGAAACATAACTGACAGCCATTTTTATTACATTGTGTATATAGTTACTCGTGCATGGGGGCTGATGTGTAGCTTCCCCATAAACACATATACCCAGATAAATTTTCTCCTTTCCTGTACAAGAAGCCTCTGAGACATTGTAAGAGGCATGCTAATAAGTTTCATTTAATTGAAAGATTTTTTACATGACATGTGTGCTTAGTATTTCATGACTCCTTGAAGTTCCAAGAAGTCTTATGTATTTTATCCAACAAACTCTAGCTCTTTCCTGATCATTCTAACACAATGTTCTCTAATCAGGCTTGTGGAAGAAAAGAAGAAGTGAGGTACCTTTTATGGATTAGGTTGAGTCGGGCACGCAAAGTGACAAATTTCTTCCAAAAGATGGAGAAGGACATTCGTATAAATTACGAGTTTACAAGGATTGTGAAACTTATTGTTGTTGAGCTCTATTGCACGCATACGGCTGCCTGCATCTTTTACTTTCTGGCTACTACACTGCCTCAGTCTGAGGAAGGGTACACATGGATAGGAAGTTTAAAGATGGGTGATTATAGTTATTCAAATTTTAGAGATATTGATATCTGGAAGCGATACATAACATCGCTATATTTTGCCATTGTCACCATGGCAACTGTCGGTAAGTTTCTTCCTCACTTTTATTTTACTAAACTTAATGTAAAGAAATCCAAGTTCACGAGTCCTTTACTCACATTCTTCTTTTTCACTGATCTTTTGTGGTGCCGTATCCAACTCTAGAAAATGATAAAGTAGTTACGATCATGGAAATAAAAATCGCCGAAACCGATAAGAAACATGCGATACATATAGGTTTCAGTAGCTTCTTGTACGATATTTATACTGATACGAAATGGGCGATACATATCGTTTATTAGTTATTTATGTTTTCATTCATTGTGGAATTGTAATTGTGTTTAATACTTTGTCTTTGAGTTACTTCCCATGACTTTGTATTTGGTAAATTTGGTTCCTATAACTCATTTGGTTGTTTAAAACGTTGATTTGATTTTTTTTATAAAAAGTAAAAAATTATATGTATCGCCCAAAACCGATACATATTGGTTTCGGTTGGGACTGATACATCCTACACGGTTTACTGTCTCAATGGGATTTCATGGGAACCTGCAAAGACTTATCATTTGAGGGAAAATAACTAAAGCCCTTCCGAGTTTAAGTTTGACAGATATCTTCCTTCTTAGCATTTGTTTGATCAAATATATCTTTGCAACATAGTAATTGACAGTAAATCATCTTGTAGTTTGATCAATCTATGTCTTTTAAAATTCTATCTTTAGACTATTATAAACCCTGGATATGTTCCCAGAATTATGATCCATGATTATGGAGTTAGTTGATTGTCCACTAGGCTGACAATTCATTTGACAGCTGTTGCTACTGATTTTTCATCATTGTCTTTCACTTTTACTTGAAATATTAGACTCCCTTTTGGCTTAAAAATAATGAGCGCATCTAGGTGAACTTAGGAGTTGCTTCAGTTAGGTCATATGTAACAATGTCCAATGATGGCACCAATGAGGAGTCCATCGATGCAGACTAGCAATTGTGCTCTCAGGAACATAGCTATGCACAACCAGAGGACCAATATCCACATTCATATGTGTTTGTGTATGACCCACATCCATATGGGTATAGAGGTGTACAACCTCATTTGCAAGTGCCGGTAATAGTTGTGCCTTAGTATCAAGGTTGTTAAATCTTAATCAAATCGTAAAATCGTTTTAGGACAGATGCGATTCAAATCGTAAATCGTAAGATTCAATCCATTTTTTGAAAAATTACAAAAAAATACTTAATTAATTAGAAAAATTGAATAATCCATTATCCAAAAGATTTCATTCATATCTATTGATAAAAGAAAGTAATGAACATTTCATTGCATACATTATACAAAACGCAAATGAACCCTATAAAACGAAACATAAACTCCAATAGCATCAAATATAAATCAACAAAAGTAAACTCATATAATTATATCGTATGAGATCAAGTATCAAAAGACTTGTACAATTAAATGATTGAAAAATAAACTATCAAGTTCCCCCAGATTCCAACTCTCCAATTCCATCATCTTTCTCCTTCCTCATTTTTTTCCCCGTTTCAAAGCAACAAAGAGAAAATCCAAATAGAGGTTTGGGCATGTTTGTAACAAAGTTTTCCAGTTTCTTCTCTCTTCTTAACAGACAAAGTACCTTTAGAAAATTGAAAGAAAAAAAATATTAAAAAAATATGTTTGTATACATTAATGTATCATAATATGATGAGTTGGGCACAGTATTGTACATATGTGGATAACTAGTATTATCGTCAGCCTAGTTAGGACAAAGACGATTTTGAGCCTTTGCATAACTCCTTTTGGTTTTGATTGTAGTTTTTGGGATAGGTTAGATTATTATTATGTATCTTTGTATTGGTATAAATCTTATGAATTATAAATTTTTTATTGATTGAGAAATGAATGATTTAGGAATATGAATCAAACATACATTGTGTCGTCAACGCACATCCCTTCCCATTGCATCTCTTATGTACACTGTTTTTTTTTAAATTTGTTTTATTCTCAAAGATATATTAACGTTTATTTTAACATTTCCTGAAGTTCCACTGCAAAATTCCATGTTTAGCCCCATTTGTTTTGTCATGTTTTCAAAAATCACCAGTAAACGATATATCTTGCGATATATCCCCGATATATCTTTTTTCCAAGGCTTGACATGTTGAGCAATATCAACATTTAGAAACTTGGGTGCAGGTTAAAAGGTCTAGAAGGACGAGGTTAAGGTAAAAGTGGATGGAGACAAAGATAGTAAGAAATTTTTTAAGTCATACTCTAATGGAAGATACGGCCCTAAATGGAAACAAACAGTCACAGAAATTCATTTATCCGATTCAGGTATTTGGTGTAAGGTTCTTTTGATAATGATTATAATTACAATTTTAAGTTGCATAACATTCTGTGGCAGAAACTAAGTTAAGTGTCCTGCCAGAGAAATTTATAGACGTAACCTGATCCCCTGACATCTGATCTGAATAATTCTATGATCCACAAATCTGAATGTCCATTTACTAGAAAATTTGGTTATGTCAGTGGGAATATTAACCTTTTATTTGAAGCAGCTGACACTTCAAAAGGATTCATCTCACTTAGCAAGTCTTATTGTATTTTTGTGTTACAAATCTCCCGACAAATGCCCAATTTCTCCAAAAAAAAATCGAGAAAAACATCTAAAGTTTAAAACTCCGTTTTTATTGCAAGATTTTTCAAAAGTGATCGCCTTATTTGCCTTCACCAGCATGAAAAATTTTCAAAAAGGAATGTCGTCTCAATTCTCAACCAAGTGGAACACCTATATTTCCACCACGTTTCAATGCAATGCTATAGGTGATTTGAGATAGCAGATCTCTTTTGATTTGGTTTGGTCTACTCCTGTTAAGCTCCCAAATGAACGTGAGGAGGAAAACGAGAACTCTCGGATCTATCGTACCGCTTCAACAAGTTTTGGGAACAATACAGGCTAATGTAGTGTCATCTTTAAAAATTAGAAACGGAAGGTGCAAAATTGAAATACATAGAGTTGTTTATGGAATTATGGAGATTTTAGGAATTTTGAAGATGATGAGGAGCACACTAGTATGAGTGGAAGGCTCTAGAAAGGGAAGAGGAGGGCCAAAACGGCATCGATAATTAGTGAGAACTGATATGAAGGTGTGTGCATTAGTGAAGGATAAAGCCATGGATACAATGGAAAACGGATATAATTTGTGTAGCCGGCCCAATGCAGTTAGGACTTAGGACAAGGCTTGGATGACAATAATGATTATATGAGATAGACATGGATAAATGGTAAGAACTTATCTGAATGCATGTGCATTAGCAAATGATAAGGCCATGGATATATTGGAAGGCAGATAGAATTTGTGTAGCTGTCTCAATACAGTTCGGATAAGTGTTTAAGAGGCGTGTGAGGCTTAGGCCTCGAGGCGAGGCTCAAGGAAAATGACTTGAGGCTCCACTTTGAGGCTTAAATCCCCTAAGGCTTATGCCACAAATTATGAGCTGCACACCTCATGCCTAGAGCGTATTTCTACATTATCAAAGAACAGGGTTCTAGCCACTAAAAAAGACTTAAAAAAAAAATTCTCTCTTTTCTCATGACTTCTTTGCAACTGTCTATTGGAATAAAAAAATTCCATAAGAATTGATTTTTTATATGAACTAAATGAAAAATCTAACTTTATTCTTTGCTTGCCTCTCTTCACTTTATTTTCCTTATATGCGATCATTGAATCATTTATATAGTACTTAACACACATGGACACACGGACATGAGCACACAATACTTTATTTATTTATTTTTGTTTTTTTCAAATTTTTTTTTTTTAAATAAGGGTGTGTGAGGTGGTTTAATCTGCCTTGGAGGTGGTCTAATCTGCATCAGTCGATCTGGAAAGCTTATAAGCTAGGCATTATTATCTGCATGCTTGTTTACTTTCATCTCTTTATCTGTCTGGGAATTTTGGTTCCTCAATCTTTCTGATGCTTCCCATTCCCTTTCTCTCTCTCTCTCTCTCTCTCTCTCCCCCATATGGAAAGAATCCTAATTTATCTATAATCTAATGATAATCTGTAATTTCTCAATTGATTTATTTACATCTGTAATTTCCGTGATAATCTGTAAGATATCCATCACATTTGATGTTAATGTCTTTATCGTCACAATGTTTCATTTACAAAAACGAAGTTAAGTGATTAATTTTGTCAAAATATTTCTATTTCCATTAATGTTCCTGTCACAAAATATTCTGTGTGAAGGAGCACATTTATTTTTATCATGGGTTATTTCTGTTGTTTCATAATTTGGATGCTCAATTACGAGCAATGATTTTTCTCTATCTGCTTCAGGCTATGGAGATATGCATGCAGTCAATCTCAGGGAAATGGTATTCGTCATGATCTATGTATCTTTTGACATGATTCTTGGTGCTTATCTGATTGGTAACATGACAGCATTGATAGTAAAAGGATCAAAGACTGAAAGGTTTAGGGATAAAATGACAGATATCATCAAATATATGAACAGAAACAGACTTGGAAAGGACATTCGTAATCAGATCAAAGGCCACTTGCGGTTACAGTACGAGAGCAGCTACACTGAGGCTGCTGTTCTTCAGGATATTCCAGTCTCTATTCGTGCTAAGGTATACAAAAAGGCTTATTGTGCCTCATTCATAGTGAATTTAGTAGTACCTCTGCTGAAATTGCTGTAGTTAGTTTGTCGATTCCTTATTCCTGGCAGCAGGTTGTCAGTTTTATTTGCTTCCTTGTTTGAGCCAATCCTTTGTTATATTACTAAAAATGCTTTATTTGTAGACTAGCATGGTTTCACAATCTGATTTATTTACAGAAAATTCGAGGCCATATTCATGGAATCACTTATGTCTAACTTCTTTTCCCAGTCATAAGAATGAAATAAATATTTCAGAAGACTGGCTTTTTCTTACATAATTTGAGCACAACAGATACACCATTGCTCACACAGATATGTCCTGTGGATACAGCAACTCATGTGACTTGATTCACTGATTTTTCCGTATATGTATATCCAACTACAAAATATTTTTAAGGTATATATGTATGTGTATGCATTCATAACATATATATAAAGCCTTGATAGTTGGCATCACTGGGTCCACTGTTTGCCCGGTTAGCTAGGTTATTATGTACTAGATTATAAAGGTATCAAATTATAAAATGTCGATCAGTGTATGTTACTGTTTAATGAGGTTTAGTTTTCTAAAATGTGAAATATTTGGACACCAATGTCCACTATATGATATGTTAAATATATGAGACACACACACACATATCAAATATGCTAATATTCTTCAAATTGGTGAACACCTTACTCGACCCTATTGCATTAAATATAGGAGACACACACACACCCCGGTGTAGTCAAGGTGTTGCCTAGGCGTTTTTGGACCATCATTGCTTGGGCGTGTGATGTCGCTCAAAGATATGTGGTACTTTTACAATACAGTAAAAGGTTGTCGGTCCACAGGGAGAAGGGAAGGAAGGGAACACTTGTAGAAAAAGAGATTGTAGATTTTTGGTAGAGAAAATTGCAATTAATTTAGAGGAAATATCAATGAGAGAAAGTGCCAAGGCATCGGGTTTCTTCTTCTTAATGGTTTAATATCAATTCGATTAATCCAAAGTATAACTCAATTGGGAATTTCACATCCCAAACCCTCAATCGGAAGATTTAGAAATTCAATTTATAATAAAAACCTAAAATCAATTTCTACTCAACTATCCAAACCAAATTACATGTTAATTTGCATGAATTATTGTCAACCCTAGGAAGTTTGAATTGCTATGTGTGTGTGTATATATATATATATATATATATATATATATATATAAAGTATTTTTATCGCCTAGCCAGGTCTAATCACCTAGGCATCACCTATAATATATATATATATATATATATAAAGTATTTTTATCGCCTAGCCAGGTCTAATCACATCACCTATAGGCCTTGACTACACTAGTTTTAGTTTCTACTTACATCCTTGTAGACTAAGACCACTCCAAATATTTCGTCCCATCTCGCTTTATTATGGTAATTTGTAATCCTAGATTCTCAGTTGGAACATGACGAGGGTAAGATATTTCCAACTAGGGTTTAAAATTTCGGTATGTATCGGCAATCCTATTTGGAGTTACCGGGTACAATGGTACACTGGAAAAAAATCTCTTGTATCGAGCTGATACGGGCCCAATATGGGGGATTTTCCATTTAATTTTTTTCTCTCTTTCCATTTACACTAGGATCCATAGTACAGACCTGCTACATGCAACTTATTTACATAACATATTTTTATACTCCTCATTTGAATTCAATAAAAAATATTATGGATTCAAATCCTTGAAGAATAAAAAGTCAACTTTCCAGTTCAAGCACAAAATCCTCTTTTTAACGCCTTTTAGAGATTGAGTCAAAATTTCAACTTTCAAACGGTAAGGTTTTTCTAAAACATTAGAATTTTACAAATTTTATTATATCAAAACATTACCAAATCCCAAAAGTCCGACAAAAATAGTCTCATGTTTTAGTCTTTAAAAATATTTTTATCTACAAGGTCAAAAAGTCAACTAACAGTGTAACATTTCAACATAAAAAGACTTACATTCAAGCTTATAATTTATGGTTGTAATTTAATACATTCTTATTTTACTCATTGAATGTAAAGTTTTAATATCTAAATTGTATTTCCTATACTTGTCTAAGTGACTATAGTTTGCATTTTCCATACATGTTTACCAGCACGAACACCTGTTTAACTTATAAAATTCTTAACTCTTATATATATGGTTATAAATATAGTTGGGAACTTTCACTTAGTTTGTTTTTAGCTTATATTGCATTAAAAAAAAGGTTTATGCAAGGTATCCAAGTTTTTCCTTGCATATCAAAGCGTTTCTTAATGTATCCTAATTTTTTTTCGACATTGTCCATCTGATATGGTCTGATACGCTGATACATATCCTATCTTGGACTTACCGATATGGCACCTGATACCGATATTTTGAACCATGTTTCCAACGCAAGAGTAGTAACGTTTGAACTATTATTTGTTGGTGTGTTGACTACTTCCTAACACTAGAACAAGTTTTCAAAAAAAATGCCCGCACTTTCCCTAAGCCTATAAGATGAATTTTTTTTTTTGGCTGTTTTCCACATTCAGGGCCTCCAAAGAGTGAAAAACCCAAAAATAATGTTGGTTTATACAAAGACGGCCTTCCACACTTTCCCACATCTTGTCTGGAGGTAATGTAGGGATGTTTTTACTCTTTACACTAAACAGTCCTTCCACATTGATTTTAATATTTCCAAGTCAATCTCCACTACATATAGGAGCTGCAAAGTCCAAATAATGCCTCAACTAGAGAAAAGCGGGGGGGGGGAGTAAAAAAACAATCTATACTACTCATTTCTTGATGGAATTTAAAGAAATCATTTCCTAACTCTCTCGAAATATCAAACAGATTAAAAATGATAGGTTTGCTTCACAAGAAAGTCCCATGAATCATAGTTACCAAGTCGGGGTTCGGGAATTATTCATCTAGGGAAAAGTTAAGAAAAATTGGCAAAATTTGAAAATAAATTAGGAAAATGTCATGTAAGATATGAAAAATTATAAAATAAGATTACTAATTTGAAACATATAAACAAGTATATTTCATATATTAGATATTTATTTGGGGCTTTTTCAAAAAGTTGTGAATAATTCGTGTTTAATTCACAACTCTTTGAAAAAGTCGTTATTTTTTCCAAGATCGCGAATACCTCGTGAATCAATCGTTCGACAAAAAAGTAGGGATTATTCCGGACTTTTTGAAAAAATTGGAGAACTTTGTAACTATGCCATGAATCAACACCCTGTACTTGAATCAAATTTGACTTAAGCAAATGGACAAAATACCACTAGAAAGTTCACTGAGTGGAAAGGGGTAAAACGTGAAGTGGCTTCTCACATCCCCCTATGTCTCTTTTAATATGATGCCTTTTGGGTTGACATAATTACCCCTATGAAAAAGAAATAAGTGGTGGTTGTTGTTTTCCTTGGGAGATCTCTTGGAATCATAAATTATGAATTAAGTGGGTGATGGAAGGGATAAAATTGTTGTTTAATTTCTTTGAATTGCCACAACCAATAGGAGATCTCGTAGCATTTAAATTATTCAAATAGATGACAATAGGTTCAACAAAATTGTGAGGCGGCAAAGGTATTTGACATATCCTTACTTTTTTTTGTCCTTTCCACATTTTCCGTGGCTGTAGATGAGAGGTCCCTGAGTTAAGTGATTGATGGAGGGGATAGAAGTATAGATTTTCATTTCATTGAATTTCAAAACCAATAGGAGATCTAGTGGCATTGAAATTATTCAAATGGATGACATTAGATTCAACAAAGTAGTGAGGCGGTGAAGATATTCTACTTTTTCTTTCTTTCTTGTTCCTTTTCCTTTCCCCATACTTCATTGCAGAAGTTGAGAGATCGCCAAATTTGCATGGCTAATGATCTGATATTTTCCAATAAGTGATTGTTGTGGGTATGCAGACAAGTTATGTTTCCTAGCCACGGCTAACAAAAATATTTTTCTTATTTCCTTCCAATCATTCATGTTGCCTTAAAATTATATGAAGTCTACTCCAACTCCTTTTCCTTTGTGTCTTGGTCTGCGTCAATGGATTTTACTCTCCCTTATATATATGTTAGTGAGAAATGAAGAAGAGCAATAATATGGTCTTTTAGGAGTCTGTGGGTCATTCTCCATGTCAGGGATAGAACTCGACTGCCTACTCCTCTTACAGTCTGACTCATGAAACCTAAGTAACGTACTACATTTCAGTTTTGCAGGAGATGTCTCACATAATAGAATGGGATATTTTGGTAAACATTTTGCAAGAAAGTCTCATCTTGGTGTAAAATGTTAAAAAGTTATGGTTACACATTTGAAAATCATAGTAATACATAAATTATCATGTGCAAAAAACAAGTCAGGGAAAAAACTACTCCCTAACAATCATACATGATATACTTTGACGGCCAAAAATATGCTCATACATTGTCTAAAATATTCAGTGGTTATATAATATGATTAAATAAAATCAATTAAGATCTAAAATACAAATAGTTATTAACTTAATACTACATGAGTGGTCATTCAAATCCGTATATTTTAAATTCCAAAAATATTAATCTTTATATTATACATTGATATATTTTATGATTGTACGAGGTCTAGTAGCTCATTTGTAATTGTTAGTTATTTTTTAATTTTCCACAAATTATGACAAAAAATAAATTATATTTTGTAGGAGTGCAAAATAAATTTCCCAAGTACAATATATATAGATTTGGGTCAAAAGAAGTTTAATCGTAATATTTTGATTAAAACCTCTGAAGATTGCCAAAAAATGTACCGCATCAACCAATTTTTTTGTTGATATTTCAAAAAAAAAATTGCTACATATCTGAAAAAATAATAGTACATTTTATATTATCTTGGGTGATATTCACCCCGGGGAAATTTGGAAATTCTGACGGAATTTGCAATTTGCAGAAATTTAGAACCATGAACCTAACCATTAACCTTGAATAAAAATGAGAAGTTGATGACTAATTTTCTCTTGATCCCCATTGACTTAGTGGAGTAGTAAGCTTCAAACCAATGAAAATTGAAATAGTGCTTCCAGGAGGACTAAGATATTATGAAGTGTTGTGCAGTGCATTTTTTTCTTCTGAAGTTCTATTCTAGGTGAAGAAGGTATTGAAGTGCTATACAGTACAATCTCTTGATCTCTAGTAAGCTTCACAACAGAAAAATAAAAAATAAATAGTGCTTCCAAGGGGAGTACAACATTGTGAACTATTATGCAGTACATTTTTTTCTCTTTTTTTGAAGTTTGTGGGATGATCCTCATGATTTGGAGCTGGTTTGTATCCTACCTATCAACCCATTTCTTTCGTATTGATACCTAATCTTTTTTTTCTAGCATCATGCATGACAAAATCGAGATGCTAAAGATATATAATTGATATCATGGATGTGGATATATTATTAGTCTGATTTTGTTGCAGGGGCCGCTCAGCAGTAGTCAGGGGTTTTTTTTTGTGCATACTCATTTTGTAGTTGTTGTGTTTTGGTTCATGTCCTCGTGAGCCATGTTTTTCTTTGTTTCCTTTTCTTTTGTATTGTTCCCCATTTTTCTGATTTATATTATGCTTGGACTACCGATCAAAAAAAAAAAACCCAAAAACCGACTCGAAAGTTATCCAGGTCGAGTAACTCGGAAAACTCGAAAAAAATTCAATTCGGTCCAACTCGAAATATATATGTAATAAATTGAAAAACCTGGGTTAAAAGAACTCAAAGTATGTTGGTAAACCTATAAACTAGGTTTAATAGAACCCATTGTAGGTTGTCTTTGTAGACCCAAAAAAATATAATGCAAAAACAGTGTGGCGTTTGAGTTTAGGTTTAAACAAAAGATAAGAATACCATTCTGTGACTCGACCTAGTCCGGTGAGTCAAAAAACTCGGCTTGACTCAACCGAGTCACTCGAGTAATTCGGCAAATAGTGTATCCTTCGAGTTTTAAGGCAACCTGACTTGAAATTCAGTCGAGTCAAGTAACTCGGCCGAGTTACTTGGGTGACTCGCCGGGTTTTTGAACTATGATTGATATTTGGTTTACTTTTTTTTCTTAATATTTTGTGAATGTTCTATATTGCATGTCCACATAGGTTGTGTAGTTTCTAACATGGTTGTTATGGTTTCTGTGGAAGAGATGCTTTCTTGGGATCATCTGCATTCATAGTTACAAAGTTTTCCAATTTTGTCAAAATGTCCCGAATAATACCCAACTTTTTCATCGAACGATTAAATAACTAACATATGAAATTTATTTGTTTATAGGTTTCAATTTAGTAATCTTATTTTATAAATTTTTTTCATATCTTACCTGACATTTTCCCAAATTTTTTTCTGAATTTTTCGAATTTTAGCGATTTTTTCCGAAATTTTCCTGGACGAATAATTCCCAAACCCCAACTTGGTAACTATGGCTGCATCTACCTAGTTTGTAGAAACTTATGTTTTGCTGTCATCAGTTCCCCCATTTTACTTAAAAAAAACATTGATTATTTGGCTGCTTAATGTACCTATGATCATAGTTACCAAGTACGGGTATAATACGACAATGATCCATTCGGGAAGTTCGCGTGTTATAAAGCAAAAACACAACAAAAGTACAGAAAAATTAAAAATAATTAATAGTTTAAAATAAATTTCATTTAATAAGGAATATATGTTTAACACGGTAAAAGTATGGCAAAAATACACATATTGTATGAGTTTAATACGTAATTCGTGTATTAAATGGGTATTATATGACAATATACATATAATATGTAACACGGCAAAAGTACATCCTTTTAAACGGCGTATTATAGGGGTATAATACGGGTGTTTGGTAACTATGCCTATGATGTCCTGTTGGGTGTTGGAACCTTTTTTTTTCCTTAGTGATCTTTTCTGTCTCCTACTGCTTAACTGTACCATAACAAGCTGAATCTTATTTGCAGATTTCACAAAATTTGTATAAGCCATACATTGAAAAGGTCTCTCTTTTCAAGGGATGCTCTTTGGAATTCATCAATCAGATTGTAAGTCATTCTTGTGTTTACTTGCGCGACTATTCCATGAATATGTACAAATAATGCTTAAGCACCAATACTTGCATTTTTTTTTTCAGTACAAGTCAACTTCGTTAACCATTAAAACCGATATTTGTGGTGCATGGAATTATAATAATGGTTAATTTTAGATTTTAAGTTTATGTGAACTGTTCTATAATTCAAATATTCAAATTCGTATTTGAAGTAGAAGAAATGAGTTTTACAGAACTTTTTTGTGGATCTCTCATATTAATTCTTCTTGCATGCATTGCAGAAGTTTTCAAAGTCTTACACACTTTCATAATATACAGTTTTAATATTTTTTCATTTAAAATTTCCTAATGATTAAAATAAAAGAAATCTGGGACTTGGACATTCATCTCGTTTTGACTCTCCACAAAACCTTTAACCTGAAGAACTAACATGTAAGTCCACACATGTAAACCCACCAGAGGTTGGTGCAGTTGGCTAGCATCCCGGGTTCTCTCCCTGTGGTCGTGTGTTCAACTCTCACTCCTCGACTTTCCCTAGTATCCGTAGGGAAAATTCTGAGTGGGTCGGTGCGGATACCCGAAGGACTAGTCCTTGACTCGATGGCTTTGGGACACCATCCGTTACCAACAAAACATGTAACCATAGTTCTAGATAAACTAGCAACCCCATGAGAAGGGTGATATGTAACCGATGGCCAATTATGTTGTGAGACTAATAATTAAAAATAGGATTATCCCAAAATTCAATTTTAATTATGTTTGGACACCATGGATGTTGTGCTATCTCATGCAATGCTATAGCAAAACACAGTTTTAACAATAAGAAACTGTAACTCTATTGTTAGTGTCTGGCGGAATGCTTGACTACACACTGTGCACTCGCTGTAAGCGGGCCCCAGGACCATGATCTTGTAGTGTAAGATCCTGATGCTGTCATTGACTGACTGCAGTCATTCCTGTTTGGGGGTGATAGCGGAAAAGTTGACAGATAAGTCACCCTTACTGTCACTCTACAGAACCACCGTACATGAGATTTTCACTTCATACGGCTCCTCGTTCAATTCTTTTGATTTCATTGGATCCTTTTCCTCATTCGAGAATCTCCTCCCTTCTTCCACTCCATCCCGAAGAGTAACTAGGAGTCTAGGACCAGCTGAAAGCTTTCAAGAGGGGCAAAGCATGCCGGTGGAGCTACTGATTAGGCATGTTCAACAAGCTAATGTTTCACCATGGCCAAGGCATTTCTGGTTAATCCTTGGCTAAGGGAACACACAACCTTGGACAAGACATTCTTATGAAGTTGCTCACATAATCTACTATTGAAGAGCATTTCACATAGTTCCCACTTGGGATCTTACTCCTTGACATCAAATTTCAGAACAATGGATACTCTGAGAAGATAACAACAGTTCCAAGCTCCATACCACCAATTCATGAGCTTGATATCTTAAAATTAAAATCTGATCAAAGCCCCTTAAAGGTGGATTATATCTAGGAAAGCTCTAGTACCCAACCAAAGATTTGAAAATTGGCAAAATCGACCTATGGTTCACAAAATAATAGTCACTTCAAACAGCTCCTTTGATATCTGACATCCATTCTGGGCATCCTGCCAAAATTTGATAAAGCAACCATACCCTACCCTAAACCCAATGCCCTTTCCTTTCTTCATTCCACCTGAGCCGCATTGACCTCAATCTACTTCGATAAGCTTTTGTATGCGTTTTTTTACCATGGAAAGCTTGATGAAGTAAAGCATTCTGTTTAGATTTGAGTATTTTTTATGAAATGGTGGTCAACAGTGAACCATGTCAATAAAAATTTCCCATTCTTTTTTCCCTCGTGTATAGTTAATGTAATCACTTTAAATGAATGGGGCCAACTTAATGCCATTTAGGAAGACCAATTTCTGCCAATATTTTGGCAGGAATGACAGCACAGATGGCCGTCCGGAACTGTCTGATGATGTTCAAAACATTTCAGTTCCTCATGGGGAAGTCTTTGGCTTTAAGTTGAACTATTGGTTGTATGTATATCAATACTTCATTCTGTATTCTGTCTTGATTCAATGAACTCACCATATGCATGAACACAGTGTTTTCTCTCAAGATGCTTTGTCCATTCTTTGTTAACTTCCTGTTTTCTACTGTTACAAGATTTTATACATGCACACACACACACGCGCGTGCACACACACACATGCACACGCACTCACACACATATACAATGTTCACTTTTGATCGATATTATAGATATGACAAAATTACGTTTCTAGCTTCATGTAAATAGGTGGAAGTTAGTCTTATGCACTCTTCTGATCTTGCAGGTAATCAGACTCCATGAGGAATTTTTTCTCCCAGGAGAAGTGATTATGGAACAGGGCAATGTAGTAGATCAACTTTATTTTGTTTGTCATGGTGTGCTGGTATGAGTCTTTATACAATCATCCCTGCTCTGTCTATCATTTCATTTGTTAGATATCCTAAGGTCACCTTTAAAATGTAGCATTTAATTAACTCATGCTACGACGTATCTATGTGGTGTCACTTTAGTGGACTTGGGCTTTCAATTCAGTGCTGATGTCTGAGATATAAATAATGTACACTATTAATTCTCATGATTTAATAATGTAAATCAGCTTCCATCAGTTAGAATCCTTTCCATTATCATTATACCGTTCTTATGTTTCTTGTATTGATTTCCATTTCTCATACCTGTGGAATCTGGATATCTACATTTCCAACAGTTCATAAAAAATTTACAAAGATGATTTTTTATACAGGAGGAGGTTGGCATAGGGGAAGATGGAGTAGAAGAGACTATTTCGCTTCTACAACCTGACAGCTCATTTGGCGAAATTTCCATTCTTTGCAACATTTCTCAGCCCTATACAGTTCGAGTTTGTGAACTATGCAGGCTTCTGCGACTTGATAAACAATCATTTACAAATATCCTCGAGATATACTTTTTTGATGGGCGGAAAATCTTGAACAACCTCCTAGAGGTAATTTAGCTATAGCTAATTCTAATTTCAACTTCTCATCTTTTCCCTCTATGCAAGTAGCTTTAGTAACGCATATCCTGTGTTTGCAAACAAATATTAATAAACTAAAAAAAATGTGCTTGCCAGTGGAAATATATTCACTGTTTGAAATAAAATGTTTTTAAATAGTTATTTTTTCCCAAGTACAGCTTCCTATGAATTAATCAATCAATTTGCATTAGACATCTAACATTTTATCAATGATCAGGGAAAAGAATCCAATCTCCGGATCAAGCAACTGGAATCTGACATCACATTTCACATTGGAAAGCAAGAAGCGGAGCTTGCGTTGAAGGTAAATAGTGCAGCTTACCATGGAGATTTGTATCAGCTAAAAGTTTTGATCCGGGCAGGCGCAGATCCAAATAAGACAGACTATGATGGAAGATCACCTTTGGTATGAAAATAATTATCTTGAATGTTTTTTCTACTCACCTTGTGTTCTACGCATTTTTTGGCTTCTGAAATCATGTATGGAAGCATTTTTTTTATCTGGTTGGTATGGTTTGCCAGACTTATATTTGCTTAAATAATTTCCTTTTATATATTATGTGTGAAATTTAATATCATTCACAGAGTTCTGGAGTTAACCCCATGACATGGGTAGCTCACTTGGTTCGAGTTTGGGAGAGATCCCCAAGGTCTCGGGTTCAACTCTTCATGTGCTTACCCGATACACGTGGTTTGTGGGTGATTGCATGCATCCAAAGGGACTAGTCCTTCCTTGTCGGGGTTGGGACACCCTCGGTTACCAAAAAAAAAGTTCCGGAATTGTATAAAAGAAAATACATGTTATTCTGTATGATATGCTTGAAGAATAATTTATGAAATACATATAAAACATATATGAACCACATTTACACAGGCCTGAGGTCTATTAATAGGGACGTCATATGATGACCATTCTTAGAAAGTGTATGACTTCTCCATGTTCACTTATTATAACTAAGTTGCCATGGACAAGGGTGTTGGAATCCGACATGAACGCAAAGTGTCTAGTTTATCGAACCCCAAAAAAAGGATTTGGGGACATGAAGGATATTTAATTTTTATTTTAAAAAATATAATATTTTAAGTTTTATAAGAAGAGTGAAATGCATGGAAATAAAAATTGTCGAAACTGATATGAAACATACGATATGTATAGGTTTCGGTAGCCTCCTGTACGATATTTATACCGATACGTATCATTATTAGTTATTTATGTTTTCATTCACTGTATAATTATAATAGTGTTTGTTACTTTGTCTTTGAATCATTTATAATGACTTTATATTTGGTAAATTTAGTTCCAATAACTCATTTGTTTCTTTTTAAATTTTAATTTAATTTTTTCTTTAAAAGGAAGAAATTATAAGTATCGTCTGAAACCGATATCGAAACCGTTATGTATAGGTTTCAGTAAGGATCGATACATCCCTCGAAACCGTATTTTTAATCCTTAGTGATATGAGAGTTTGCAAAGGAACGAAATAAAAATAAAGCATAAATTATTGCAAACAACAATAATACAACACTTATATATATATAGAATATCCATAATTGAAGATATTATACTCAAATTAATAATAGAACATATATTAAATTTTCAATCATGGTTGTCAAGGCGACCTGAGGCGGCAAACCCATGGGCGTCTAAGGCAGCAAACCCCATGGGTGCCTAAGGCATTGCCTGATGAACTCCTTGGTGTAGAAATCCCCCCCATATGCAAGGGTCCACACACATTCTTTGCATAAATCAATAGCCAAGATAACTATATGTACATTTTCTCAAATGCAACCCATAATAGACCCTAAAAGGACAATAAATAATTAATAAAAGGAAAAGAAAAAAAGAAAATTGGATACATAAATATATAATGCATAAAAAGTATTTAGGATTCAAAAACCAATATGCCAAAATTTAATATGAATTGAATTATGATATCCCAAAAGCAAATGTCATGTTCAATAGATATTAGAGTGAGAAGTGAAATCGAAAAGTGAAGCGAAAGTGAGAAACGATAAGCGAGGTTCCTAAAATCCTTAGGAAACGAGAAGCGAGAAACAATTAATCGATTGAGGAAGTACAAAAGAAACGATTGAGGAAGTGAGTAAGAAGCATTTAGGGAAGCAAGTAAAGATGCTTTTGAAAAAACGAGCAAGAAGCAATCAGGAAATTAGGAAGCAAGTTAGAAGCGATTTCAAAGCTATTGGAAAAAAGATTATGACTAAGAAATGAAATGGAAATCGTACCTTAATAAGTGATTATTAGTATGGAGTAAATAACTATAAGTTTACACCCTATAGTTACATATGCTTTTGATAATGAAGTTCATTACTATACTTTCTTTCACCAGCAATAATATTAATACTTGATTTGCCAACTCAAAAAAGCCTTTGCTTTCAACAGCATCTTGCAGCATCAAGAGGTTATGAAGACATTACATGTTTCCTTATTCAAGAAGGCGTAGACGTCAACATTTCAGGTAACCTTCTAACATGTTTAATTGTCATACTCATGCCCTTGTGGATTTTCTAATTTTCATTGACTTAATAAGTATTTACTTCCATCAATATCTAGTGATGCAAATGCTGACTGATCCATGTCAAATAGATAAATTTGGAAACACACCCTTACTTGAAGCCATCAAGAACGGACATGACCGAGTGACTTCTTTGCTTGTCAAAGAAGGGGCCTTGTTAAATATTGATGATGCTGGCAGTTGTCTCTGTATAGCTGTTGCAAGGGGAGATTCAGATTTCCTGAAAAGGCTTTTGTCCAATGGCATTGATCCAAACTCCAAAGATTATGATCACCGAACACCACTTCATGTAGCTGCCTCAGAGGGATTATATTTGATGGCAAAGTTTCTCTTAGAAGCTGGCGCAAGCATTTTTTCAAAGGACAGGTACTATCTAAATATTCATCACACTTATTAGTTATGGATGAATCTGTGCTTCCGTGTTCCTTCTTGCATTTTCTGCGTGCCATATAGGATCCTAACAAGGCTGTTGCTATTCAATTTCTAAATAAAAGTGATCAATTCATCTTATGCAGAACTTTTTTTTCCATACCCAGCAGTTGGAGCAAACATTTTTTTTGTTAAGCTTTTTTATATGGTATAATCCATTGTTTATCCATCTCATTTCACCTAAATATTGATGCGTCCCTCTAAAATATAGTTTGCTCTCAAGGGTGCTTCATTCTGAGTCACGTCTGTGTGATCTCATACTTGATATTCTGTTTTGAGTCCCTGAAGGTGTCAGGATCAATGGCTTTCAGTGCTGACTGAGTCACAATCACTTCCTGAAAGAAATTCATATCCACTTAGTCGCACAGATTCTTCTAAATCAGTGATGTACTTGTTTTGAAACTTGTAGGATTCCAAGATACCTCAGCTTTATTCCCTGCACATGTTGATTTCTTTCGGTCTTTTCTTAATTCTTCCTGATCAGCACAATATAAATTTTATCATTTTGTATAGGTAATGTGTTGTACGCTTTTGATGGGAAAGTTTTTATGTTGGGATTATTAGATTATATATATATATATATATATAGTAAAAGCTAATCTCCCCACGTTGAAGACGAGATAAGCAATGCCCCCAATCTCTGCAAGACTAATTACTTGTTTTGTTTTTTGTAAGTGGCTTCTTTACATAGGGGTATTTTAGTCATTTGTTGAAATAGAGAAGAGTAGTTATGACAACTCTTTAAATTAAAAAAAAACAATCAAGAATTTAGTTGTCATATACATTTTGCTCTCTTACATGAAATGACTAGAATGTCATTAAATACCAACCGTCATTCAATGCATGTGGCAATTTAGTCTCACATGGGGGGACTTTAGTCTTACATATACCATGAGGAAAAAAAGGACCAACTTTTCACTTTTCAGGGCGCTGGATACATTTTTGTTGTTCTTGTTTGAAGTTACTACTAGTAAAAGCCACTAGTCAGCAAGACTTTTAACTGTGATTTCCACCTAGAGTAATTTGAGCCATGCTAGAATTTTACCTACACTGACAAAGTAGGAAATATGAATGGTTAGATATTTAAGGGAAAACAATCTTTGCTTGAGCTCTAGAGCTTGGCCAGACTGTCCCCGACTAGATGAGAACTAAATACTAGAAGAAAAGAGGAGAAGATTGCATAAAGTAGCCGTGTATTGGTGTATAATTTTTTTTTGGGTGATGAGGGTGTCTGGGCCTCTTAGAGCACCCGACTAATTCCCCGGTTACGTGCAGACCCTCCAACCACACACATCAAGTAAGGAGGGATAAATCCCTGAGGGTGGCCAACAGGGGGGGAAGGGAATTGAACTCAAGACCTCCGCTTCTTGAGGCGTGGTCTTGGCCAGCACACCAACCCCCCCGTTAGTTATGTATTGGTGTATACAATGCCTAATTTAGGGATAAAATGAAAAACGAACCTAGAAAATTAAAATAGAGATTTGGCCCCACTTATATTTGACTAGTAAATTCTCCCTACAAGCTTAACCATTGTTTGGCTGTTTGATCTTTGCAGATGGGGAAACACTCCACTTGACGAAGGCCGTAGGTGTGGAAACAAGAAGTTGATCAAGTTACTGGGAGATGCAAAGTCTACTCAGTTGTCTGAATTCCCTGATTGCTCTCAAGAGATCCGAGGTACTATCAAATCCATATTTAAATATCTATTATATGATATTTCTTTAATTGCAAGTTGGACTTCAATCAAAACAAAAAAGGGGATGACTGGCCTATATATTAATTAACTTACACCTGTATCTCCTCCACAAAAGGAAATAACAAAATAATAGGCTACAAAATTTAAAGAGAGAGAACTCTCGACATTTGATAACTCCTATCCCCTTCTTCAGATGCATATAGAAATAAAATTTCTTTGGTATACGAACTGCTGGATTTCAAAGTACATTGTAAAATAATAGAAACTCCCAGGCCCCTACTGCTGCTCAGCCTAAAGTAAATGTGGTGGTCCTCAGAGATAACCGTCAAACAAACAAAACAAAGATTTCCCACCTGAGTGTCAAATGGGTTGAGGTCGAATTTGTGTTATCTTCCATCTTTTCAGAAGAGATTCAATAGATATTTTCTTATTGATGGTTCACTCGCTTACCCCCACTATTTTCAGTAAGTTTATGATAGCACTTCTGTTTCCAATTATAGATCAAATGCACCCAAGAAAATGCACGGTGTTCCCCTTCCACCCATGGGATCCCAAGGAGCGAAGAAGACAGGGAATTGTGTTATGGGTTCCACACAGTATTGAAGAGCTCATTAAGATGTCAGCAGAGAAGCTAAAACTATCAGGTTATTACTGTATATTATCAGAAGATGCGGGTAAAATTCTCGATGTAAACATGATTAATGATGGTCAGAAGCTGTATTTGGTTAGTGAAACACACCAGATATAAATAGTATGCCTGTTTTAATTTGAAATTTGGGTAGGCTTGGCACAGTTTCCACTTATATAAATCAGCAGTCTTCCTTCCCTGAATTATGTTCATACATATCATACTGGAATCGAATTACAATATTGGACTCAATAATATTGTTTTAAGACTCTTAGGGAAAGGGAGCCCATCACCACTGGGGAACAAATGGCAAGCATCACCACTGGGGAACAAATGGCAAGAATCGATAGAGACTAAAACATGTATCTCTTTTCTGTTCTCTGAGAGTCTTATAATCTGAAACTAAGAGATTTTTCTAATCCAATGAAAAGGTTCCATTACATTAGCTGCACAGATAGTTGAACAGCTAACTGATAACATTGTGATTTCACGAGCTACGTTTATTGACCTAAGACCAGTATGAAGTCAGGAAAAATGCCCCTCAACATTTGAAACTGACCCATGATCGAGTTCCTGAGAGTATCGCTAATATTGACTCCTCAGTATTCTATTAAATGACTAAGGGTTCGTTCGGTAGCTCTTGCCTATTTCAGACAAATCTAGCTAAACTAGATATGCGGTAAAAAGATTAATAAGGAATAGATATGTAGACAGTAAAATTGTTTGGCAGCGCACAATAATAGGCAGAGCCTTTTTGTAAAACTGTATTTAATAACATCATTTTAATTCATCTTATTGCAGGGGCAGTAGATGTTATTTTAAAAAAAATAGATTTCCATTGTGTAGCAATTCAAACATAAATACATATGGGTGATCCATCAACCATTACAAGTTTATCATACACATTTAAACACCACATTCAAAATGTTATTATCACATCCCAAATACATACATCCATTACAAAATTGTCGTTGTCCTAGTCCAATTATATTTATTAAAAAAAATGATTCATATCCCTTGCGAAACAATATCTACCAATAATAATAATAATATTGTGTAATAAGCTCAAATATCAAGACATCTACAAAACATAAAGGAGCAAAATAGTATAAAAAGATGAAAATTTTTGTTTCAACGATTACCTGCAATAGAAACGTGTTTCTTTTTCAAAAATTTGAACTTTGTTTTTAAACATAAGATGTATTTTTGTCTTTTTTCTATAGCAAGTAGATACGCTACCAAACGGTCTAAAACATAAAAACGCCTACTCGCAGTAGACATATAGAAAAATAGACCGAAAGTTTAGAGATTTCAAAGGGCCCTAAGCATCTCTGCATGGCTTTTAATAGAACCCTTCAATGAGCATATAGTGGTGTTTTACTGGCCTTAAAGGAACCATTGGCATTACATTAAGATGGCTGGAAACAATTAAGTTTAAAGCAACTAGAATTAGGGCTGTCAGCTCGACAGGTTTCCAGGCCAGGCGTTTTTGGGAAGCAAAATTCAGCCCATGGATCGACTTTGGTGAGTGACTATTGGGCAAGGAGCATTTTTGGGCCTAGATTTTTAATTGGGCTTGGCTCGGGCCATGCTCACACTCAGATTCACACTTTTGTGCCGTACCCATGCCAGATTTTTAAGCCCGTCCTAGCTAATAACTACAGTGGGCCACTATCTCAGTGCCTAAGGCTATGTTCTTTTGGTGGAACTTTTAAAAGTCTAGAACATGAATGTTTTGGAACAAGTGGCAAGAGTCTGGGAAGATAGGGGAAAGGCTTTCTAACCCTTTTTACTTGATGGTATCTCAAATTTATGAGTTCAATTTAGTTAGAAGTTCCACATCTATAGAACTTAGAAAATCCAAATTTTTTTTATAGAACTTAAAAGTGTCATATTTGTAGAACTTTTACACTCAATGGAATAATATGGTTCTAGACATTATATAAAATTAGGCATGAAACAATGAAAGTTCTAGACTTTAAAAGTTCCAACGAAAGAACGGAGCCTAATAGAAGAGCTTAACCAGAGTAGACCTCCTCCTTTTAACATCAGGGCATCTTCGGCACACCTCAGCATCTGAACTAGAGGGGCCACTTCCCTCCCTAGGAATTGATCCCAGACCACCATCATTTGAGTGTATCAAAATAAGCACCACAATTGTAAAGAGGTTAAATATGAGGTGGAACTTTGTTTTTAAAAGTTAGGATAAGTGGAGCTAGGGCTGTCAATGGATACAAATATTATTATATCTAATTCATATTTTATACAAATAATTATTGATGGAGTGAATTTGAACATGACTTTTACTATTCACTTATAATAAGACCAGATTTGGATTTGGATTTGGATATTGGTATGTCCGATTCGTTTTATATATATGTATTAAATACTTTTATTGAATATTGATATGTATTTTTACATAACCCTAATCTTTATTAACTTGTTATGTTTAATATAAATGAGGCTAAAATTGTAATTTATGTTATGCAGAAATGCGAAAATGGGATCAATGACAATGCAAATTAATAATAAAAAAATATTAAAAAAAATAGAACACCACACAAGACAAGATAAACGTGGTTTTAACACCCTTTTAACCTTGGTTAAACTTAACTAAATTAAAATTAAGATTTGTTTTAAAAACCAAGGTTGGATTGCTTAACCCTAGAAATGAGTGAATCTTAATCACAGTTGGTAAGTGTTAAAAAGTGAGGACGTGGAATAATGAGAACTCATGTAGGTTGAATGGATCATGAGTCACAAACTGAGACACACTATCATGGCTCTCCAAAGACACGTTCAAAACTATAATTTAATAAGAGTAAAATCTCATTAATTAATTAATTAATTTATCTGTATTTTTAAATGAAATCAAATCCAACATTTCACATTTAATGGCAATGCACTTCCTATCTAAAATAATTAATCACTTTTTCTATTAAAGATAACCAACCTTATTGCTAATCATTGTAGGTCGTAACTAACACAGGATAGGACATTTAAAAAAAGAGAGAGAAAGCATTTCCTCAAACGACTAAAGAGGTGAGTTACGACTTTGTATCGGTCAACATCTTTCAATAAGCAAATAATCAAATGTTGACTAGAACAGGGATTATGAGAGTATGCTTACCCTATTTCATGATCACTGATATTAATCCATTCCAAATCCTCTACGGTTGCTACCCGACTGATTATGGCCGGTTATTGTAGAAATGCAACATGTTCCCTCACATAAGTGTTTGTCAAATTTTGTCATACATATTTTTGTCAAAATTTAGGTATGGTCAACATTATTCCTAAGAATTAATGTTGATCAACTAGTATTCAAAAGACACATTTCGCGTTTGAATAAGACCAGGATGGTTACAACTATAGAAGATCCTTTGTGAATTTATATAATCATTCCATGATTGTTGTAATATTTCTTTTCATTATCCTCCGATCCATTCAATAAATTTTCTTCTATCAAGTTAGTCCCACTACATTATTTTAGGTAATCCTCTTAATCGATGGATTTGATAAAGACAATTCTGTGCTTTTTTTTTTTCGGAAAGAGAAAAGATTAAATATAAGGAACAAAAGATCTATAAGCGAGCATAATTACAACCCCTAGCGTCCTCCTCAACAGAGCGAGAAAGTATGCTAGGGAACTCCAATGGGGTTAGACAAACCTCCTCTATACAGTTACAAAAGGTGGGTAAGAAATCTACAGCCCTTTTAGTTTCTCTAAAGACATGGCCAACATTAACGCTTTCAAAACACTGCAACAGAGAAGTAATCTCAAGAAGGCATTGGTATGCAGCCCAAGGCCATTCAACAAAGCCCTTAAAGCAATCAACGACACCCTAGGAGTCAGATTGGATAACAAGTTTCCTAATACCTCTAGATTGCGCCTCGACCGGACCCCTCTTAATAGCCATAAGTTCCACGACCACTATAGGAGACGGTTGAGTACCACAAGCGATGCCAATCAAAGCTTCCCCAAGCTAGTTGCAAAGAACACACCTCATGCCCGCCACTAGGTTACGGACCGACCCATCAAAGTTAAGGCACCAAAAACCAGCTGGGGGCCTTCCACTTACACCATGTAGTGGACGGGTTAACAAAGCTCACATCAATATCCCAGGTGCTAAAGAAAGACCTGGATGCAACTGTGTCCATGACAGGGGGATTTCACTCCCCGAAATCTCATCTGGGTATCATTGATAATCTTAGTTGTGATACTTTGGGGCGAGAGAAAAGAGTTTTGGAATATGCGATGGTTTTGCTCACACCGCAAATGATAGATGGACGCACACAAAGAGACCCTTTGATTTGTTGTTTGATGTCGGGCCCCCTAAAGTTGGCTAAGAGCCAAGCCACCTCCGACCTCCACAGTTTAGTTCGTCGCCTAGTTGATCCACAACGTTCAAGAATAGCAAGCCAGACCTGCCCCGAGTATTGGCATCAAAAGAAAACATGCTCTCTGTTCTCAATGTGCCACCAATAGAGCATGCAAGAAGTCGTATGGATAAGGCCCCTCCTAAGAAGGCGCTCTTGAGTTAACGAGCCATCACCGAAGGCAAGCCAAGCAATGAATGAATGTCTAAACCAGATCAGATTCACTCAGACAATTCCAAGATTCTCAGCATAGAGCTTGCTCCAAGCTGACTTGAGAGAAAAGCCATCATTCGCTATCTCCGTCCAAACGATACAATCCGAATATTGCACATGGAGGATTAGGATTGCAGTCGTAGCCTCCCAAACCCAGAATATTATTCCATGCCTCCACTGTTCTAAACCCCAAGCCCCTGGACTCCTTTGTGGAGCTTCCTATCTAGATTTGCACCAGCCCATAGGAACTAACTCCGCAGCCTCTCAATACGGTCAGCCGCCCCACGAGGAAGCCAAAATAGACTACTCCAATATAGATGAACTCTGCTTAGCACCAAGCGAATCAACTCAACACGTCCCGCATACTATAGGCTCTTGCATCTCCAAGAACAAACTCTACTCTCAATACTATCAATAAGCGGCTGGCACTGGGCATGACTAACACGAGAGGTTACCAAGGGGCGCCGAGATAACAGATGGGTAGAGATCCCTCAGTCAAACCCAACAGAGAACATATAGACCGATGGATAGGGAAACCTCAGATTTACTTGCAAACCAGAGACACGGGCAAAGTGGTCGAAGACCTGACTGATGCCTCTAGCAGACGCCTCATCAACCGAAGAGAATAAAAACAAGTCATCTGCAAAAGCCAAGTGGGTTATAAGAGGATCTGAGCAATGCGGGTGCAGCGAGAAGGCCCCTTCAAAAGCATCTTGGTCAATGAAGTCTGAACAGACTTGCATAACACAGAAAAACAAGTATGGGGGCATGGGATCTCCTTGCGAAGACCCCGAGAACCAGAAAAGTATCCCACCTGTTCCCCATTTACTTTGATCGAAAACCTGGGGTTAGAGACAAGCCTTGACCCATCCAACTTCGTCGGGAATTGAAATAGCTCCAGAATGAACTCTTACATGTTACATATTGTAGATCATGTTTTTCTTCTGGCAGATTTGCTCTTCGAATAGTGGAATCTTCCACTAGCTGTAGAAAAGTTTGAACAGTTTACGTCTTTAGACCTTTATAAAACAACTCATCAGCTGCTTGCATGTCTGTCTTGTAGCTCCACAAGAAAGCTACTCAATTTTTCCTATATATTTGAACCATCGAAGTTTTTTTCTTTAGTGCCACGAAACCTCCTATATAGGGTGCCGCTCTCATTTGGAAACCTTGATACGGAGGTTTGGGCATTGATCCTTCTCGAAGCCTCGCTCCCATAAAATTTAGAAAACGGTTTCTATCTTACCTAATTCCGGCTCTCACATTGTGGAGCAAAATTCTAGGAGTTATTTTTTTTCAAATAAATACGAATATATTAGAGACATTCTATGTTCAAAAACTAGGTATGGTCCATAAATTAAGATATTCCAATGCACGTTGGATTTATGTGTTATAAAATGAAGTTTTCTATTTGATATATTTGATATATAACCCTCTGTAGTTGACGGTAAAGTAGTTGAAGTACAACCTATGAGTTAGAGGATGAAGGATGGTGTGATAAGCTAATCTTAAAAACCAAAAAAAAAATATAAACAAAATAATTTAATAGGAAAGGTGAATATTATAGAGTTGAGCGAATATGTAAAATTAGATGAAAAAAATGAGAATACATATTTTTATATAGAGTTATTGATTAAAAATTAGTTTACAAATCCTTAAATAAAAAAAAGAAATTAAATATATGATCATATAAAAAAAATTATTATATACGAGTTTACGGGTTTTATATATATATATATAGAGTACTTTTTCACATATCTCAAAGCACTAAGGTCTTTTTTCCATGATACTGTCTTTTTTCCATGATACCACATGTCTACTCATGTGATAGATTCCTATCAGTTGATCCAATAAAATAAATGATACCACTTTGTCATCTTCTCCCTAATTTATGAAATGAGCCTACCAACTATCTTGTCTCTTCTTAATTGACTATTAAATGAATGAAAATAAAGTAAAACAAGGGATAGAAAATGAGTAAAGCTTGATTCATTTCCCTCTCGTTTAAGCTGTTGGATGGTCTCTCTTTTTTTGTTTTTTAATTTATATATTTAGGTTCATGTTAATTGAAATCTAAATGTGAATAATGTATTTTGGATGGGTTCTATTAGGGAAATTTTTTGTATTTGTTTTAAAATTAGTAAGAAGCCCGTACGATGCACGAAAACCTTAAAAATCTTCTCATGCACACCAAATTTTTTTTTATTTTTTTTAATATCTTATCCTATAAGTTCATGATTTTTAAAAAATTTCAAAATTACTAAAAATAAATTTCAGAAACCCAATTAAATTTAAAAATTATAAATAAAATAATTTAACTTGATCCAATTAGACAAAAGTGTGTGTGTTTGCTTGGGTGGTGTGAGTATTCCCTTGTCTTTGCCTTCAGTCATGGCCTTGTGGTATGATTGAGTTTACCAAAAAAAGAATACACGCCCTGTAAAAAAAAAATGGGTACTTATAAATTATGGAGGGGTACCATTTTATGACATAGATGGGCAGGCAACTACAACCACTCGTCTAATATATTGGATTTTTATTTATATGGTCAAGACTAGGTTTCCTTCTACATACACATATAGATAGTAAGGGGTCAAGCTTACGGTGTTGTGGAGACCACAGCAGGTACTTGCAAATGGGCTCATCAATTCCTTTACCCTATGTTTGGTTGCTGAGAAAATAAGTAAAAACATGAAAAAGAAAAGAAAATTGGACAAAATACAACTAACAATTGTATTAGAAATCCAAAATTTTCTTTTCTTTTCCAAGTTTCATCTATTTTCTCGACAACCAAACATAGCATAAAGAAAATCTTAAGCTTATTTTTGCAATGATGAAAATGTCTCGATAAATATTCAACCATCTTCCAAGCCTGTAGAGAATATAAGATCCGGGGGATGACAACGAGTTTGTCAAAATTATCGTTCGTGTTCTTTATATATTTAGGATCATTCAAGTAGATCAAGTTTAAGAAATGTGGCTAAAATGATAAATCCAGTTTTGATCTTGAATAAATTCATGTATTGCAATGCCCGTGTGAGGGGATAAGCTTTCCTACCTATAAGAATGTACTATTAGAACTTTAGAAGTAAATCATTCAAGTAACTAAATTATCAAATTAAATAATTAATTAAAAAACCAATCTAAAATTGCATATGTGTAGACTATAAAATTGATTAAATGACCTCTAATAAAATACAATACCATATAGTGATAATGAGGTTGCTGCAGGTAGGGATGGGTTGATGTGGGACTTGCGGCAAAATAAAGGGGGGGGGGGGGGGAAGGAAGATATCAAATGAGAGAAGTCAAAAAATGGCGGGAAAAATGAAATGACTTCTCCCCTTTATTTTGCCACATGTCAGACATCAACCATCACCGGATGATTTTCATCTGGCTATTGTCAAATGAAATCCCATCCCTTGCAAGTACTAAACCAATTGTACCTAATATTGTACTTAAAGGAACCACGATGGTCTCAGAAAATCCCAATACATAAGTACTGTTCACATCAGTGGTGAGGACCTAAAATTTTAGGCCTTGAATTCTCTTTGGCGAAGCCAAAAAGGCTCCTCTCAGGCAACCACAAAACAAGGGATAAGTGGCTGGAGAAGTCATTTCATGGGTCACATGATTTTGACTTCTCCACACATTGTTTGACCCATGGCGATAAAGTAGTGAGATAATAGGGGAGAGATATCAAGTGGGGAGAAAATGGAATGACTTCTCCCCTTTTTACAGCCACATGTCCCCTATTTTGTGGTTGCCCGAAACCACCTTTCTGGCTTCCAAAGACAATCCAAGGCCAGGCTTCCAAAGACAATCCGAGGCCAAAAGTTTAATGGGATACTGTCAGTAAACTAACTGAAAATTTGAGCACAAAAAAAATAAAATAATAAATAAACAGTTTACTGATTAGCAAGCGTTATTGTCCATTATCTTCTTAAGAATACAAGGTTCCTGTCAATCGTCATCGGATCTACTCATCCGAGAACAATCATGCAGTGAGCACTTCTCTACCATACTCTTCAACAGCAACCCATTCTTGTCCCGATCATACATCTCAAACGCATCTCTCAGTTTCTTCACCATACTATCCTCATTCTCTCATCCTTCGTTACTCCAGGATGACGAACTAAGGTCCACGCTTTAAGGGATTTTATAATGCCGCCAAGGAAATCATAGTGTACCTTTTAAAAGGCCAATCAACTCTTCAGTTCCTCCATTCATTGTATGGAATTGAAGAGGCTAGGAGAAGAAAATATTTTTTTTAAAAAGGGCTAATTAGTTCTTCAACCCATTCCTTGTATGGAATTGAATAGGAGAAGAAAAGTATTTTTTTTAAAAATTAAAATATTATTTAACTAGTATGGAGCCCCGTGCGATGCACGGCAACACTAAAAAAAAACAGTAAAAGTCGTACACCAGAAAATAATTGAGCTTGTCCAAACAACTATTGATTTTAAAATCAAATGCAACCAGAACAAATTTATATATACAATAAATGAGGAAAAACTAAAATATCAACCAAATGTGTAAAAACATGAAATAATTATTCAATCATAAATTATAAAGGATTGATCAAATCCACTAAAGAGTCTATTAGCAATTTGGCGGATAATTGGACTTAACAAATTATTTGAAAAAAATTAACTCCGTCCATTACTCAATTCCTATTTTAAGAAGAAAAATCTTATAATTATAAATTTTTACCTAAATTCCTTGGTTGGGAAGTGATACCAGTATGACATATATCTCCCTTATTGTCAATGTCTTCGTAAAATTAAAGAATAAATTACCTATTCTATTTTCCAGTTAAAACATTTCACACCATGCCAAAGAAAGTTAACTTACCAACAAAATTCTTACAAAATAATCCTAATAATCTAGTTGAGATGGGACCCTGCACGGCGGCTTTTGGAACTAACGAAAGCCTTCTATGTTACAGACTTTAAAGAGCCGGATTAACAGCCCAAGACCTGAGGCTATAAAGGATGAACGGCTGGACTGTACATAGGCAATCTCACATGATAGTAATATAGGATGGGTGACAACTTTTTTTCCTGTCCTTGGTGTACACAAATAAATTCATGCAATAACAAAACACACCTTTCGTAATTTTTTTATCATTTACAAAAAAATGGAGGAGTAAGTATTGTTTGTTCAACCAAACGCCATATGAGGGAGAGAGAGACAATGGAGACTGCTACATGTGGGCTCTTTCGCCCAAACATGTCTTAACCACTAAACCAGGTATTTATTCCATACGTCACGTGCTCCTCCTTGAATGTATTATGATTGGAATTCTTAGCAAAAGTAATCTCTAGCAATTCCAACTCTTAACTATCAAAACTTAGAGACACATGTACAAATATAATTATTAGCTACTGCAACCTCAACTCAATGTAAAACACAATCATCCTTGATTTCATATATATTTTCTATTACTATACACAAAATTGTAGAGAAGAATTTGAAATTACAACAAAACACTTTTCCAACTCCGGGGACAAATGTTTTGAAATTCTCATGAAAGTTAAAATTGCTTAGCACTGACGAGTAAAAATCATGGCCAACAAATTTTGCCTAGAGTTTCACACAGAAAAAAGTGTTCTACTTCATCCCACTTTGGTGGCCAACTCTTCTACTCCCATTTTGATCAACCCGTTGATAAACCTCTTCACTGCATTGGTCGGACCCTAATTCGTCCTAAAACTTTCCCTGGTTTCACAGAAGTATGGACTGAGATTCTCAGCCAAATCATCCAACACTTCGTCTTCAGCTCCACCTTCCTACTAATGTCACCATCCTTGGTGTCACATTGATCATGCCATGAGAGAGATAGATGTCTAGGGAGAATGAGAGAGGAATATAGTGTGAGCTTGAGAGTGAGTGATCTTCCTTTTATATAGATGCAGATAAAGAAATAATTTTTTTCTCAAATTTCCATGTGTTCATGCTTTCATGTGAAGGAATATATGAAGGGTTAAGGAGTTCTAGGGCCCGTTTGGTTCGGATTATTGCAATCATAAGCGCTGATGTCAGTAAGCGCTGATACTGATAAGTGTTGATAACTGTAATCCTGTTTGGCTAACACTCTGCTGATAAGCGATTAGCTAGTCATTTTTAAAAATGGGTATTTTAGTCATTTTTAGAAAAAGAAAAAAATATTTTAAAAAACTTTTGTTTTAAGTTTAATGAATTTTATTGGTCTTACTGAGTGTAAATTTGAGTGCTTATAATAATTTTCACATAATATTAAAGGTCATAAACGGTTACGCTCCACAATAATCACCTTCTGACGAGATTATGAAATCACCGGTTATTTTCATAATCGGTTATTACATAAACGCTTATGACGAGTCGAACCAAACGCTATTATGAGACATAATCCGGACATAAGCGATTATGTACCAAATAAGCGCTTATAATAATCCGAACCAAACGAGCCCCTAATAAAATGAAGTAGGGTCCCAAAAAAATTTAATTCAGAAGAGAGAATAGATGACACATGGCATCAATATAAAGCTCTCATCCCTTGAATTTAGTTTGATGATATGGCTTCACAAATGAAGAGAAGTCCTACGTGGCATCAAGAGGAAGACATAGGTGTCATCCTTAGAGACCCTCTAACTGTGTTTTATAGTAGTAGTACAGATTAGATAGATAGATAGTAAAATAAATGTGTCACAAAGAAAACGTATTTTTTTAAAAAGGAATGTGCCATTAAAAAGGCCAATAAACTCTTCAACTCATTCCTTGTATTGAAGAGGAGAAGAAACATATTTTTAAAAAAGGAAAAAAAATATTTAATAGTATAATAAATGTGTCACAATACTATAACGTAATTTTAGAAAGGAAAAAATGTCAATAAATTAATGATATAGAGATTAAAGAGAAGGTTTTTAGAGATAGAAAGATGATGAAATTCATTAAAGAGGGATTTTCTCATTAAAGAGGGGTTTTAGTGAGAGAAAGTTCAAAAAATATTCTATAAAAATGACATGTGTCCTCAAACCTTCTCTACATCCGCCACGTGTCCACCCACTTGCTCAAGTTTTATAGTAAGTAATTTCAAGGATTTCTTCTTTCTATAAGTATTCTCTTTTCCAAGTCCTCACTTGTGGGGTTTTGGCTCAAATCTAATACTCACCGCTCGAGTGGGACTAGACGCCACTCGAGCGGAGGTCGGTGTTTTTGAATGGCTCGAATCTGGTCCAAACCACTCGAGCAGGACTGGAAGCTGCTCGAGTGGAGATCGACGATTTTGTTTGCTGTGGTTTTCTTGGAAACTCCTATTTCAATAGGGAGTTGTTTCCTTTTAGTTAAAAAGTGTGCATGTTAGTGAAAGTCAAGAGCATGCTTTACTACTGGACGAGAAGACAAATGGTAACGTCTCTAGAAGGGAAAATTCTAGATCATGGTCTAAATCACTCAAGAAGGTTGAGTGCTAATTTTGTCACAAGAGAGGCCGTATAGCTTGAAATTGCCCCATACTAAAAGAAAAGAAAGATGAGGAGGAAACTAAAAATCCTCTAGTACAGCCAATGTAGCTAATGAAGATTCTGATGATTCGGATAGTGATCTCATTGTTCTTTTGACAAATAAGGGTTGGTCTCAGGACAAGTGGATTCTTGATTCTGGTTGCTCCTATCATGTTTGTACCACTGGGGACTGGTTTGCTACCTACAACAAGGTTGAAGGAAGCGTTATCTTAATGGGTAATAATACACCCTACAAGATTCTTGTGATATGGAAAATCAAAATAAGAATGCACAATGGAGTAGTAAGGACATTAACGGGAGTGAGACATGTTCAAGATCTGAAGAAAAATTTGATTTCTTTAAGTACTTTAGATTCAAGGGGGGTGCTGGTTCAATGACAAGGTGGAGTGATAAAGGTTCGAAAGAGGGCATTGACTGTGATGACATAAAAAAGAATTAGGAACTCGTATGTGTTGCTGAGAAACACAGTTTCAAGTGGAGCATCCAAGGTGAAGAAAGCTTATTCTATTGCTAATTCTAGCTCGACAAGGGAGGCTCGAGTTTTGGCTAACAAATAGTGTTTGCATTCAGATATGGAGGCTTTTGAATATATGATGTTCAGATTTGAGGATCCCATGCCGATGGAGCAAGGGACTCCTCGGGTATCGCATTAGAGCATGGAGCAGTTCGTGTGGGAGTTTAAGTGTTGCTTAAAGTTTATCAACTTTTGAGAAAGTTGATTTTGTACTCTTCTGGAGTAGTACTGAAGAAAGCGAGAGTGTTACATCAAGGGATATTCGTGCAATTCTCACCATGGTGGAGATTTTTGGGGGTCTGGTTTTAATTTGGTACTGACCACTCAAGTAGGACTGGATGCCGCTTGAGTGGAGGTCGGTGTTTTTGAATGGCTCGAATCTGGTCCAAACCGCTCGAGTGGGACTGGAAGCTGCTCGAGCGCAGATCGGCGATTTTGCTTATTACGATTTTTTTTTTGGAAACTCCTATTGCACTAGGGAGTTGTTTCCTTTTATTTTTTGAGGACTCTTTTGGCTATAAAAGAGAGGTTTTAGGATTAGGGTTTGTAAGACTGTTAAGGTGAGTGAAAGGGTTGAGAGAATAAGGAGATTTGTGAGAGCATTACGACTTTCCTTGGGGTTTGATCTTCTTTATGTGGGTTCTTCTCTTCTCTTGTATTCTTCTCTTTTCTTAGTAAAGTTTACTTTGATCACTTTGACCGTGGATGTAGGCTTTTAGGCCGAACCACATGAATCTTGTTCTGTGATTTGTGTTCTTGCTTTGTTATTATTATCTTGCCATTGTCATCGATTCTATTCTTTAGGGGTTTCCGCACAATACTCATTAATCTACCTTTTTTTAATGTAGGTTAAAGCTAAGTATATGAGAAATTGTAAAATCTCTCCTTAGTCCAGTATTCAGTTATTTGAAAGTGAGTTTCAATTGAATTTTTCCTTTTTCTCTCTTTTCTATATAAATCATTTTATATTTTGTCACTCCGCCCCCCCACCCATCATCGAGCTCCATCATAAATTCCTTTTGTTTTTAGCATTATGAAGTTAATTAGAGGGAGCCTCCAATGAAATCCATGGAGCTAAGTTTTGAGTTTGTACCATACTAATTTTGTATTGATTTTCGAAAAGAAAATATACGTTGGTTGTTATCACCAACTAGAAGATTGACATGTTCAAGAACACATGATGGTATATCTAGAGGGAGCCTCCAATGAAATCCATGGAGCTAAGTTTTGAGTTTGTACCATACTAATTTTGTATTGATTTTGGAAAAGAAAATATACGTTGGTTGTTATCACCAACTAGAAGATTGACATGTTCAAGAACACATGATGGTATATCTATATCTATACCCTTATAAAAAATGGCTAACATCACTATGTACCAAAAGTTTTCGTCGAATTCTTTTTTCTGAAGATACCCTTCACATCTCTATTTAATCCGGCGCAACACCTACACTCTAATTCAAGCAAAAAATAACGGCCGTCTCCTTTGGGCTACATCGTTCACCACTCTACCAAAATTATCCCTCCACCTTAATTTTCTATTTATCCCAAGGTTCCTAGAACTTATCCATCATTCCCATGCATCTCGGTTCTTATCCTTCCCACCGCTCCAACCTCTGAACTCACCGCTTTTACATCCAATTGTTTGGAGAATGTTGGGAAGCTTGTGGAACTCATGAACTGTTTTCTTATGTTTTTTTTTTTTTACCTCTAATAAAACAGCTGATTAGGATGTGACCCCACCTTTTGAGAACTCCACGTGTTAGATCCCATTTTCCACCACTTGTCACCTATTCTATGGAACCCCGAGACAAGCCCTTTTTGGCTTCGCTAGAGACAATCCAAGGCCCCAAGGGCTTCGGATTGTCTCTGGCGAAGCCAGAAAACCGTCTCGGGGTTCCATACATTGTGCGACAGCTGGCAAAAAAGTGGGGAGAAGTCATTCCATTATCTCCCCATAATTTTGACTTCTCCCCATATGATATATCTCCTCCTTATTCTCATACACATATCGCCACATGTCTTATAATGGGTGGAGAAGTCAAAATCATGGGCCCCATGATTTTGACTTCTCCACCACTTGTCACCTATTCTATGGAACCCCGAGACAAGCCCTTTCTGGCTTCGCCAGAGACAATCCAAGGCCCCAAGGGCTTTGGATTGTCTCTGGCGAAGCCAGAAAACACTCTCGGGGTTCCATACATTGTGCGACAGCCGGCAAAAAGTGGGGAGAAGTCATTCCATTATCTCCCCATAATTTTGACTTCTCCCCATATGATATATCTCCCCCTTATTCTCATACACATATCGGCACATGTCTTATAATGGGTGGAGAAGTCAAAATCATGGGCCCCATGATTTTGACTTCTCCACCACTTGTCACCTATTCTATGGAACCCCGAGACACGTGAATGTATTGTCCTAATGGTCTTCATCTCCCTCTCCCTCTCCCTCTCCCCCCTTACTTCTCCTGCGTCAGACTCTGACGGACAGAAGGACAAGCAAGGAATGCCCTAACCCTAATATTCACTCTCTTTTATACTGCTCGCTTCTCCCAACATTTTAAAACCACAAACTGCCCCTTCTACTCTATTCTTCTTCCATTTCCATCCTTTGCTTTTTCTCTTTTCAAAACTAATCCCCTCCTTTTTAATTGTAACCATCACCGAGTGAAAAAAGGAACCTTGCGGCACTACTTAAGGAGGGGATTATTTTTCATACTAAGTATGTTTTCGCATGTCTAGGGTTGATAATTGGGTCGGGGGCTGGAGTTTGACAAAAGTTTAAAGCCTTAACCCAAGCTCAGCCCAAGCCTAAGCACAATTTCAGCATCACCACTCGCTTCACAAATAACATTGAACTTTGGGTCGATTTCAACTCTCCCTCCCCGACCCTTATCTACATCATATACTTATTTTAATTGATACAATGAGTAATAGTTTTATTGAATTAGAAATTAAGAATGCATGATTCTTGACTTCTATAAACTTCTAGAATTATACTATTACTAGTGGAATACACGTGCGATACACGTGAATGTATTGTTTTCTTATGTTTTTTGTTTTTTACCTCTAATAAAACAGCTGATTAGGATGTGACCCTACCTTTTGAGAACTCCACGTGTTAGATCCCATTTTCTACCATTCTCCAAGACTTGAATCTTTTTAACTTTTTCTCTCTATCATAAATCCAGCCGATTTTTTCTTCTTCTAATTTGTTTTTACCTCATGCATAGTCACGTGGTTAGTGCAATTAAAAAAAAAATTCATGATCACTTCCTTCCTAACCCCGCCAGACCGATTCTCTCTAACGCATCCATTGGAGATCATGCTCCACCACCGCCGCACTGCTTCTCTTATCATTTTCTTCTCGTAGTCCCTCACATCCTCCTCTCATTTTATTTCTTCTGTCCTCTAGCTGCAACAGAAAACCCAGACTCCATTAAGAGGAAAGAACTGAGCTCGCATCCGTGGCCACCACCAGATTTATCACTTTGTTTCCTTCTCGTCTCTTTGGTTAATTTCTATCCGAGATTATATTTGTATATTGATATGTATTAAAAAGGTACGTAACATTCTTCTTCATTGTTATCTTCAGGTGTATGGGGTTGGTCGGAATGCTTGTGGCCCCAGAATCTCATTTTCAGGTTTCTTCAAAACGTTATTAGTGGCATTGATATTCAGTTCTGTTGATAATTTTTTTCCCTCTATTGCTGATAGTTTAATAATATTCATTCGGATTTGAGTTTTTGAGCATTTTTTATACATATATAATTTATTTTCCGATAGTTTTGGTATTGGTATGCCCTCTGTATTTAGGGTGTTCTGTTTGTTTTTTTCTAATTCAATTTTGGTGAAATTCTATGATTTATGTGTTCTCTACTCTGAGGATTTAAGAGTCCTCGTGTTCAGCCTGCATATTTACAACAAAGGTGAGTGATATTTGCAATGCAAATCTTTCACAAAGACACACTCCATGGGTTATCTCCTCCTTAATCATAAGTGAGTTGCTTGTGGGTGTAATTAGTGGCTCAGATTTGATCTGGGCCAGAAAAATAGTCCCTCACCATGAGTAATAAATCTGTTGATTTCTAATCAATGGGGAATATTTGGATAATGAAATTTGTGCTGCAGACCCAAAACCTAAGATTTTAACTTTTCACGAAAAAGTTTGCCTATTTAAAATAAAATAAAAATCAAGATTTAAAATTCTTGAATTTTAGTGTGCCGCCTCAGTAAGCCTCAGACCGTTTTGTGCTGCTTGTGAAATATCCTTGAGAAGTTGAACCAAAAAAAATATCCTTGAGAAATGTTAGCCCAAAATTTGAATGCCGAGACTGGTGCTAGCACTATCCTCCTCTTCTCCTTTTATTCGTACTTCCAAATATCCTTTTTAATTTACAAATCCTTGCATGTGCAGGACCCACTAGTATATATATAAACGTGTCATGCAAACCGGCAACTGCCTTGTGCTAGTGACCATGTGCATATCCCCCATGTGAATTGTTCAGGATTCTATTCCTCAAGTGAGGGTGTGGCCATTGCCTTGTGGTATGATTGAGTTTACCGAAAAAAAGTGAGGGTGTGGCGGTTATAGGCCCATCATGTGTTAGCCCATTTCTAAAATCCTAGCTGTTGTTAGTGAAAAAAAAATGTCAGACTATTTGGAGTACATGTTATGAGCAAGGTTGTAATTTCAGCTGGCTCTAGAAGGCTCTTCGCACAGCTTTGTCAACATGTTTGATGATTGCACCCACCATAATTTTTATTTTTTGTATTTTCAATTTTCAACATGTTTTGTAGCCACACCCCAACCCTTATCCTCCAAATCTTTTCCATGTGCGTGAGCAGCTTTGATACTAAACTAGCCTGTAAATGACAACCTCGGTTTCTCAGATAGATCATGTTCAAGTTTTTTTCCTCATAAAAGTTGGTTGTACACACATTATGCAATTAAAGCTTTGTCAGCTCAACTCTGTTATTACCGACAATAATTTATCTCACATAGTCGGACCACAAAGTGTCTTGGACGTTGCAAATTTATTTTATTTGCATGTGGGAGTTCTGAGCATTCTCTCGAGTATGTAGCATATTATTTGTGTTATTGATATTTATTTTTTCAAAAATTCATGGACACCCAATTGCTTGCACTAAAATAAAATAAAATAAAAACCTTGTCTCATTCAATTTTGGCGGGAGTATGTATTTTCCTCATTTGTGGGAGTCCTTCATTTGGCTACTTTTCATCTTTGGAAGATCACATCATTTGAAGTTAAAAGATGTAATCATTCACATTACTTTGATGTGTAGTTATAAAATTTAGAAATAATTTTTATTTTATGTGTACTAATAATTTTATGAATTTAATGGTGTGTAATCATCAATTTTTAATAATGGAGTGCAATCATCAAATAGTGGGGTGTGTCCAGCATCACCCAAAATTTTTTTTAAAACAATAACTTTATGCCTAATAATCCTCCATAGATTTCTTACTAAATCAAAACCTAACCAATACAATACTTTAGAGATCGGAAAGGAAAACACATGGAATAGGTTGTTGATTTCTTTAATGATGAATTTGATTTATTTCCCACATCTAGAGACCAATTGTAACCTGAAGATGACACCTGTCAATTTTCTCCCATTAACTATGAATCCTTTCACCATTGTACGTTAGTGCTTTGTTAGTGTTGACGTTAGCAAAAAAAAAAATAGATTTATTATGACCGGTGGTCTTGTTATAACATGAGATAATCCAAAGTCTTTTAAAAAACTTTTCGAATGCCCATCGTCGTGGTGGACTCTCCACCGCAAAATAACATCTATGGATAGTTATTTTATTTGGTTAAAACTACTTGTGATGAGTCTTCTCTTACTTGGGAAGGATGGGAGGATCCCTCCTTAACAAGAAATTAAAAGTTAAAAAAAAAAAAAAAAACTCATAATATTATATATGAAGCTCATTATATTTTATGGTTATAGTTTTGTCTCATTCTAAGAGCCAACTATGAAAAACTGTATTATTGGACATCATTAATGTATGTTATTTCTGGCAAAAAAAAAAAGTAATATTATGTTGTGTATCTATCTATACTACTACTATAAAACGCAGTTAGGGTGTTTCTAATGATGCCACATATATCTTTTTCTCTTGATGCCACTTAAGTCTACTTTTCATTTGGGAGGCCAACTAAACAAATGGTGGGACCCACCTTTATTTCTATCATTATCTCTTTAACTCTAACGTTTCCAAAGTGTGTAACGAGTCTAATGACCACCCACTGGTTCTCCTCCCATTATCCCATAAGTTAACTTCGCAATTACCTTCCCTCAAATGAAATGAAGCAGCAAAACATTAACTTTACGCGATCTAGCTACCCGTGTATGGAATCATTAAACTTATTCTCTTAATACTATTTTCAATCTTGAGTCAAACGAAGAGGCAAATTATGGGGCTTGCATTTCTCCTATATACATCTATCCTCCTTTAATTGCTATGTCGCTTTGTCTTCGATGGGGCCAGTTTAGATTATATATATACAAATTAATCTATACCAACAAAATTACATTGAACCCATGTGGTTTAGAACTTTAGAAAGCTAAGTGGAGAATGACCCGAATGGAAAAAGTAGTGTTGAGTATTAATAGTGGGAAAGCTCGGCAAGAAGAGGAGAGATTGAGGGACGGTTCTGGACAGATTATCCAAGCAGGTCGGAAGTTGTCGTGACTGAAAATACAAGTCCTGACCTAACTATTATCATCAATCCGAGTAGGGCATGGAAAACGATAGAGAGACCAAATGCAATCTGATATTGTTAGCATCATCTCCATCTCTATCCTAAATCACTATTTCAATTTGGAATAATTTCATTTATGTTGTTTATCTTGGTTCACTATACCATCATCTTTTTTTTTTGGGATAACTCGGGGTGTCCCTAACCCTTTGGGTCAGGACTAATCCCCGAGGGTGCGACGAAGGCCCACAACCACCACACTAGGAAAATCTGGAAAAATCCCGAGTGGGGCTGGCCCGAGAGGGGGAGTGAGAAGTCGAACCCAACACCTTCCGCTTCATGAGGAGTAAGTCTCCCGGGAATCACTGGTCCACCCCTTCCGGGTTGTCATCTTATTTTCTTTTTCAATGCAGTATGGCCTATAGGCATTTCCCATAGAGATTGTTGTGTTTTCAATATTTTTATTATCTTTTTTTTTTTGGTTCTATCTTTTTGCTAAATTTCACTCAATCCCAATTTTTTTAGTTCGATTGTCCAGGATGCCTTAGATCTGAGTTTATCTTCTCTCATTCATTTGTCTCAACCATTTGTAGAGAGGTTTTATGGAATATTGCCTTGGTTTGTGCAAATTACAGGTATGATAATCAAAGATCATCACTTCAAACAATAGAAATAGCAGTTGGCTTCATCTATGGGAATCAAAGATAGTTACTTCAAATAATGAGAATGGCAGATCCGGATGCAAATTATAAGAAATATACCTGGATGTGAGTTCTTAATCTTATCCTCTAACGGTCTATAGGATATTGTAATGTCACCCAAATCAATCAAAATGACTTTATTTTCAAGTAATTCAAGATAAATTAACTTCATTTTAATTCTTTAAAGTTTCAACATATTTGTGTATTTCATTTTTCCAGGTTACTAATCAAAAGGCTATAGATATTGTTTGTTCTTGTGTTTGTGCACAGGGAAGCTAGAGACAATTTTATGTGTAAAAAGGTTCATACCCATTTTTTTATGGGAGGCTATGGTGATGATATAAGTGTTTTGGTAATCAATTGGTGCATTTTATTTTACTAATTCATTATTAGGAAAAAGGAAACTTCAGGTGATAAGAGGCTAAAGGAGATCTGGTTCTTCTACCAATTTTTTCGGAATAAATTTTAAGTGATCGGACCTGACCATTCCATTCTTATGTTGGCAATAATGAGGACAATTATGTACGATGGAAGGTGGTTTAAATTATCTACTTTTTATTTCTCATCTTCACATCTCGTGCATCGCACAGGGTGGTTGCCAATATTTATATATATGCCATCAAGCTTTTCTTTGAAAATGGGAGCTCTCCCCAAGGCTTTTGAAGTGAAGCTCCGACTCATATTTAAACTCTTTTAAAAAGAGTATTCTTTTCGTTGTCTCATTCCGAACCAATCTCAAAATTGAGGTGCAGTGCCATAAAACATACATCTTACTTTATAAATTAATATAAGTTCAACGGGAAATAAAAACACAAACTATTCGACAATCAAGAAAAGATGAATTACTAAACGACGACTCGAAATGTATAAATAATTTTAGACATTTAAAATCACATTATCATGAGAAAATTATGGTCTCAAAATATTTAAAATTTATGTATGAAAAGTGTTGATTTTGATTTATTAAAACAGATTTTTAAATTGGATTTAATAAAATAAAGATTGGATTTTAATGATTTGGAAGAAAACCATTTGGTTAGTTTTAAATGGTGTTGTTAAACACTAGTGGTTTTGGGAGGAAAACCATTTTTCAAAATAAAACTGTTTTGGCTTTAATTAGTCTCACATTAGATATTTATGAGAGTTGATCAAGCATTTAATAAGTATTTCCCTCTCCTTAGAGAATGTTCTCTTATGTGCGCACATACACCAAATGTGTGTGCACTAATGAGATGTATCGCATCGAGCACGACACGCGCACGTGCAGGGCTATGGACACTATGAGGTTCACTTTGCACTTCGCAAGTCGCTTGAGTCGCCTAATCTTTTTAAGATTAGAAGTCAGATCAACGGTGTAGATCTGATCGATATTGAGATGGTGATTCGGATCATCCATTATGGATCATGGGTACTTGTTCATGTTTGATGAACCTGATGAGCTATTGAATGAGTCAGTTAGGGAAACCCAAGAGACTTATTAAGTGGGTCACTTAGGAAACCCAAGTGGCTCCCAAGGTCTAGCCTTTGCCTATATAAGGTGAAGATGAGGAGGACAATTCTACACAAGTGAAAACTCGTATCAAACTTCTGCCAGATTGAGCCCAAAAAGAGAGCCTGGACCAGAGAAGAAAATTCAAACCTCCATTGGAGATCTGAAGCCCAATATCCCAAGGTTGAAGATGACTCAGACCAGATAGGCAAATTAGAGATAGCCAATCCTCAGATTGGATATTAGTATTCCTATACAACACAAGGGCTTCCCTCGCTAAGGAATAGAATTCGACCAGTCTCTGTTACCAAATAGAGAAGTGATCTGACGATTAATCTGGCCAATTGAGGACCGCTCTGTAACCAAATAGAGCACTGTCAGGGTTAATAAAGAAAAGAGACAGAAATGTGAACAATGTAGAAATACACTGACTCGTGGGCACGTTACCAAACAGAGCCAGTAGACAAACTTGTTTCCAAACAATGTGTCTCATCGAAATCTGATTCCAAAATTTTTAGAATCTAGTTTCCAAAATCCTTATAGATCTAATTCTGGAACTGTTTTAGAATCGCTCTTAGAGAGTAATTCTGTTTGGAAATCACTTGTGATAGCCTAATCTTGTTTATACAATCTGTGTAATCAGTTGTTATCCTTGTAAAGGGATAACTCAGAAATTAATTGAAATAATAATTTTGGTCATCCTAAAAAGAGGTATAAGTATAGTTTCAACCAGATAGTGCAGATCTGTAGAGGAACAAATCGATTCCTGAGTAGGTTGAATCCCAGCGATAGAATTACTATTTCCCTTGCACAAATGGGAGGCTCCAACTATCTTCGAGAAGCGTTTGTCGCGCCGCTTAGCCGAATTGATAAAGTTTTGTGATCATCATGTGCAAGTTATATAAACCAACCAACCAACAAAAAGGAATTATGTGAAGGTTGATAATAAAAAAGAGATATAAAAAGTGTTAAGACTAAAAGAAGTATAATATTGAAATCTCTTAACAAAATCTGGATTAGATGAAAATTAGCACTTTGTAAAATGGCATTATTTCTTTTAAAAAATATTCATCAGAACTAAATATTAAAGAGATTAATTTTGAGGTAGACCTTTGCTTCATCGCGTTCAAGCAGAGCTCCTCTTTGTAGTGTATGGTGGTGGCATTTTTGTAATTATGGAGACAACTGAGGGCAATGTTGTAAAACAATTTTTTTTCCATAATTACAAGATTGCCACAGCCACCATTCCCTTAAAAAAAAGAACTTTGTTTATATATAAACTGATATAAATATAATTATTTCATAAATATTACAAAGCTTTTTAAAATGATTTTTTTATGGGTAACGAGGGTGATTAGGCCTCTTAGAGGACCCAACTAATCCCCCGAGCACGTGCAGACCCCCCAACCACACGCAGCAAGTAAGTAAGGTGACCAACAAGGAGAAGGGAATGAACTCAAGACCTCCACTCACGGATGGGTGGTTTTGGCCAACACCTAACTAATATAAAAATGATTATTATATACTCATGCTGAAAATTGGACGTTTATGGATCATTACATTGGATTGTGGCTGAAAATTCCCAAATTCTTTCACTCATTTGGGCAGTGAAAGAATGAGAACCTTTTTTCTCCTTCACTCGGCTGATAGGTGTTATCATGTTAATATTGTCATTCGTTATACTTTTAAGAATGCCCATCATATGAAACAATACTTGTTAAATGGGTTTGATCCACATAGTGGGATGGGAATTTTGTTAAAGTTTCTTCCACCTACTTATTTTGAATTGAAAACATTGTACATGTTTTCTTAGGAAAGAAATAGAAGATGCTTTGGTGTGAATTATTCATGTTATATAATTTATCCACATGCATAAAGCAATTAAATACGGCCCTGTAAATAAATATGGACCGGGTTAGAGTTCTTACTCAATAGCGGAAGACCCGGATCCTTCGTCGATTCGTTACACTGTCACAATCCTCTTTAGCCCCCGTGTACGTCCTGTTCTCGTAGGATAAAGGTAGCTACGATCGAGTTTCCCCTTTGCGATTCCACGGTTCAAATCAAAGAGAGAGAACTTGGATATTCTCACAGAGAGAATTTTCTTTTTCTGAGAGATAAGAGAATTATGGAAGATACGTGTATTCTTCTGATAATGAATTATCTTATATATAATAGTCTCCCACTAACTCACAACCTCTTGAGAAGTTATCCCTATTATTATGTTAGTGGATAACATGAAGGTTATCTGAACTTATCAGATTCCCTACATGGACTATTCATCTAAGCCCTCATGACCCGCAACCCATGTGGGAGGATTAAAAGCTTGGGTCAGGCCCAGTCTGAACCATAAATTCCTAACAATTCAAAATATTGACTAGACAGCTCACTTGGCTATAAGTTATATTCAGCTCCACTGTCGATTGAGGGACACGTGGTATGTATCTTCCATATCTGAGTAATCCCAAGTTAGGTCTAGGGTTGGGGCATTTGCCTCTCTCTCTCTCCCTATTTTCTCTCTTTAATAGGGAGTTGGAATTTGTTAGAGAGAGAGAGAGAGGCAAAGTTTTTGATCATAGAGAGATGTGGCCTAATAGACAATATGAAGATCTACTTCATCTTCCTTAACTTCTGGTTTTTATTATTTCATATTAATTCGAATCTATTTTCAGATAATTTTTTTCCCAATTAACTAAATAATGAAATTGGAAAATTTCCAATTAAATTCTATTTATTCAGTTATATATGCATCAGAATTATGAACTTTGGCGAATTCAATTAAGTGGTTTTCAATACCACTGAATTCAATTCATTTTGTCAGTTCCAATTCCGCAAATCCAAACAAACCCTTAAAAGAACTGCGTGCAACTAGATCAGAATATAAACCATTTATCATTGTCAATGGTAGATCATAATACAATACAACCATGCTTCTCTATGTTGAATATTCCATGCCCAGGAAAAGCACTGTGTTGCACTCCAAGATAAGTACCATGTGTGGAACAAGCATCTGTGGTTCCCCAAGTATGACACCAATAGTACTTCTTAAGAGTTCATCTCCACCACCAGTACTGATCAGATCCTCCTGGTCCATCCCATGTTAGAGATCTTCATGCAGTCGAGAACTTAGGAATTGTATTAGTGGCTGAACCAGTCGCCATCTCCGGTGGCTTCGATACCAGTGGTATACAACTCAAGAGAGTAGCAACTAGAACAACAACCATAGTAATAATAATATGATAACACAGACATATTGAATTAACCATTTTAGTGGGACTATATAACTAAGGTAGAGTAGCTTAGGCCTGATTGAACCATAAAGAGTAAACCCAATTAGAAAGACTCTACATCACTACCATAAGGTTGCAAGTAATAAAAACATATAAAACAGCAACAGAAAATTAGATCAACATGTACGAATATGCTGAACTTGCCGAAAATGGTTCCCGGCCGCAACAATAGACGCAGTAGCAGAATCAGTAGCTTTACTTCCTGGTGACTTGCTAGATTCTACTATGGAAGCTGAATCAGAAGGAGAACAAAGAAGAAGAAGAAAATCCCGAATACAATTCAAAAGAGGAGAAGAGGATGATATAGTGTCAGCTTCTTCCAGCTCCATATTTCTTCGTTGCGAATATTTCATGGGCGTGAAATAGCAGTATATGTATATATGATAATTGATGTTCAACTAGGACAAAGACTGATTGGCGAGAAGGTCCAATGCCTGAGTAACAAGTCACGCCTACTCAAATTGACCCGCCAGAGGAAAATGTTAGAATGATTCCTTGAAGTTTCATAAACATTGCGTTTTTATCCCAAAAGATGTTTCACTGTATTGCTTTTGACTTTGCTTCTTAAAGGAGTGGCTCTGGTTCATGCACGCCAGGTAGTAGGGTTAATACGTTAGTTAAATATTGGAAAATGCTAGTGAGACCACATAGGGCCGAGACCATGCATGGGATGCATGTATCTCAAAATTTCAAAAATAGATTTAATGAAATTTTGAGATCCATGCATCACAAGCACGGTCTCGGTGTAGTCTCAGCCCTTTGCGGTCTCAATAGCAAAGTCCTTAAATATATTAGGACTTTGCTACTGAGACCCGTTCAGGACCGAGACCACCGAGACCGTGCTCTAAGAGCACAGGATTTAGGTGGGACCCATTTCACATGGTAAGCCCCACCTAAATCCCGTGCTCTTAGCGCACAGTCTCGGTGGTCTCGGCCCTAAAGGGGTCTCAGTAGCATTTCCCAATATATTGTGCATGTATTTAAATATATTTTATATTAAATTAATTAGACATTATGAGCCAGGGAGCCCAACCCAAACCTGGCTTAATTAATTATAACAGGTTGAGAGAATCATGTTGAATCAGAACTATTCTTAACCTTTTTTTAGATAATAAAACAAATAATTTTACCTTCCTCGTCTTCCCTGGTATCTATGTAGTATTTTGACATATAAACCTGTCTATATTAGCTCATATACCAAATTAATTACTCGCAGAAATTCCACAAATACCCGTTTCAATTTCAATCAGGTATCCACTAATTGATGGGTTTCACCAGCCTAGATATCCTATTAATGTGCAGGTCTGAAATGAGTAACCCACTTGATATTTTTCTTCACATCTTACCTATGAATAGGGGTGGCAATTGGGATGAGGTGGTCCGAAGCCCAATTGTTCGGGCCGAAGTTTGGGTTAGTTGAGCCTTCCTTATTTTGGGCTTGGATGAGTTTGGATAAGAATATAGGCCCGAAGTACATATTGGGCCTAGCTTGGACTGCCTTTAGATCAGCCCGAACTACAGATCTTTTATATTTTTTTTAAATATAATATGTATAATATAATTCTCAATTAATTGAAATTAATGTCCTTCACATGGAGAAACTATTATCTTGTGTTTTCTATCTAAGAAGGTTCTTAGCAGTTTTTTTTTTATTGAAAATTCTAACCTTGTTTATCAAGGGTTTCGAAACTAGTTTTTTTTTTTTTTTCTATTGGGCAAATATTTCTGAGAACTTATTACTAGTTAAAAGAATTAGGTACCAAAAACAGTAATTGCCTAATAGATAATATTATTTTTCACTATATAAGGGCAAATGTCCATGTGGGTGAGAAAAAAAAATTTATGAAAAGATGGGAGAGTACGAAAAGTTCATGTGCATTGCAGGTAGTTGTTTAAGGAAAAGTTAGTAGGTAACAATGGGAGAACTAGCCCGAATTTGGCCCAAACACAGCCCACAAGCTGCTTAATTTGGGTCAGCCTGAACTAAGCCCAAAATTGGCCCATAATCTGCTTACTTTGGGCCAACCCAAACTCGGCTTGAAGCCCGATATTATTTGTGAATTGAGCTTGGGTTGGGTACTCCGGCTGAGCTTGGGCTAACCCCAACCTGACCCAGCTCGTCCCAGTTGCCATCCCTACCTATGAAGCTGAACACATGCATTGAGAAATACCTCCATTGCCCTCATGAGGTGAGAAAACAGTACTGCACAACCGATTTGATACGAGCAAAGCTGCAAATCAGTAAACCAATTTGTAATTTGTAGTAGTTTACTAATTTAGCTAGTGAACTGTATATTAGAAGGAAAAATTACCCCAAAAAAAAAAAAAATTAGAAGGAAAATAAATTACTTTTTTTTTGATCACCAGAAAGGAAAATAATCACCTCCTCAGTCGGTGAGGTGAGGAGGTGCATTCCGGCTCCCCTTTTCTTGCGACGTGTCCCTCTTGTAACTCCAATTAATCTTGGTTAAGATCCAGTCACCCCTAAGGTTCACATATCTACCCTTGGTTTTTAGAAAAATAAAATAAAAAAATTTAACCACAGGGTTAAAAAACTTTAACCCGAGTTCATGTTGAGTTGAAGGGGTGGCTATGTGAGAACGAAGAGTGATAGTTCCCTCCTCGGCCGTGGAGAGAACTATTGCTCTTATTAGAAAGTGGAAACCTTTGATGCATAGAGTTCTTTCTCGATCAGTTTAAAATAATGAATCAAATAAATCCAATGGTTATTATCATCTCATAAACTCACAAGCAAAAGATATATTCATTGGGTTGTCAAACGTCAATGGACCAGGCTTTTTTTTTTTTTTTTGGTTTTAAATGGACCAGGCTTGAGATTGCATTTTTATGGTTTTTGAACAAGCTCGGCCATAGTCCGGCACTCCTTCAAGAAGTTTATGCGGCCCGAATTTAACCTGTTGACGCCCCTACATTATCTCCTACATAATCAATCGCAATTGAACTCGTGAGAGTTTAATGCACCCACGGGTCAACAAATGTCTCCTTTAACACCATTAATGGTGTTTAAGATTCACTAACCATGAGGGTTCAACAATTTAATCTCTCACAAAATAACCATCAAAATATGGATGAGGTATTTGGAAGAAAGTTTATCACAATTGAAAAGTGCAAGAAAATGAAAATGTGTTTCTTGCAAACCAAACAGATGAAAAATGCAAGAAAACACACTTTTCTTTTCTTTTCCCTCACTTTCTTGTCAAACGAACACATCCTAAGAGTTAAAACTTCTTAATCAAAGTTAAAGGGACTCAATAAGTGCCGAGTTCAATCTCAAGTGGACAAGATCCAGACGTAGGGAGTAGGGACTCGTCATTGGTGAATCCTACTTCTATAGTCTAACCTCCCGGTTAATAAATGTGTTTAGGGATGGCAACGGTTTGGGTTAATCGGGTAACCCGCCCTGACCCTATTGGAAGAGGTTTCGGGAGTTTTAAAACTAGCTAGGGGCGGGTTTGGGAATTGAGGGTTAAATCAAAGTTGGTTCGAACTGGGGATGAATTTAAGGAGCCCCGCCCCAACCTGTTTATAAAGTAAAATTATTATTTTACCCATAAATAAATTCTAATATTACCTCATTATATTACTTACAATATGAAATATCGAACCAACCCGTCCTGCCCTGACTTGACTCGATTAGTGCTTAATGGGATGGGGTGGGACAATACGGAATTTAAAAAAGGTTATGATAAATCGGAACCGTCCCTCAGGTTGGGGATGCCCCGGCCCAATCCCGCCCGTTGCCATCCCTATATGTGTTTGAATATTAGGTAGAGATCTGAATCAAGTGCCTTGAACGGAGCTCTTTTTTTAACGTAAAATCGGTGCAATCTTGTAATTGTTGAGGGAAATATCTTTACAAAGTCGTCACTAGCTACCTCTCTCCATTTCTATGCATTAAAAAAAAGAGCTCCCTAGCTCAAGGCGTGCTTGAAGCATAGCTCATCCTCATATTAAAATTCCATCGAGAACCTTCTTCTTCATTTTTTTGTTGGTAAATGTATATTAAAAAGACTCGTGATTTTCTCGGGTTGTAACCGGTTTTTGCCAAAAACCAGTTACGACTCCGAGGTGGCCACATGTCTCTGTTTACACCTTTTAATTGTGGTTACAAGTTCATCCATCAATCTTTGGTTTTTAGACAAAAAATATTATAAAAAAATTAATCTTAGGAGGTAATGAATTTTAAGCACGGTTAATAAATTATTTTATTATTTAAAAAAAAAACAATAATAAGTGAGTGAACCATATGGGTGAGTGAATCCTAATCACCGTTAAAATGTGTGAAAAGGGTCATGTGGCCACCTCAAGGGTGTAACCGGTTTTGGCAAAACCGGTTACAGCTGGAGATGATTAAGGTTTTGGCAAAACCGGTTACAACTATCAACACATATATCCCAAATAAGTAACAATAGAAAAGTGAAGCAGACGAAGAGATATTAAACTGAAATCAAAGGAGTGTGGGGTATAAACCGGAAAGGATGACAAGCCACAAGATAAAAGGCCATCTTATGTTTAAACTTCTTCAAGACCAAAACCTTCCCTCCTCCCCAATGGAGAACACACGAAAATATCTTCTTAACGTCTTTCTTCTCTTTGCCTTGTTTAAACAGACTTTCTTTTTCTTTTTCTACTTCTTCTTCTTCTTCTCCCCAATGAAGAGGATAACTCCTTAAGAACACCCGTCTATTGTTGTAGTCTTCGTAGCGAAAGATCCTCGATCTTATCTCCTTTTTCTCCATCCCTTTGCAGTCCATACTTGAGAAAAAAAGCTAAAAAATGAACAACAAAACTTCTAGGTTTCTTTTTTTCTTACATCATTCTTTCAAGGGTTCTTATATAAGAGAGAGAGAGGATACCAAAAAAAGGGATAGTGAAAATAATAAATAAAGAAATAGGTACATAATTCCTAGTATGCGTCTTTTGGAGGTTGATTAGAAGTATGTTTTGTTCAAGCGAATATGATGGTTTTGTCGTCAACTATGAATTTCTAGAATCCACACTGATTTTAAATTGTTCATCATGAAACTTGGGAAGTTTAATTTATCTTTTGATTGTCAAGGAAAAAAAACCCACCCTGGATAATCTATGCCATTGGATGTACTGTAAGTTAAGAATTGTTGAAGCGCGGCAGCAACATGCTTGACGTCTTCTAGTATATTAACTTTACTACTGAGACCGACTTAAGGCACGCTTCAACATGCTTGACGTCTTCTAGTATATTAACTTTACTACAGAGACCGTCTTAAGGTCGCCTTAAGACGGTCTCAAAAGCTTTATCCTATAATTTATTACAGATCTCATCTCAATAATAAACAACTGATACAACCTAACCCTTATCTTGGGATATTTACATATACATGTGTGATATATTAGAGTTACATCTATATTGGCCGAGACAGGGGCGGAGCCACATGGGGCCCAGGGGGGCTGAAGCCCCCCCTGAAATTTTGGAAAACAAAACCCCCCTTTTGTAAAACTAGGGGTGCAGCCTTGGAAAAGGGGCAGTGCCGGGGCGACGGGGACTCTAGCCCCCCCTGAAATTTTGGAAAACAAAACCCCCTTTTGTAAGACTAGGGGTGCAGCCGGGAAAGGGGCGGTGCCGGGGCGACGGGGACTCTAGCCCCCCTAAAACTTCAAAAATATATATATATATTCTTTTAAACGGATACAAACAAATGTGCTGACCCACGAACTTGGCACTCAAAAAAAAATTTCGGGGGCTCCGCCCCCGAACCCCCATTGTTAGCCCCCCCTGCAAAAGATTCCTGGCTCCGCCCCTGGGCCGAGATATTCCCTTCAACTATATTTGTCCAATAGAGCTTCTCTTTATGTAAACTTCTGATAGGATCCTACTAAATAAATTAAGAGATTTGGTGGATATTTTGATTAGGTTTTCTTAATATTTAGGATCACCTGAGCTGGTGTGGGAAGGTTGATTACATGTAGCAAACAAGGAACACCAAAAGATACAATTAAAACAATTATAAAAGCAAACAAAATAAGAATCAAACATAAAAGAGTAAATTAATATTCTCCGAAAATATGTCTACAAACAAGAATCTAATTACCTATAGACGGATACAGTCTACGTAGTAGCATTGTGTTACACCAATCCCTAACTGTAACTAGGGCATTTCTCGTATAAGCCAAAAAAATAATAATTAAAATATCTATTGTGTCATTCAAGGAGCCATTGCCTGTAACTTTGTTAGTTTTTCAAAATCAAACCACTAAATTGGATAGTTAGGATCCTAGCTTATTTTTGGGGAAATAATGGAACCAGAAGGAAAAGAATAAACTAAAACACACACCCACAAGAGAACATAAGAGTTATACGTGGTTCGGCAACAACCTGCCTATGTCCACGGGTCAAGATCCGATCACTTTTTTATTCACACAAACCTTGACAATTCCGATCACTTTGTGTGAATAAAAGTACGAAAGCACTCAACTCACCTTCTCTATAAAAACCCAAAGAAGAATCCATTTCTATTATCTCTTTAACATTTCTCAAGCCCTAGTATGCCTTAGCCCTTTCTATTATCTCTCTCTCTCAATGCAAAAGCATTTATTTGATCTTCAAGATGCAAACCCTAGACCCATAACTACGTATTTATAGGCCTAAACAAGAGATCTAAACAATTAAAAAGTCTCCTCTCGCAATAGGAGGTTACCAAAGCAAACAAACTTCTAAAACCCGCACCAAGAAATTAAGTATCTCGGTGCTCCACCGATCGATCGGCGCCACCCTGGCCGATCGATCGATAATCAAAACCATTTTCTGGATTTTCCCTTCGCGCCGCTGATCGAACGACGCTACCCTAGCCGATCAATCGGTGGTCTCCAATTTTCACCAATATTCAATAAATCTCTACCTTGGCGAGTATTCCACGACACTACCGCAACCAAGAGAATCGATTTGCTAATCACCAAGCAAACCTTCAAGATAAAACATCGCATCACCCACATCCGGGAAGTACCTCCACCTCGAAGCAAAACTTCTCTCAAAGTTTTATAACCCCTGTTTGCAAATCCTGCAAATACCAAAATCTCGTGATTTCACATTCACCCACATTTTTATTTTTACATTACAAAATCTCGTGATTTCACATTCAGATTCATCACCCATGAACACTTTTCTCGTCCCATTTTGGAATGTGTCAAAAAATTTCATATTTGAGCAAATATGACATGAAGCTCTCGAATCTAAAATCCACTCACCGGAAGAATTTTTCATACCTTTGGAGACTATGAAAGCATCTTCAATGTATTCCTCCTTGTACGTAGCTATTGCCACCGAAAAATATCCTCTGGAAGAATCCCTCTTCCCATCAGCACGCCTCGAATACTCCCTTTTGAAGTGCCCTAATTATTTGCAATAATAATTCTGGAGAGTTGATGATTTCAGACAAGAACAATTCTAAGGACTTCTTGAGTGTTCTTAAGAGAATGCTGCCAGTTCATCGAATAGTCTTCATTGTTCCCTCTTCTCTCCTTTCGATTACTTCCATGATTTCTTTTTCTTATTCTCTTGAGTCACTCTTGTAGGAATCCTAAGGAGGATGCAGTGAAGTTGTGAACTCCTTCAGACTTGCAGAATAACCCAGAAATACTAGAGGAGATTGCAGATGAAGGTACAGTGATCTAACTCAGCAAATCTTCAGTTGCATACGAAGATCCGGTGATCCTACACAGCAAATCTTGAAAATCCTCGATTTCTAATTCTACAAGTCCAAACGCAGCCTTAAGTCATTTTAATTAGTAGACGGTCTTAAGACTATTAACTTAGAAAAGAATGACCCGTAGAATTGATTTGATTGATTACTTGTGCAAGCAATTAAAGTAACAGGATAGATTCTTTGAGAAGTGATTTGTTGCTTTAACAAACCAAAAAAAAAAACACTTTTGGGTATCTTCTCCAATATTGTTCGTATTAATTAGCAATTAAGGCTAGCATTCCTTTTATATTCTTGAATTGTTGGCCTACATATGTTTCAGACACAAAAAGGCTTGGGTCACATTTTTTTACCCAAACCCGTCCTCCATTTCATACTTTAGGCTGAGACTTCTCTACCCATGTATAATTGGGTCAGGTTCGAGTTAGGTTTTATCAACATGTTTATGCCCCAGTTGGGTTTTAAGACCCAACTAGTTGATAGACACAACTAAGTTATTCATATGATTATACTTTCTTTCTTTTTTTGTACATGACATGTAGTTAGGCCGCAAACCGAGTTAATTTGGTCAGTATCTTTTCTAGTTAGTGACTGTCCTACACTAACTCTAAGGATATTTTTTTATTTTTTTGGGGTTAATTTGGTTAGTACCTTTTCTAGTTAGTGACTGTGCTACACTAATTCTAAGGATTTTTTTTTTTTTTTGGGGGGGGGGGGGTCAAGGGTTTCCAGCCTTTGGCCGACTAATCCCCTTAACACGTGGCAGGGCCACCTCCAACCTGATGGCTGGCCCCGAGAGGGCATGGGAAGTCGCTCTCAGGACGTCCGGGTTTACGGCTCGCCCCAAAGACCACTGACCCTCGGTGGTTATTCTAAGGACTTGAACCCGAGTCTTCCCTTATGAGGGACATACTTTCTACCACTGGAACAACAGAGGAGTCTGAGTTAGAATTTAGACATGAATTATTAGATTGTTGAGCTATGATAAGTGCATGTTGGAGATTGGTTTTAAATTCACTTTACCAGTTTGATTAGAGATCAGATCGACCATAGCCAATTGCAATTGAATTCAAGAGAATTCAATTGCATAGGTGTAGGGTTGTCAATGGGTCGGGTTTGGGCCAGCCCAGCCTAGGCCCGATTAATAAACGGGTCAAGCCGGGCCAGTCCACTTATTAATTGGGCTGAATTTCGGGTCAGACCAGGCCGACCCATCTAAAAAAGTATGTGCAATTTTTTTGTCTATAAACTAATTGGGCCGGGTTAGTCAGGCTAAGCCCGGTTAGAAGCCTACCGAAACGGGCCACGGGCTTTTGACTGCAAGCCCAACCCAATTAGTAAAATAGCTGAATAGGTCGGGGGTGGGCTCGCGAGCAAGCTCGGCCCATTGACACCCCTAGGTGTCACAAGTGTATTGGAAAAGACAAAAAAAAATAAAAATTAATTGAATTTCCCGCCTGTTTCTCCCTCATCCAATCCACCACTGCTACAATACAATTGAATTCTCTTGAATTCAATTGCAATTGGTTATGATCTGATCTCGTTTGATTAACACATTGATCTGATTATCACATCAGGTTAAATTAGGATTCATGTTTCTTTTCCTTCTGGTTTCAAATATTTTACCATCCCTCATAATTCATTAAGATCTTTATTTTCCTATGATACTTTTGTAAAGTACCACAAAAGTACAACCTAAGGACTATCTCTTATAATAAAGAAATATTTTAAGGTTTAAAGAAAATAAAAAAAGTTAAAAATGGGTCCTGTGGGTGGGTACAAGTTGAGGGGTCTTTAATTCGGTTGTGTTCAAATATATATCTCTTAACCAGTTAATACCATTATATAAACGAGTTGGGTTCACAATGATGCTATATATAATTTGTTTTTTAATCAACGCATACTATGTTTGTTCTAATACTCAATTCATTGAGATCCCTTTATTTCTTATCTCTCCTCATTTCTAGGGATGCAAGCATAATTTTATTGTTACCATCTTTGTTTGTTGAGATTCACCTCTTGGTAGAAATCCCTCTAGAGATTGATTAAGTCAATCAATACATTTAAACTCATACTTTTGAGTGTTTGGCCAGTGTGATCCAGAGTCATCAGTGACAGTGATCAAATTTGTGGATTTATGGTTATTTGGGTTGGCGTGAGGTAAAGCTATTTTGATGGAGATCGGTTATGAAATCTTGGTTACTGGGGTCTAAGAGAAAGCTTGGCCGGTGAGGAGTCAGAACCGTTGTTGTAGAGATCGGACTTGTGAGTTCATGGTTACTTTGCAAGGTGTGGAGGACTGCGTATTGAGGATCATTGTGTCGAGTTTAGTTAAGTACAGTTTTAGTCTTATAATTATTTTTGGCTCTACTCTTAGTGATATCTCTTTGCTAGATGAGTCCCATGATTTTTTCCGAAATGATTTCCATGTAAAAATGTCTCCTTTAATGCCCATTAACGGTGTTTAAGATTCACTAACCATTAGGGTTCAATAATTTAACCTTGGTTTTTAGGAAAAAAAATTAACCTTTACCCTATGTTTGGTTGCCGAGAAAATAAGTGAAAACATGGAAAAGAAAAAAAAATTGGGCAAAACACAACTAAAAATCGTATTAGAAATCCACAATTTTCTTTTCTTTTTCATGTTTTCACATATTTTCTCAACAACCAAACATAGCATTAGGGTGTGCTTATTTACCGAGAAAATAAAAGAAAGTAAAAGAAATAGGGAAAAGAAGTATTTGGTTGAGAGGAAAAGAAATTGCAAGAATCTATGGGGCCCACAAATTCTTGTCTTTTAGTGCATAACTTTATTTTACTTTCTTTCAAAATTTTCTTTTAAAAAGATAGGTTCTTTTGCAAGAAAATAATGTTAAAAGTTTTGAATTCCTATTTTGCCCTTAAACTAATGTCACATCATCTATTACATTTCATGTAAAAATTAATTATTAAGAAGGCCCAGGATTCTCTCGAGTTCAACTCGAGAGAATCTCACCGGTTTGAACCCCTAGAGGTCGCCACGTGTCTCCTTTGACACCCCTTAACCATGGGTAAGGTTCACCCACCCCTAAAGTTCACCCACCCATCCTTGGTTTTTTTTTATATATTATTATTATTTTTTAAATTAAAAAAACTATTTTTAGAGTTTTTTTAATATTAAAAAAAGTTTTTAATTTTAAAAAAAGAATTAGTAATTTAAAAAAAAGAACCAAAGATGGATGGGTGAACCCTAGGGGTGGGTGAACCTTACCCATGGTTAAGGGGTGTCAAAGTAGACACGTGGCAACCTCTAGGGCTTCAAACCGGAGAGATTCTCTCGAGTTGAACTCGAGAGGATTCTGAGCCTATTAAGAAATGTAATTTAAAAATATCAACCACTTTATTTCACTTTCTTTTCTTTGATACCAAACACCCAAAAGAAAATTACTTTTCTTTTCTCTCACTTTCTTTTCTTTTACTTTCTCTTTCTTTTTTTTTTTCCTTCAACCATTTCACGTAAAACGAATGGATCATTAGGGTTAAAACTTCTTAACCAAAGTTAAAATGATAATTAAAGGGACTCAGTGAGTGCCGAGTTCAATCGCAAGTGGACAAGATCCAGACTCGTATGTAGGGAGTAGGGACTCATCATTGGTGAGTCCCACTCTATAGTCTAACCTGCCCTGGTTAATATATGTGTTTAGGGATGGCAACGGTTTGGGTTAATCGGGTAACCCGCCCGCCCTGACCCTATTTGGATGTGTTTGGGGAGTTTTAAAACTAGGTAACGGCGGGTTTGGGAATTAAGGGTTAAATCAAAGTTGGGTTCGGACTGGGGATGGCTTTAAGGTGCCCCGCCCCCCCCCCCCCCCCCCTATTTATAAAATAAAATTATTGTTTTACCCATAAATAAATCCTAAAATCACCTCATTATATTACTTATAATATGAAATATCGAACCAACCCGTCCCGCCCCGACCCGACCCGACTTGATTAGTGCTTAATGGGATGGGGTAGGATAAAACGGGTTTTAAGAAGGGTTATGATAAATCGGAACCATCCCACCCCAACCCGGGTTTGGGTGCCCCGGCCCAAACAAAGCCCATTCTCATCCCTTTATGTGTAGGTGGACCTCTGAATCAAGTGACTTGAGCGGAGCTCCCTTTTAATGTAAAATCGGTGCAATCTTGTAATTGTTGTGGGAAATATATTTATAAAGTTGTCACTATCTCTCTCCGTAATTTCAAGGATGTTACCATCTATGCATTAAAAAAAGAGCTCCCTAGCTCAAGGCGTGCTCGAACATAGCTCATCCTCATCTTAAAATTATATCTAAGCACCTTCTTCTTCTTCTTTGTTGGAAAAAACCGGTTACACTCCCGAGGTGACTACATGTCCCTGTTTACACCATTTAACTATGGTTAAAATTCACCCATCCCTAGGGTTCGCCCATCAATCTTTGGTGTTTAGAAAAAACTATTTTAAAAAATTTAATCCTAAGAGGTAATGAATTTTAACCACGGTTAATAAATTATTTTATTATTAAAAAAAAAACAATAATAGGTGAGTGAACCATATGAGTAACCACAGTTAATTTGTGTGAAAAGGAACATGTGACCGCCTCAAGGGTGTAACCGGTTTTGGCAAAACCGGTTACAACTATCAACACATATATCTCAAACAAGTAACCATAGAAAATCATCATCAAAAAAAAGTAACCATAGAAAAGTAAAGCAGACGAAGAGAGATTAAACTGAAATCAAAGGAGTGTGGGGTATAAACCGGAAAGGATGACAAGCCACAAGATAAAAGGCCATCTTATGTTTAAACTTCTTCAAGACCAAAACCTTCCCTCCTCCCCAATGGAGAACACACGAAAATATCTTCTTAACGTCTTTCTTCTCTTTGCCTTGTTTAAACAGACTTTCTTTTTCTTTTTCTACTTCTTCTTCTTCTCCCCAATGAAGAGGATAACTCCTTAAGAACACCCGTCTGTTGTTGTAGTCTTCGTAGCGAAAGATCCTCGATCTTATCTCCTTTTTCTCCATGCCTTTGCAATCCATACTTGAGAAAAAAACTAAAGAATGAACAACAAAACTTCTAGGTTTCTTTTTTTTCTTACATCATTCTTTCAAGAGTTCTTATATAAGAGAGAGAGAGGTTACCAAAAAAAGGGATAATGAAAACAATAAATAAAGAAATAGGTAAATAATTTCTAGTATGCGTCTTTTGGAGGATCATTAGAAGTAAGTTTTGTTCAAGCGAATATGATAGTTTTGTCGTTAACTATGAATTTCTGGAATCCACAATGATTTTAACTTGTTCATCTTGAAAGTTGGGAAGTTTATCTTTTGATTGTCAAGTAAAAAAAAACCCACCCTGGATAATCTATGCCATTGGATGTACTGTAAGTTAAGAATTGTTGACGCGCGGCAGCAACATGCTTGACGTCTTCTAGTATATTAACTTTACTACTGAGACCGTCTTAGGGCCGCCTTAAGACGGTCTCAGAAGCTTTATCCTATAATTAATTACAGATCTCATCTCAATAATAAACGACTGATACAACCCAACCCTTATCTTGGGTTACTTGCAGATACTTGTGTGATATATTAGAGTTACATCTATATTCGAAGAGGTATTCCCTTCAACTGTATCTATCCAATAGAGCTTCTCTTTATGTAAACTTCTCTTAGGACCCTATTTAGTAGGGAATAAATTAAGATATTTGGTGGATATTTTGATTAGGTTTTCTTAGGATATAGGATCACCTGAGCTGGTGTGGGAAGGTTGATTACATGTAGCGAACAGGCACACCAAACGATACAATTAAAACAATTATAAAAGCAAACAAAATAAGAATCAAACATAAAAGAGTAAATTAATATTCTCCGAAAACATGCGTACAAACAAGAATCTAATTACCTATAGACAGATACAGGCTACATAATAGCATTGTGTTACACCAATCCCTAACTGTAACTAGGGCATTTCTCAACTAGGGCATTTCTCGCATAAGCCAAAAACATAATAATTAAAATATTTGTTGACATGTCATTCAAGGAGCCATTGCCGGTAACTTTTTTAGTTTTTCAAAATCAAACCACTAAATTGGATATATAGTTAGGATCCTAACTTATTGTTGGGAAAATAATGGAACTAGATGGAAAAGAATAAACTAAAACACACACTCACAAGAAAACACAAGAGATATAGGTGGTTTGGCAACAACCTACCTATGTCCACGGGTCAAGATCCGATCACTTCTTTATTCACAAACCTTGAAAAATCAGTACGAAAGCACTCAACTCACCTTTTCTATGAAAACCCAAAGAAGAATTTTTATCTATCCTCCCTTTAACCTTTCTCAAGCCCTAGTATGTCGTAACCATCTCTATTATCTCCCTCTCTTAATTCAAAAGCATTCATTTGATCTTCAAGATGCAAAACCTAGACCCATTACTACGTATTTATAGGCCTAAACAAGAGACCTAGACAATTAGAAAGTCTCCTCTCGCAATAAATGTTTCCCAAAGCAAACAAACTTCTAAAACCCGCACCAAGAAAGTATCTCGGCGCTCCACCGATCGATCGATGCCACCCTGGCCGATCGATCGGTGATCAAAACCGTTTTCCAGATTTTCCCGTCACGCTGCTAATCGATCAGTGCTACTCTACCCGATCGATCGGTGGTCTCCAATATTCATCAATATTCAATAAATCTCCACCTTGGTGAGAATTCTGCAACACCACCGCAACCAAGAGAACCGATTTGTTAATCATTAAGCAAACCTCCAAGATAGAACACTGTATCACCCATATCCGGGAAGCACCTCTACCTCGAACCAAAACCTCTCTCAAAGTTTTGTAACCCTGTTTGTAAATACTGCAAACCCATTTACAAATACTGCAAACACTCGTTTTAACCTTGCTCGCCTCTACATCATCTACAAAAAAGACCCACCAGCTACACATACCCTCGAATTCACCCCAAAAAGCACTCCATCGGATTCGATAAAACATGCTCAAAACTTATGTGTAGCCTTAAACTCATCCTTCATTCTAGAAGAACTCCGGATAAGGATATAGACCCGTCCTCTCCGTCAAAGACATATCATCACCATCTCCACCCTTACGAAAACCTACCGGAATACTCATCTCTGCACCGACTGCGAAAGAGATTTTATGTAAGCTTTCTACCATCTACACAATATTAGTGTGAGCATGGATTTTTCTACCCACTTTCACATTTGTGGTTTGACTAAGAGTCGCCACCTATTCATTCTTAGGGATAGGTCCCGGATTGATTTGGATAGGGCAAGTGGTCTATCAGAGATTAGGGTAAGTGGTTCGATTAAGCCCCGGGGAAGGTGTTAGGCACCCCAGGACCCCCGTTTTACAACGGTTACCTACTCCTTAAACTTAAGCCAATTTTAATCTCAAATGTTAATTAAAATGTCCAAGTATGTAATCGAGTGCTAATCCAAGAAATAAAGAAAGCTAGATGGCTAGGGTCGAACCCGAGTTGGGTTGCCTACGTACTCACATAGTGAGATCAGACCGAGCGTAGTTCTGGCACATGAGCCTGTGCCAAGGCTAAGGGTGCGTGTGTGTGTGCATAAGGTGGTCAATGGTCTAGCTTAGGGGCTAGGGTTTAGTTGACCGGGTTGGTCAAGTGCAAGTTCTAGTCTAACCGCGGTTAGAAGGGTGTTAACCATGGTTGAGTAGGCTAACCAAGATCTAGCAAGCATGTTTTTGGTCTTTTGGTATTTTTAGATTTTTTTGGTATTTTGAGATTTTGTAATGTTTTTGGTATTTTGAGATTTTATCATGTTCTTTTTTTTTTGGATTTTCATATAGGTGAGATTTTGGCAAACTTAACTAAAGTCAAATTTAATTCAAGAGAAAGACTAAGGAAAAGTTAGGCAAAAAAACTGTTTTTAGGACATAAAGAGGGGTGTGCATTGTGAATAGTAAATGGTCTATTGCCAACACCTATTTTGTTGGATTGGTGTTGATAATAAATCAAATACCATTGTCTTTGATATGAGGCATTTTGGATAAAGTCCTCTTTAAGTTCCTAGGTCCTTAAGTCATCATTTATCCATTCAAAATAGAACATGAAGAAAAAAGAAAGAAATGAAAAAGTGATAAGTGAAGAAAATGAAAACTCATCATCTCCTCTCTAATGTAGTCCCTTTACACCATTATGAACGATGTAATGAGATTCAATTATGAAAATTAGAGTGATGATGAGTTTCCCAAATGATTCTAGAAGAAGGACTAGAATCAAAATGAAGAAACAAAATAAAAAAGAGAGGTATAGCTTTAGCTTCCACTCTCTATGGGCCTACCCATATCCACACTAGTGGGTACATATGAAAGAAAGAAATATTTACACGAGAGAAAAAAACATCTCCTTTCTTTTGAGGTGGGGTCCCTCTACACCATTAGATTGGTGTAGAGAGACCCAACTAAACTTGAGAAAAGAAAGGTCTTCCCAAATTATTCTAGAAGAGGACTACAAATAAAAAAAAAAAGATATGAACTAAAGAAGAAGATAAAGAATAAAAGGAAGAGTGCCTACTCCTCCAAGACTACTTCTCCAATGCTCCAAGAGGTGATGAGTTTTTAGAGTCCACAAAGGAAGAGAGTTAGTGAAGAACTCTAGGCTTTTACTCCTAGAATTCTCTACACACTCTAAACCTTGGCTTCTTCTAACTTTCTTCAAGGCTAAAAAGAAATAAAAGGGGTGAGAGGAGGAAGAGCTAGGGTTTCCACTTGGGATTTTGGAGGTGGAAGAAATGGCTTGTGAGGGTCTTGTATTTATAGAGGTTTCAAGGGGTTGTGGCAATTTGGTGATTAATAGAGGGTTGGGTGAGAAGAAGGGAGGTGATTGGTTGGTCAAAATTGATGTGGTTGGTGATTGGGTAATCAAAAAGGTATGTACTTGATGAGAGGTAATTGGGTGGTCAAAAAGAGTGTAAGAGGATTAATTGTTTTGTAAGAGGTGTAAGAATGAGTGTAAGAGGTGTAAGAGAGTAAATGAGGTGATTGGTTAGTCAAAAAGGTGTGTACTTGGTGAGAGATGATTGGGTGGTCAAAAAGGTATGTAAACATAAAAATGGGGCTATTTGGGGTTTGAAGAAAAAATAAAAGGTCTTTTGTAGGAAAGTGGAAAGTGGACTTGGGTTAATGGGTCTTGGATATGGGTTGAATGGATGTGGGTATATGGACTAGACCTTATGGATCATGGGTTGTTAGTAGATGGGTCATGGGTTATGGTTATTGGACTTTAACTATGGCAATTGGGCTTGGGCTATGGTAATTAGGATTTCACTAAAGCAATTGAGTTTTGCCTAAGACAATTGGGTAATTAGGCTTGACTACTTGGGCTTGGGTAATGGGATTAAGTAATTGGGCTTGATTGAGTTGTTTGGGTACAAGTTTGGCCAAATGGGCTTGGGCCTTGGGTAAACCTTGGAGCATTTGAAGAAGTGGGAAGAGGAATAGGGGGTGCAAAAATAGGGTGCTTACAATTAGGTTTTTATTTTCCTGCAGACCTTGTAGAAGCTCCACCTACCACCGTATTCCCCTCCGGAAGATATAAACCACCACACTTCCTTCCCTTCATCAAAACCAAGCATCCCTACTTTCCTCACTTTATTTTGATAACTTCACCTGCAACTGTATAGCAAAAACCCTTAGAATCTAATTGCTAGAGAGATATTAAATTCATTCGCAACTTAGGGACACAAGCAACCTTTCCCAAAGTCCGAATCGCTCCTCCATCAAACATTTTTATTTTTACATTAGCAAACCCCGTGATTTCACATTCAGATCCATCACTCAGGAACACTTTTCCCGTCCTCTTTTAGAATGTATTAAAAAATTTCATATTTGAGCAAATATGACATGAAGCCCCCGAATCTAAAATTCACTAACCAGAAGAATTTTTCATACTTTTGAAGACTGTGAAAGCATCTCCAATGTATTCCTCCTTGTCCATAGCTATTGCCGCCGAAAAATATCTTCTGAAAGAATCTCTATTCCCATCAACACGCCTTGTACACTCCCTTTTGAAGAGCCCTAATTATTTGCAATGATAATTCTGAAGAGTGATGATTTCAGACAAGAAAAGTTCTAAGGACTTCTTGAGTGTTCTTGAGAGAAGGCTGCCAGTTCATGATATTCTTCATTGTTCCCTCTTCTCTCCTTTCGATTACTTCCATGATTTCTTTTCCTTATTCTTTTGACTCACTCTTGTAGGAATCCCAAGGAGGATGCGGTGAAGTTGTGAACTCCTTTAGACTTGCAGAATAACCCAGAAATACTAGAGGAGGAGATTGTGGATGAACGTACAGTGATCTGACTTAGCAAATCTTCAGTTGCAGACGAAGATCTGGTGATCCTACTCGACAAATCTTCAAAATCCTCGATTTCAACAAATTCTAATTCCACAAATCCAAACGCAGCCTTAGGTTATGTTAGTAAACGGTCTTAAGATTATTAACTTAGAAAAGAATGACCCGTAGAATTGATTTGATTGATTACTTGTGCAAGCAATTAAAGTAACAGGATAGATTCTTTGAGAAGTGATTTGTTGCTTTAACAAAACAAAAACAAAAAACACTTTTCGGTATCTTCTCCTATATTGTTCGTATTAATTAGCAATTAAGGCTAGCATTCCTTTTATATTTTGTTGGCCTACATATGTTTCAGAGACAAAAAGGCATGGGTCACATTTTTTTACCCAATCCATTGAACCACCCAAACCCGTCCTCCATTTCATACTTTAGGTTGGGATTTCTCTACCCATGTATAATAGGGTCAGGTTCGAGTTAGGCTTTATCAACATGTTTATGCCCCAGTTGGGTTTTCAGAGCCACCTAATTGATAGAAAGTTATTCATATGATTATACTTTCTTTTTTTCGTACATGACATCAGTTAGGCGGCAAACCGAGTTAATTTGGTTAGTATCTTTTCTAGTTAGTGACTGTGCTACACTAATTCTAAGGATATATATATTTTTTTGTTTTGGGGGTTAATTTGGTTAGTATCTTTTCTAGTTAGTGACTGTGCTACACTGATTCTAAGGATTTTTTTTATTTTTTTTGGGTCAAGGGTGTCCAGCCTTTGGCCGACTAATTCCCTTAACACGTGGCAGGGCCACCTCCAACCTGATGGCTGGCCCCGAGAGGGCATGGGAAGTCGCTCCCAGGACGTCGCGTTTACAGCTCGCCCCAAAGACCACTGACCCTCGGTGGTTATTCTAAGGACTTGAACCCCGAATCTTCCCTTCTTATGAGGGACATACTTTCTACCACTAGAACAACAGGGGAGTCTGAGTTAGAATTTAGACATATAAATTATTAGGTGGCGTTTGGTAACTCTAAATAATAAGAACTTATTTGGGTTTTAGAGCTTATTTGGGATTTAGAATGTTTGATATTAGGCTTATTAGACCTCTAGAAACTTTAAAAGTAGAGGAAAAACCTCTAAACAAATAAGTAGCACGGGATAACTTATTTTTGGGTCTAAAACTTTAGAGCTTATTCTTTAGAGTTTATTTTTAAGAGCTAATAATATGTGAGTAGAGTTTCCAAACACACCTTTAGATTGTTGAGCTATGATAAATGCATGTTGGAGATTGGTTTTAAATTCACTTATCACATGTATCTGGGCTGTTAGATTGTTTAATTGATGTTAAATGGTAATAACTGATCGTGAGATATTGAAATAAGAGATCAGATCGACCATGGCCAATTGCAATTGAATTCAAGAGAATTCAATTGCATAGGTGTAGGGGTGTCGATGGGCCGGGTTTGGGCCAGCCTGGCCTGGGCCCGATAAATAAGCGGGTCAGGAGGGGTCAGTCCACTTATTAATTGGGCCGAATTTCGGGCCAGACCAGGCCGACCCATCTAAAAAAGTATGTGCAATTTTTTTGTCTATAAACTAATAGGGCCGGGTCATTCAGGCTAAGCCCGGTTAGAAGCCTACCGAACGGGCCATGGGCTTTTGACTGCAAACCCAAGCCCAACCCAATTAATAATCGGGCCGAACAGGAGGGGGCGGGCTCACGAGCAGGCTCGGCCCATTGACACCCCTAGGTGTCACAAGTGTATTGGAAATGACAAAAAAAAAATTTAATTGAATTTCCCGCCTGTTTCTCCCTCATCCAATCCACCACTGATACATATACAATTGAATTCTCTTGAATTCAATTGCAATTGGTTATGATCTGATCTCGTTTGATTAATACATTGATCTGATTATCACATTAGATCAGGTTAAATTAGGATTCATGTTTCTTTTCATTCTGGTTTCAAATATTTTACCATCCCTCATAATTCATTAAGATCTTTATTTTCCTACGATACTTTTGTAAAGTACCACAAAAGTACAACCTAAGGACTATCTCTTATATTAAAGAAATATTTTAAGGTTTAAAGAAAATAAAAAAAAATTAAAAATGGGTCATGTGGGTGGGTACAAGTTGAGGGGTCTTTAATTCGGTTGTGTTCAAATATATATTTCTTAACCAGTTAATACCATTATATAAACGAGTTGGGTTCACAATGATGCTATATAATAATTTTTTTTTTAATCAACGCATACTATGTTTGTTCCAATACTCATTCATTGAGATCCCTTTATTTCGTATCTCTCATCATTTCTAGAGATTCAAGCATAATTTCATTATTTCATTGTTACCATCTTTTTTTGTTGAGATTTACCTCTTGGTAGAAATCCCTCTAGAGATTGATTAAGTCAATCTATACATTTAATCTCATACTTTTGAGTATTTGGCCGGTGTGATTCGGAGTCATCACTGACGGAGATCAAATTTGTGGATTCATGGTTATTTGGGTTGGCCTGAGGTAAAGCTATTTCGATGGAGATCGGTTTTGAGATCTTGGTTGCTGGGGTCTAAGAGAAAGCTTTGCCGGTGAAGAGCCGGAACCACTATTTGTGGAGATCGGACTTGCGAGTTCGTGATTACTTTGCAAGGTGTGGAGGACTGTTTATTAAGGATAGTTGTGTTGAGTCCGGTTGAGTACAGTTTGAGTCTTGTAATTATTTTTACTTTACTCTTAGTGATATCTCTTTGCTGGATGAGGTCCCATGATTTTTCCCGAAATGATGTAAAAATTTGCGTGTCTATGGTTTGTGTGATTTTTCTTCCATTAATTTAATTGATAATTAAAAGTGGCAAATAATCCTAGTTAGACTTATTCACCCATTTTAGGTCTTATGAATTCATGCTCACGGAATTTCACTTTTCTGTCATGGTATTAAATTAGAATAATATGTAGTAGTGTAATATTTTTCCTTTGTCAGTGGGTGGCACCGCTTGCTGCTCGTCAGATCGAACCCCTCCTTTTTTTTCTCTTCATAAGCTCTTGTATTTTCATGAGTTTACACTTTCTTCTGTGATATTCTTGAAGAGATGAGCAAACACAAACGTCAAAAAATATAACCAAAAGGAACTTGAGTGTCAGGACGAAAATAAGCTTGTTTCGAAGCATACTTAGTCAAACAAAACTTGAGAACAGCTTAAGGAGAGAAACAAAACAGGAGACATAATGACTGGCTAGCTTACAATGTTCCCATGTATAATGACTGGCTAGCTTAAGCAAAGATAGGTTGGGATCATCATCATGTCAAGCGCTAGACTCAGAATAAGGGCCAGACAACAAAAAGTAATGTATCACTTGAAAAATGAAAGAATCAAAGGGATGTTAGCAAAAAGAAGCATATTAGACGATCAAACAAGATCATTCAAGCCCTCGTTATGACCTAGATCCATGTGAAAGCATAGTAACAAACTTGAATTAATCCAACATAAAAGAGAGAAACCCTATCCAAAAATTGTGAACAAGAATGCAAGTGAAAGATTAAGGCAACTTGCAACCAAAAATCTTCCATAACAAACACAAGTTGGTGCATAAAACTTCACCTTTGCATAAGCATAATGCTTAAATTCTCAAGTTAGCATCTAAACCATTGAGAAAATAGAATATGTTTGGTTGCCAATAAAATAGGTGAAAACATGGAAAAGAAAAGAAAATTTTGTATTTCTAATAAAATTCTTGGAAGTGTTTTGTTCAATTTTCTTTTCTTTTCTCTCATTTCACTTGTTTTCTCGACAACCAAACAAAGGGTTAGTAGAAAATGATGCAATTACTTTACAATCGATTGAACAAAAGATAGCTTGTATAGGATTTGAGAAACTATGTAGGACTTTGTGTTTATAAAATTAAATGAAGTATTTACTGTATCAACATTTATAGCTTCTACATATATGTTTATTTTTGTCATCAGCAATTTGGAGAATTTGGAGTATCAGAGTATAACAACCAGGAGAGAAGATAACAAATAGAACTAAGACACATTAAGCGTCCCCCTTCAGATGTATAAATGTTAGTACAAAAAGATAAAGATGCATGCATAAAAGTGAAATCAGTTAAGAATATTAGAAAATAAAACATGCTAGTAATATTAATTGAACAAATGATCACTTCTCGTACATCGCATATACTATCTATGAACGGGTATGCATGTTCTTCAATGCTTTTTTAAAGCTCTGATCAAGCTGACAACCACATGTCATAGCCAACCTCTTGTTTCTTGTTTCCTTCATGTTTTTACGTTCTATAGAAAGTAAACATTCAATCTAAATATAATTTGGTAGGTGAAAATAAATCTTGGAACAACACTCGAAGACATTCAAACGGATTTTAAGGTCACAACCATGAAATATATAAGAGATGGTACATACCTATTTTGCCAAACAATGTAGTTATATCCTCTCATGCATTTTGCAAATTAAATTGGTTCTCAAACTCTTTGGCCCATTCAATCATAGAATTTTCTATTTTGTATGTTGAAATTTTACAATGTTAAGGACAAATCAATAGTGTATGTAGATAAGAAACACCATATCTGGTCCTAATATGAGTGCAATTCAGTTGAAATAATATGATCAAACACGTAGAAGTTGGCTTGGATTTCATATTTTATTAACAACTCACACCGATTATATCTTGATAAACTTTCAAAAATACACCCACGTATATATAATATAGATACAAAATTTTATCAATGTAGGGTATAATTAGTTAGATGTAAATCCTGAATGCTTAAACTATAACTACTCAAATAAGTTAAGATGATAAACCAATGGAAATGTTGCTTCTTATTCTGCAAGTATCTTGGTTGGGGATTTTGTGAAAGGTTCAGAGAGCGCTTGAAATTGACTAAACTGAGATATATAATATACTGCAAAGATTCTAAGAAAAAGGTAGAACAAACATAATTATATTAAAAAGTATAAATGTATATGCATAAAAAAAAAAATCATACCAACGGTTGAACAATCCTAGCAATTTCGTGATGCACTTGTTTTCCACAAAATAGCCACACTCAAGTTTTATTAAAATCTTTACAGCCTCATACTTGTTTTATACGAAATATTAACATGGAGAATTATCAACAATATCATGCAAAAAGTAGAATAAATACCCACATTATAAATAGTAACATGCTGAATTCAAGTTTTAATACACACCCTTTCCATTCTCTTCTAAAAGGACCATTAAAATGTGTCATACAATTCAGGACCATTAGAATTATCAACAATAACATGTTGAACAATCCTGGCAAAACCGGTTACGCTCCCGAGGTGGCCATGTGTTCCTATTTACACCCTTTAACTGTGGTTCAGATGCACCCATCCCTAGGGTTCACTCATCTATCTTTGGTTTTTAGAAAAAAAAGTGTTTAAAAAAATTTAACCCAGGAGGTAATGAATTTTAATCACGGTTAATAAATTAGTTTATTATTTTTAAAAAAAATCAATGATAGGTGAGTGAACCCTAGGGGTGAGTGACTCCTAACCGCAGTTAAAATGTGTCAAAAGGGACATGTGGCCACCTCAGATGTTTCAAAACCGCTTACATGCTGGAGATGATTACGTCCCATAATTAAAACCATTTTTATCTCAGATAACATTATTCACTGTTAAAGAAAATGATAATAGAGGAACATGTCATGCGTTCTCTCCTAATAGAACTTTTTTTTTTTTTTGGTGTTAATTATCATTTAACAAACCCAGAAACAGTATTTGCATTTACACGAAGAGCCCCCTTAGCTAGGCGATGGGCTTCCCTATTCAATGCTCGAGGAATATATTGGCAACTAACATGACAAAATGAGGACAGCAGCTGATTCATATCCAAAATGAGGGGTACTACTTCCCACGCAGCATTAACCGGCATATTAATACCATCAATTATGGCCTTGGCATCAGATTTCAAAACCAAACATTGCACACCTGCATTACTAGCCAAAATTAAGCCACTCCTAATAGCCTGAGCTTCTGCAATGATACTTGAATCGCCATGTAAAAGCTCTGAAAATGACATAATACATTGCCCAGAAGAATCAGAGAGAACTCCCCCAATGCCTAACATAGAATGTATGGCATCCACTGCTCCATCCGTAGTGAGGATAAAATGATCTGACATCAAGATGTTGTCATCTTGGTAGTCGTGGTACTGGGATATACTTGAACGGGAGGGGTTGGGGGGATCAAGTTGTTGCTCTCTTGGTCTATTGTCTTCAAGGCCACCATGGGAAGATCCTGCACTCACATAATCATGGAAAAATTTATATACAGATGTCAGAACAGTAGAAGGATTCATTTCCACCTGTTGGAAAATAAGTTTATTTCGAGCATTCCAGATAGCCCAACAAACAGTGGCTAAAAATTCTAACTCAAGAGAGTTGGTTTTAACAAATTCCTCTGGGTGTGTCCACCAAGAAGTTATCCAGTGCTCAAAAGAGTCAACAACGAGATGAGTTGTTCTAAGACTAAGGTGAGACCCAAACCATATTCGTTGGCTCCATTCACACTTCAGAAATAAATGCGTAGTTGTTTCAGGAAATTGGAAACAAAATGGGCATAAACCATCTTGAGCAATATGTCGGTTCACCAAAGTGTCACCAACTGGCAAAGACTTATGTAGGCATCGCCAAAGGAAATGAGAGACTTTAGGAGGGCATTTCAATTTCCAAATTCCCTTCCACACCTTAGCATCACTAGAAGTCGCATGGGTAGAGGTAGATGGGAACGTATGGGAAGGCAACGATGAGGTGCAATGATAAGCAGATTTAATAGAGAATAACCCTCGACGATCAAATTTCCAAATGATTTTATCATCTATTCGGATCTAGCCAACGGAATGCTAAGTATTTTATTTGCCACCCGATGAGGAAAATAGGAAGAAATAAGCTCTCTATTCCACTTACGGTCACTTGTTATCAAGTCACTAACATTTTGAAGGCGGTAATCCATTCGATATCTATCAAGTAACTTGTCTGGTTCCTCCAATCCAATCCAAGAATCAGTCCATATATTGATATGAGACCCGTTCCCAACTTGCCATTGTAATCCTTGGGAGAGAATATGCCGAGCTTTAAGTATACTTTTCCATGCCCAGGAAGCATGCCCTTTCGAAATAGACTCCATGAAACAACTAGATGGAAAATATTTTGCCTTAATTCATTAAACTTATCCAAAGAGGAGGATTACTAGAGCCCTCAGCTTGTAACAATCTCCATCCTTGTTTGGCTAATAAAGCTAAGTTTAGCCTGTGCAAATTGCGAAATCCAAGCCCGCCTTGAAATTTAGCATTGCAGATGGTGGACCATTTCACCCACTTTCGCTGTCTACTATCTCTAGGATGCCCCCACCAAAATTCTCGATGACACTTATCAACTTGAGAACAAAAAGCTTTTGGGAGCAGGAAACATGACATAGCATATTGAGGATGGCCAAAGTGACTGCCTGAATAAGAATTGACTTACCGGCTCGAGAAAGGAGCCTACACCCCCACCCCTCCAATTTAGCCCGAATGCGATCACGAATATTGGAAAATAATTCATTTTTGCACCGGCCAATATCCGTTGGGAGACCTAAGTATGGCAAGGCTTGAGAAGCTCATGGTAGACCAATGAACCTTGATAAAATTCTCGCTAATCGAGTCAGCATATTCTTGCTAAATAAAAGATTGGACTTTTGGAAATTTATCCTTTGACCTGAAGCCGAACAATAATCATCCAAAATGCGGGGAAGGTTCCCGCTCTCTTCTAATGTAGCTTTCGCAAACAAGATACAATCATCTGCAAATGCTAACACCCCCTAGGAACGTTGATGTTCTTGAAACTAACAAAATAATGAGCTTACCAAAAATTCAACTCATTTTTTCTATAATTTTAAAAATACCCCTATCAAAGGCAGCTTGCTCCTAATGTCTCTTCAACCGAAGCTCCATTCATAGTTAATCTCTACTTTTAAAGTGACACAGGTTGTTCAAAGATCACTCAAAGCAACAATTGTCTTCATCTAAGGTTTGAAATCTCAATATTATCGGCGATTTCTATCCTGAAAATTTTGGTTATCTCTGCGGGATTTCGATTTATAAATATTTTATTAAATATATATACATATGTTAAAAAAATAATATTTTATTAAAATTTTTAAAAATATAAAATATTTCATAAATATGATTAATAAATAATAATATAAAATATATAAAATGAATTTCTAAAATTTTAGAATTCTGAAATCTTGGCCGAAATCACATTTTTCGAAATCCTTACCATATCGATGGCAAAAGATTAGTTCAGTCATATGCCCAACGCTCAACTCGGGCATCCATAAAACATGCGGCGTCTGGCGATAATTTGGGGAAGAAGTCATTTCAGTTTCTCCTCATGATTTTTACTTCTCCCCAATTAATTAGTCTCTCCTTTAAATCGCCACACGCCGCATGTTTTATGGATGTCGGAGCTGCGCTCGGGCATCTCACCGAGCTAATCTTTTGCCCATATCGATATGGGGGGGTTGGACAAAACCGGGATTAGGCGAAATTTTGAGTTGGGATTTCAAACCTCGTCTCCATCTTCTAAATTGTAAAAGCAATTGCTTTGCTGATAAGAGCGTGGGATTCTGGCGGTAGAGTTAACAATCAAAGGAGGCACGTGGTGACCTCTAGGGGTGATAACCGGATTTGGCAAATCCGGTTATCACCGTAGAGGATTTGACTCCTAAGAGTTAATGGCGTGAGTTCACGTGCTGACGTGGACAAGCAATTATGCTGACGTGGCGAGTGTGAGATCCTAGCCTACAAATAGCTAGCTTACCTCAGACGTTCTCGACCAGTTACAGTCGAGAGAGAGAGAGAGCACAGCACAGCAGTTCAAGGAGGTAATGCTCGCTCTCTTCCTCCCTCCCAACCTCCTTTTCCTCGTTGATTTCAACGAAACAACAAAACCCTAAATCTCTGAAACTTCCGATCTGTGACTGATCAAAACCATCTAAGATGAACAGAAATGCGAGTTCTGTTCTGCAAAGTAGCAATTCAAGAAGGAAGCAAAAGATTCAACCAGTTTCCTACTCTAAGAAGCTCCGTTCAAAGATTCCTCGTCGAAAACGCTTCCGAATCTCTCCGATTCTCAGCGTCTCTCTGAATTCGCTGTTTTCTGATACGAAAACAGATAAATCTGCTTTTTCGGTAGCTTCCAGCTCTTCTTCCTGCTTACCGGGCGAAATTTCATGCACTTCAAGCAGGATATCAGTTGGATATGTGAATCTGAATAAGAAACCAAGATCTTCTCGTCGCCAGCTTGAATTTGAGGAGAATCAAGGTTCTGGAGCTGTAAATCGAGCACATGAGCGATGTTTCCATCAAGAGGAGAATAATTGCGGTGCAGAGAACCGGAGGATAACGAGATCTTATTTCAGACAGAAACAAAATGAAAGAATACCGGAAAAGAAAGAAAATGTAGATCACGGAGTCAAGTTATCAGAATCTTCTTGCGTAGAATCGATTTCTGGAGCAGATGCTCGAGTAATCTATAAAACAGTCGAGTTTCCAGACAAGAATTCGAAGCTGAAAAACAGATCTCGTAAAGGAGTTGAAATAGCAGAGAAAATTGAAGGAAATTCAGCCTCCGCAGGAATCGAGCTTTCTGGAATTTCCTACAATCCAACCCATTTTCGCAAGACAACTCTCGAAATTTCAGTAAATTAGGTGAATTTTCCGGGAATCATGGAATAAGAGAGCCAGAACCTCTAAAGGACCAGAGAACTCGCCGGAGCCGCGCAGCAAGAATCTCTGAAGTAGCAGAAAAACTCGCCCCAAGAAAATGTTGCGTCAGAGATTCTTCTTATCTTCAATCGCTTTCCGAAGCGAAAAAGAAATTATATGTCCATCTGTCAACGATTTATCAGAAAAAAACAAGGAAAGATGAAGAAAACAGGGCTCCGGGAGCTGAATCCATCCGAAATTTCACCGAATTATGTTGAGTCCGGAATTGACCATCTCCAATTCGGAATCAACGGCACAACAGAAACCAACCTACTTCGAATTCAGTCCTGATCTCGCTTTGTACCGAACGTCTCTCATATGAAGACGATTCCGATTACTCAACAGCAAAAAAAGGACATTCTCCGAGCTCGAATCAGAGATTTCCCCTAATAGTTCCAGACTTAGAGTTCTCAGACTACACCGCCATCGTTCCTCTTTGAATCTCCTAGCGAATTTTCAGAACGATCTGCCGGGATTCAAATCCGTCCGGTTGTTACTCGTTGTTTTCTCAGTACACCCTGCAATTCACCAAATCCACTTATCGTCCAGATATCGGCGTCTCTTCATGCATTGAAGACAAACATCTCGACGAGTTTATAGTAAGTTCTAAAGGCCGTACACTGAAACTCAGTTTGTTTGGCTTCTTCTATGATTTTCAAACTATATATAAATTTTTTTTAATTTTGGTTCAGTTGTGAAGTTCGAAGACGAGGAGGAGGAAGAGAGCTACAAGAAGTTCAGGAGCCGAGAGAGAAGACGGGGTTTCTACACGACTACGCTGAAGAATACTGCACCACAACGGAATACGGCAATCTCGTCCTCCAGCAACGGTTTCTGATGGTTAACTGGATAGTTGAGGTGAGGTGTTCTCAGACTACATTTCTTTAATAGAATAGATTAATTGCAGTAATTAAATTTACTTTGTTCATATATAATCATCGGTTCTTGCGATTTTTCCCTCTCTTTTGAGGACGATTAGGATTAGCGAAGAGCAAAGTACGTTTCGGTTAACTTTTGCCGTCTTCTCAAAGCCTCTGCAGATGTCATGTGCTTTCATAGTATTTCTGACATGGGCAGTTTTCTCTTAAACCTAATTCGTTCTGATATAGTACTAAAACACCCTCGGAAATAGCAAAATATCAGATTGAATTGCGGGTGTTTTTGTCATTTACGGGTAGTTAATGATTGCTCAGAATAACTGAAAAGGCCAAAGCCCTCTTAACTGACAAGGGCATGGGAGCTACAATGGGGTTAAGAGTTTGTTAAGCTTGTTGGGCAAACGGCGAGACCGAGTTTTCTCGTCTTAAGAAGGGAATGATTCGGTGCGTCATATCTCTACGGGACCTGATCAGTCCATGGAGATCATGGGGGAAGTTTTAATATTTCCTACCAATTTAGAAGGATGGCCCGATCCGACCCTTCGATCAATGGAGGAACCCTAAAAAGAGATCTAAGAACCACAATAAGCTCAACTGAATGATCACAACCATCCAAGAAAGTGACATTTCTGCCTTGATGATCAGAAGGTCGATAAAGATAATTGAGGGAAGGGTGAGGGAAAAAGAACTGAGGCGTTTTATAATCTGCAACAAGAAATGCTCAATGGATAACCTTTTTTTGATGCCCTTCTAAGGCTGTCAGATTGTGATCTTAGTATAGTTCCTTCTTTGGATGCATAATTTTAGGGATTAATCTTGAACCGGAGCTCAGCTTCATGGCGCTGTTGAAGCGGAGCTCCCCTTTTTACAGTATGCCTTTTGGCAATTACATTTGTAATTTACTGGAAAAGACTCCTACCATAATTACAAGATTGTCATCATGATAATGTATCATGATAATGTAACAAGGGGAACTCCGCTCAACGCCGTGAAGTAAATCTCTTCTTTGTATAAATAGTTTGTTTCTTATTGGCATATCATATACTAGTAGACCCCGTGCGATGTAGGGTAATAAATTAAGAATATTTAAAATTAAATAATATATTTATTTTATAGACATTATAATTTGTATTAATTAACTGATTTTATAATAATAATTCATTATTATTTGAATAATATTTAATAGAAATCATAAGTCTCTTAGTATTAAACTTAAATTAATACACTCAAGAGTTGGAGATAAGAGAGGATTCTACAATAGTTGAGATAGAGAGGGCTCTAGGATGAGATAGTGGGTCCCAAACCTATTTGCAAGAGTTGGAGATAGATAGGACTCCAGGATAAGATTGTGAGTCCCAAACTTGAACAGTGGGGATTAAAGAGAAAATTCACATGTCATCTCTAGAATAGAACTTATAGGATTGAAGAGATGAGAGTTTGGAGAGCAAAGAAAGAAAGTTTTATTTCTTTATAGTATACTAGTGGGCGGCACCTGCGATACACTTAAGAGAGAGGGGAAGGGGAAAGAGACTGGAAAGAGGGATCCTAGTGAAGGCATTTTGAAAGAAAAAAAATAAACATTTTGGGTATAGAAACTTGAGGGACTTTTTAGATTAAAAAAATTGTGAGATTGTGAGGGACACGTTAGTATAGAAAGGGACATTTTGAGAACTAAAAAACCCTACTTTTTTTTATTGAAAAGTAGTTACCACGTAGAGAGGGTATGTCTCTTCGTTGAGAGAGACCAAGGAGGGAGCATGAGAGAAGATGAGGATAAAGATTTGAGGGAATTGTAGAGATATAAAGGGATTGATAGTTGTAGTTGATATTACTTCAAGACCCCTATTAGCTTTTCTCATGTAAAATAAGATAACATAATATCCTAATTTTTTTTTATATAGAGGTATGGATAAAATAGGAAAAGTATAAAAACTACTTTCACATTAAGATACCATAAAATTGGGACTCATTAGGAATATTATAAAAAAAATCAACCAATTTTTTAACTCCACTTCTCTCATTATAATAGTAGAGAAGTAGTAGATTAGTTTTCCGTCTTTCTCATTCATTACTTGTTGTTTATTTGTCAATATTTTTCTAAATAAGCAGCAATCGAACGCAAAGGAGCTTCAGTGTGAGACGATGTTCTTAGGGGTTAGCCTCCTAGACCGATTCCTGAGCAGAGGATTCTTCCAAGACAAAAGGAGCCTTCAAATTGTAGGAGTTGCCTGTCTCACGTTAGCCACCAGGATTGAAGAAAACCAGCCCCTCAACTGGTAACATATTCTCTGCACTCCTTTCTTTTATCATCCTTGCCTAGTTAATTTAGGTAGGATAACAGAAGCAATTTCAGAATAGGTGTGGAGCTAGGGGCTTGACCCCAAGATGCTCAAGTAACTAGAAAAAAGCCAGCTTTCCAGTTCCAAAGGGTGTTTTTTTTTTTTGGGTTGGGGGGGGTTATTTTAATTTGACCTAGTCGGAGTCCACCTAATCCCAGCTTTCCAGTTCCAAAAATTTATATATATATATTAGAAAAACGCTATTTTATGTTATGGTTAATTATTGTTAATATGATGCGGATAATCTGATCATCTCAAAAGCTATGGGTACGATCCATGATATGTCCTTCTGACCGGCATGTCGGAAAATGGACTTCATTCCATAATTGGGAAATTTTATGTGTCTTTCAGTGTGCGGCAAAGTACGTTCGAAGTGGAGAGCAATATGTACAGCAGATGTGAAGTAGTGGCCATGGAATGGCTGGTGCAAGAGGTCCTCAACTTCAACTGCTTATTGCCTACCACATACAACTTCTTATGGTACACTCCTATCTCATCACATCTTAAGTCTGTAGCTATTTTGATATCGAGGATCCAGAACCTCCACCTTTGATACATAATAATATGGGATAACCAAAATATACCTTAAATAAATCTCTTCCTGGTCACTAAAGACGTGTTGGCTTGAGTTGGATATGAAGGAGTTCCATCGTACGTTTTCACCTATGCATATCTGGTTAACATGGAGCACTGTTATAGGTTTTACCTGAAGGCTGCAAGAGCTGATGCGAATATGGAGAAAACAGCCAAGTACCTAGCAATGCTGTCGCTAATGGACCACGAGCGGCCGTGCTACTGGCCCTCAACAATTGCAGCTGGATTGGTCATCCTTGCTTCCCTTGCAGCCAATCACGACGACTCCTGCCAATGGGTCATGGAGGTACATATATGTAGAATACAATATACTCTTTCAACTTAATTTCTTCAACTATATAATGAGTCAGTGTCTCCAAATTGACCCAAGATGTCATGGCTCCCAAAGCATCTGCCATGTACTACTCAAGGGGGGCTCTGTATGAATTTTATGTAGTAAAAAGGTGTGTAGATTTTCATCAACTGTAGCTTTTCTTGTTTAATTTGCAGACTCACGTCAGAACAAGAAACGATGATCTACCCGAATGCATACAGGTATAACTAACACAATAATGTGCCATAGAAATCTTCCCTTCTGTTATCTATTTCTTTATTTTATCTTTTCTGAAGATATGTAGTGCTAGCCACACTCACTCTCCTATTGTACTCTTAGTAATTGCTAAGTCCACTTTCCTCTCCGTCCACTTTCCTTTTTTAAACAAGTTGACAAAAAACCAGTAGTGCCCCCACAAAAATATCTTTTTTTTTTTATGCCTTCAATCTATTAAAACAAAAAAAAAAAAAGTGGACGAGAGGAAAGTGAACCTAACAATATTGTTCATTGTACTCTCCCCTTTTAGGAGCAAGAATACAAAGATTTTGTGTGGGCGGTTGTGGACCCACTATAAAACCCTTCTCTTATTGCTCCCAAAAGGAGAGAGATAATCTGACTAACAAAATCCTTCTGAAGATAGATTCAGGACGTTCTAAATCTAAAACAGGAATCATTCATAAGGACGTTCTAAATCTAAACAAGGATTCGCTGCAAGAGAGTGGCTGTAAAAGAGCCTAAACGTTAACCCTAGCTTACTTTTGAGTGTGACAGTAGTATTTTTAAAAATCTTATAAGGAGAGAAGCATGAACCTTATGGTGTTAATGCGTGGGTTGAGGTTAAGGTACAAACCCTCCAAAATAAAGAACACTAACCCTAACTATAACCCTAAAACATCCTTTCTGGCTTACGACACGTCGGCATTAACCTAGGTTTCATGCTTTCCCCCTTATATTTTAGAAAATTAATATTGAAGTGGCACCCAAAAAAGCAAGCTAGGTTTGTGGGCGTTTTGCTTTCTCCTTTAACAGCAACCCTCTTTCAATGAAGCTGAGTAGTTTTATGAAAAATATTTTATGTTTGCTACGATTTATGGTTTTTAGTTAGTTGGGAGGGTCACTGATATGGCAGCATAACTTTGACAGAGCCTCGAGTGGTTGGTGAAGTACGTCTGCTAGAGGGAAGGAACAGGGGACAACATCTATTTTGTTTACTGAGGCATTTCCTCTCATTCATCTCAACAGACATGGATAAAAAATAAAAATAAAAGTAAAAATAAAAATCAGGTATACCAAGGTAACCTTCGATTCCCGCCAATTTGTATGATAATCTTCGTTAGTCCTTGCTGGTTAAAATAGTAGAATGAGCCTTGTTATAATTCATCTCCCCATAAAACAAAGTCTCTGTACCAATATTTCAATTTTCAAAACCACATAAAGCCCGACTCAACTGGAGCTTAGTTGGACCCAAGTCTCATAAGCCCATGTGTGTGTGTTGGCCTACTGTGTGTGTTGTGTGTGTTTTTACAATTTACCAAAAAAACAAGCTTTTTGTCCTTACCTTTAAGGGAAGCTACAAGGTAGGCGATATCGAAGTACCCATGCTGTGACTTGTGATGGTGTCTGAAGCATACCACTGAAATCAGCTTTATTTGTACCTCCGAGCAAGCGAGCGAGCAACCAAATCGGACCTTCAATATCTAGAGTTGATGAGCTTACACTGAATACTGCATTCTAACAAACATCAGTTGGGTCTTGGACTTCTTGTCAACTCTAGCTAGTGAGGACATGCACAACAAAACAAACTTAGGTCAAGCCACCCACAGGCCAAAGCTAATAAAAATGCAATTTGAGTAGGGGAAGGTATCTGCGTTTGCGCTTCTTGCATGTGGCCCTGGTCAGGATTGAGGAGTTGGTTTGCTAAAAGTAATTGGTAAGACTCACAGTGGATCCACTGTTTCAATGCATGACTCCGTACATCCCCATCTTGTCCCATTTTGGGACGGTGAGAAACTGTGTGGACTCAATATCCTGAAAATCTCCTCCGCCATGACATGGAATGAGACAGTTTTCAGCAAGACTGACCTATTCAATTTAGTTTCCCTGTGGATCACAGGAGTCAAAAGAGTTCTGGTAGAAGATTGAGTTTCTGCATTTTCCCTATGTGTCCTCATTTCCTCATCCTCCCTTTTAACGTAAGCCATTTCAAACTTCTGCGTATAACAGAATGTGAACCCTTATCAAGACAATACATGATCCCAAGTCCTCTCCCTATAACTGGTCTACTTTTTATCCTCCTCAGCCCTCTCAACCTTCTCCTTGGTTATCATGCTCATGTTTTCAGCTGCCCTTTGCAACCACGCACAAGGCACGTAGTTCAAACGTAATAGTTGGCTCATGATGGCTGACCCTGCACTCAGCTACTGCAAAGGCCGATTTCAGTCTTCTCAATCACATGAAACCTTTTATCCACCTTGTCATTTTGACCACAGCCATCCTCATGCTTATCATCTGGCTCAGGCCCATCTTCCAGTCCGGATGCATTTGATATCAAGTGGTGCCGCTCATCAAAAGGCTTTTGCCTGACTTGATTTGGAGCCAGGTAACATGACTTTAAGCCGGTGGATTGAACCCCATTAAACTATAGGACTCTCTCTAGTCTCTAGACTAGTCCGGTCAATCAAAGGCCATTTGAATTTACTGTTAATAAACATGGGTTCCGAGATCAGGCCCATATAGACCATGAAGAAAATCTACAGGATTCAGTTGGATTTGTTAGGTTCAATTAGATTTTACTGTTAATGTCCCGGGCAAATCGCTTGGGACATTGACGTCCTGGTTTTGTAAGGACTTTGAGTCCCACAGCTATTTGGTGTCCCGGGTTTTGGACAAACACAAGACTTTAGAACACCTAAAAAAAACCCGGGAAAAGTACCACCCTAAACAATGTCTGCCAATATTCACTATTAATCACTGACCAAATCTTCTCCTGAATTTACTTTAGGTTGTAAGCGGCTTGAGACATTTTGTGAAGTATATCTTCCATGACTCAGAAGGGAGCCAAAATTCATTTCTACAATCAATAGTAATTGTTATTTGGTATAACAATAATATAAAAAAATTGGAGTTCTATCATTTACAATCAAGAACTATGCACAGATTGAGAAAATGTAAATAAACCTCAACACCTGCGCAGTGCATTAAGAAGTGAGATCACCTTACTGATGGTCAAACAGGGAAATCTTTGATGCTATTTGATATTGAAAAGCAGAAAACCAGCATGTTTTTGCAATCAAAGTTCTAAAAGGTGATTCCATGTATGTATACTAGTTAAAATTGTCAAATTTAAAAGGGGGTTTTCGTAGCAATGTGACAGCCATTACTCTATAAATTGCCTTACGTTCCAGATAATATAATCTATAATGTAAAGAATCTCAAAAATGGCAATGGCCTTCAATATTCTGTTTCTCAGCAAACAAATCAAAAACAAAAAACTCAACTTGGAAGTTGGAACTAACAGGAATCACTGCCAACATACTTGATTGATGCAGACAACTACAGCCTCCTTCCTCTTCTCCCACCCTTTCTGCGGGTGCTGTCTGTGGGAATCGGTGTAACGTCCTCTGAAACATATTATAAAAAGTAAATAATAAAAGTGAGCTTACAGATCAAATTTGCAATCCAACCTAAGCCTTCTTCACTCCCCAACAATTTTACAATAACAAAAATCAAATCAAATCCTCAAAATATTATATCTATTTCACAATCAAGCAGAATCATGTAATATTAAAGCCTTAATTGTGTTTTTCACTTAAGAATCGACAGCCCCTTAGAATTTGTTATTGAGTTCACAATGTTTCACTTTTGATTCACTAAACTAATAGAACGAAGTATTCATACAATCTACAGCCATAAATGGCAGGAAAAAAGAGGAAGAGATTGTGAGCCATCTCTTGATCCATTGCTCTGTTGCTTGGGCAGCTTGGAGATTCTTCTTCTTCCGATTCAGCATGTGTTGTCAGCTCTTAGGAACTTTTTCTAGCTGGCATTCGAGATATGATAGGAATCTAAATCACCCCTTAAGAGTTAATACTTATTCTAATCTCTGAAAAGGTTAGTGGTGACAAAGAAGTGCTGGCCCAAGAACATCCAAAAGATATATGAATGAGTGCAAAAATGCCAAAGAGAATAATGCAAAATATAAGGCAGCAATTGACACTGAAAGCACAAAGGAGATATCGTGATGGTATACAGGCAAAAGATGTTTCCGTGGGAACCTATACCAAGCATAATGAATGGAAACCAGGATCATTCAAATTTCTAAAGAAGATCGAAAGCAAGGCTAATCAGATCAACTTAACGACGGAGATGGGGATTTCCAATGCTTTTAATTATAGCTGACATGTACAAGTACATTGGCAGCAATGATTGAACAGAATCAGAAACCAGTTCATTCCAGCCGCACTATTTGAACAGAATCAGAAACCAGTTTATTCCAGCCACACTATTCTTAGGCTGACTACGCGTATGTGAATGCTTTGAAGCTCAACAACGTGAAAATTTGATGACGTATATCTCGATGAGTAGGGAGAGTTGGAGCTGAAAACTTCAGGCATGATAAGTTGGTATATGGATGAAAAAAAAACCTAGAAGAGAAAAAAGTAGGTGGCTGAAACATGCTGTTTTTGGACTTTTAACCCCATAAAAAAAAAGCATTTGTGCAACATGTATTTGTCTCTCTGAGTTTTGAGTTTTGTCAATTAAAAGTCGAGAATTAGAGTGGACTATCATCATGCTGAGTTTGAGTCAAGTTTTCTGAGTTACTCGACCCGGCTAACTTTCTAGTCGAGTCGAGTTTTCGGGTTTTTGAACCATGGTTTTGGGTGCTACTTATCAAAAAGAATATAAACAAAGTTCAGGGTATGTTTGGTTAGCTAGGTGGGTCCAGGTGCAAATGATAAAACCACTTAAGAGAAAGGGTACTTTAGTTTTAGTCGGGTTTCTAAATAAAGTTAAGACCTAGGTTTCCTTTTGGTGGGTTGATAAAGGAGTGGGATTCTTTAGCAGAGTTCATTTTAAGGGTTTAGACTGAATTTTGGCTCAGAGAAACATATATATAGGGTGGGTTGTCCAACCTTTGAAGTTAGACCTTGAATTTTACTTCTTTTGATTGAATAAAGTTGAAGTGTTTGAATCTTATTTTTCTCTCCTAGAGGAGCTTTTCTGGAGCCATATATTGAGAGTTTTATTACTTTTTGTAAACTATTTACTTTTTTATCATCTTATTCAAAACCAATTTAGTGCTCAATTCCATACCATAGATTGTATCAAAGTTGGAAAGAAACAATGATGGAGGATTAGGCGCATGGCAGGGCTACACATCAATTTCTTAGCTTTCTCTGGGTGGCTTAAATTTGAGATGACCACAGTTTTCTTTTGACATTATAACAGGGATGCATGTTGCTGAGACTACTTCACACCTTGTTTGGTTTGCTTCTGTAGGTCACATGGTTGATGGTTCAGATAAGGAATCCCTAATCTATCAGGTCGACTGAGACTCCTCACTCTTTGTGGGGCTTGCTTCTGTGAGATATATGGTTCAGATAAATAAAGTGCCCAGATAAATAAAGTGCACATTTTAGTTGAGGACTTTCTTATTTTACCACACAATAGCATGCACAGGCACCAGAAGTTCATCAGCCCTTTGCAACCATCAAAAACCTTTTTTTTACTCAAAAGATAATTATTGGTACCACTGAAATTCTAAAACTTAATTAACTAAAATCATTAAACCGCTTTCCAAAATTTTGAAGGCCTTACCAATGCGACCGATTCTCATTCCAGACCTAGCTAGCGCTCTAAGAGCAGACTGGGCACCTGGACCAGGTGTCTTTGTCTTATTTCCTCCAGTTGCACGGAGCTTAATATGCAAAGCAGTAACCCCCAGTTCCTACAGAATATTGAAAAAGATGTCATTATAGCTACTTATACAACAGAACACAGTTGCTTTAAATCTATGGCCTAACAAAGAATTCCCATTTGAAGAATTAATGAAAACTTCCAATCCATTGCACACAAATGCATGCAAACACATCCGTAGCCATGGCCTGGTTTGTCAGACCAAGGTGTAGCTTCAGGGAAGGCACTTGCAATTTTACCACGTAACTACTGGAAAATTTTAATAAATTAGCCAAACACAACTTACCTTGCACCGTTGAGCAACATCTTGTGCTGCAAGCATGGCAGCATATGGAGACGATTCATCCCTGTCTGCTTTGACCTTCATGCCGCCTGCATGGAATAGAAGTAAGATTAACGTTGCACAATACGAACAAAAGTTACTTTAGGTTTGTTTCAGGATTTTAAAATCCCCACTCCAAATTATCCTGTGTACTATCTGAAATCAGTGCACCCTTGCATTATCATGATAAAAGAATAGAATTGGAAGTAGGATCAACAAAGATGCAAGCATATTCACTAGCCAATGTCAAAACATCTGATAATAAGAGTAAATACAAGCAAATCCATCAGATTAACCTATCATGTAGACATGTACTAAATGAATAGAGTTGTCCCAACTAGAAATTGCAGCGTAATCTTCTTTCTTACTGTGCCTAACTTCATAGTTACCAAACACTCATATTATATCCTTATAATACTTTTAGGGGGGGTCGCCGTTTAAAACTCCGTACTTTTGCCGTGTTACGTGTTGTACTTGTATCGTCGTTTAATACGTGAATTACATATTAAACGGGTAAAATACGGATATTTTTGCCGTTCTTTAATTTGTTAAACGCATATTCCACATTAAATGATTGTTATTAGTTAATATAATGATTTTTATTTATTTATAACTATTAATTATTTTTTAATTTTCCGTACTTTTGCCATGTTTTCTCCGTACAACACTCGTACTTCCCGAACGGATCATTGACGTATTATACCCGTACCCGTACTTGGTAACTATGCCTGACTTAGAGATCCCAACACACCCGAAATACCAACACCCTCATACACCGGAAGGGTATAGTTTGTACTTTTTTTTTTTTGGTAACGAGGGTGTCTGGGCCTCTTAGAGCATCCAACTAATCCCCCGAGCACATGCAGACACCTCCATCCACACGCACCGGACAAGTAGAGATAAATCTCTGAGGGTGGCCAACAAAGGGAAGGGAGTCGAACTCAAAACCTCGAACTCAAAACCTCTGCTTCCTGAGGTGTGGTCCTGGTTTCATACAGGAGTAAATATGAAGAAAAAAATCATTAGAAAGAAAAAATTAGACCTGTTATTGCACACACACGAACAAGGGTGTCAAAGTTACATTACAATGCGAGGTGTCGGATTTGGTGGACCCTAGAAAATATGATTCAAGGACAAAGGAGATATTTTATCTTTCAAAAAAATATTATTGTGAGTAATGAATTCCACTCATTCAAATTCAGGACAAGGATATATCTAATCGAATAAAGAAATCTCATGAGTAGTCACCTATTCTAATTGTGGGTAGAAAAAGAAACCCTAGATGTATGTGTAACAATGTAAGCCAATAGCAAAACAAATGATCTATACGAGATATAGGAAAGAGATTCAATTATGTACTTATGTTTAAGGGAAGGTGTTAGGAACCCTTAAACATCAACGTTAGTGATTGGTTACCCACTCCTCAAATCTCTACTATAATGAGAGAAACCCTCCTAATGATGGAAATTCCCAAACTACCCCCCTTAACAAACTGTAGCCTGATTTTTTCTCAATTTCCAAACTGACCTTATATACAAACCCTACAAATCCTTCATTTCATATTTTACTTAATTCACAAACTACCCCTTTCTCAAACCATTGCCTATTTTTGATAAATTCCCAAACTACTCTTAAGACAAAACCTTACTACCCCTTTCTCAAACCATTGCCTATTTTTGATAAATTCCCAAACTACTCTTAAGACAAAACCTTGATTTAATGTTTTACTTAATTCCCAAACTACCATTTTCTCATCTACACCTTTTGAAAACTCCTTAATTGTGGTTAAAATTCACACGCCTCAAACTACCCCTTTCTCATCAATTGCACCCACAGGTTAACACGTGTCCCTTTTGACACTCCTTCACTGTGGTTAAAATTCACTCACCTCTAGGGTTCACCTCAGTCGCTCTCCCCCACCCCTCTCTCTCACGTGCATCGGACTGTACACACACGTGCAACGCGCGTGCCTTCTGCTAGTCTACATTAAGAACTTTGAAAGCTGAAATAAATTTATTCCCTAAATAGGAATTAAGACAAACAAGCATGCAAAATTAATTTAACTTTTCCACCTAAAGCAACCGAACCCATTACGGATCATCTATGCATCCTAGAGTAATCAGGTTATGCGAAGTTTAAATTAAAGTTGAAAATTATGATGTTTTGTTATTTTATTTTATATTTTTGGGTGTCCTACACAATTTTGGATCATGCAAGCTTGGAGCATCATAGTGACAGTCGGGGTTCGAGAATAATTCGGCAGGAGTCAAGTTCGGAAAAATTTGGGAAAATTCGGGAAAAATAAAAAATAATTTAATATTTATAAAAATGTACAAAACAATTTGATTAAAATATATAAAATAAGTAGTTTTTTGCCAAATTCAGGAAATTCGCGAAAAATTTGACAACCCAAAAATTCGCAAATAATACAATTTTTTGAAAAAAATGGTGTTTTTTGTTACAAGGTTAGGAGCATGCAAACATTAACTTATCCTAAATCTAGCATGCATGTAAATAAAGAAAAATTGGCAAAAATCAAGATTAAAAAAGAAAAGCCTTTTCTAGAATCCGAATCCAAACCCAACTTGCACAAACATTCTTAGGGTGTGACCAAAGGTCTTTAGAGACAAATTTTGAAGTCAAGCTGACTTTTAGTCAATCCTAAAAGGCTAAGTCAAAGTATGCAGGCTTGGAGCATGCAAAGTTCAAAATATTAAATTATTATAAATCTAGAATGCACCTAAATAAAGGAAAATATGAAAAAAAAAAAATCAGGTTAAAATAGCAAAACTGTCCCTAGAATCCGATTCCAAACCCAACTTTGACTGACCTATTTAGAGTGACAGGTTTTTTAGAATCAATTTTGAAGTCAACTTACTTCCAATCAACACTAAAAAGGAAAGTCACAGTATAGGCAAAGGAAGAAATTTGTTCTATAGATATCCTAAATTGAATCCAGAACTGGTTTCCAAATTTATAAATATGTCTATTAGGGTTATTTAAAAATAAAAATAAAACACATAAACCACTTTTGGTTTTCCTGATTTCATTAAGGGCACAAAAACCGAGATAATAGCCACATCGCTCCTCTATCAACGGTGAGGCATCACAGATCAGAAATCAAACTAGTCTAATGTGCTCAGAATTCAGATACTCAAAAAAAAATTAAAACAGAACCCACGAATTTCTGACTTGGATGGCCCACTGAAAATAATTATTTTCTAAAATAGGTAAATTAATGTGCATCCTATTATCCGACACCCAGTGTGATTCACAAAAATCAAAAGCTCCAATTGGCGGGACTAGACTTTGGACAAGAAGTTGCTTTAGGTCAAAATACATACTAAATTTGGGACTGATCAGAGGTCAATAAACCCTCCACAATTTTTTTTAATATAGGTTTGTTCTACATTTACCCTAAAGGAAGTAGGAATTTCAGATTTGGATTTAGAGTTAACAGGTGATCTTTTTTTTTGATCGGTTAAGAGATGATCTTAGAACGGAAAAGAAATCCGGAATACCAAATTTCGGAACTTTCTCATTCTCCCAAGGACACAAAATTTGAGAAAAAAACAAAATCAGGCATTTGATAAACGATAGGGTGTTTTCAGATCAACAATCAAATTAGCTTAATGGATTTTGAAGCCCAAATAAACTAGGTTATTTTAACATTAAACATATGCTTTAGCTAAACTAACAAGTAACATGCATTCATATATCCATTTTTGACAATCCACATGTACAACTTCCACTTAGATGGTGAATTGAAATTCTATCATTTTGAGCCCCAAAAGTCGTCTAAAAATTAGTGATGAAAATAATGACAAAAATTGAATATTTGAGTTTGGGTTAGATTCGAAATATGATTCTATTAGTCTTTTGATTTGGTTTTGGGCTTTAATAGATTAAAATGGACTTTAAGCCCAACTCTGCGGGCTTAGGCTAGTCTAGGCATGGTTGCAAATATTGATATGTACCGGCCGATATGTATCGGTTTTTCATATACCTGATATATGCATATGGGTAAAAAAATCCCCTATATCGGTATCATATCGACCGTATCGACAATGATACGCACTGATATGGGTGATACGGTACCGATATGGGGTTTTCAACAATTTAAAAAAAATGTTGTATCGACCGATACTATATAGCATCAGTTCCGTATTGGTTGATATAAAAGATACGGCCACAATATTGTATAGTATCGTGGATAAGCGCATAAAACAGTGATTTCGTCCATTTGAGGTGTTTCAAAACACCTCTAAATCCCATTCTTTCCTCAAATTTTCTTCCCTAAACAAATTCTAAGCCGAAACTTCATTGTTGATTTTAGGGTTAAAGATCAAAGATCTCAAGGTTTGATTTTGGATTTGAAAGGTTTTTCCCCAAAATTTTGAATGTAATATTTCATCATTTTTTTTCATTTCAGTTTATTAAATTCATGAAAATATGTTGTAATCAAACCAAATGGAGTAGATCTAATGATTTCACGCGAAATCTATAGATCAAAACCCAATTTTTTAACATTTTTTCAAAAAACTTCAATAGTTTGATAAATATTGACAATATCAAGTTCAAAAATTGTAATAGGCTAATTCTATTGATGATCTACAAGATTTATGTACAATCCCTATTTTTTGAATTCTATTTTTAATTATTTTTTAATTAAAAAAAAAAAATTTTAATTAAAATATAAGTGTTTTTTTATGTGTATTGTATTAAGTATACATAACTTAAATATTCAACTCTGAAATGATATATATTAATGATCATTAATTCTTTTTAAATAAGTGTGACATGACACCAAAAAAAGACAATGGTCAATCAAGTTAAAGAACGTGTCAGAGATATAGGCTGGCACTATGTTGAGCCTGTAAACGGTCGAGGTATCAAATAAGATGTAAGTACTGTGAATATTTGTCTAAGAGTGGTATTGAGTTTCTATCATGTATGTAATTTACATATAAATATAAGTCAAATTTTTTTTATGTATTTCATTGATTGTAAGGTTTTAAATTTTAATATCTAGATTGTATTTTATATATGTAGCTAAGTGATTATGTTTTTTTATAAAAAAAAAAGTGATTATGTTTTGTATTTTCATACTTGTTTATCAACACGCACCGACGCACACCTTTTTTAACTTGTAAAATTCATAACTCTCATATGTATGGTTAAAAATGCAGTTCGGGGCCTTAATTTAGTTTGTTGTTAACTATATTTGCATTTTAAAAAGTTTTATGCAATATATCCAAATTTTTCCTTGCATATCCAAGTGCATGGTTGTCAAGGTGACATACCCCATGGACACCTGAGGCTTCCCCTAATGAACTTTTTTGCTACAAAAATCTCTCCCAATATGAGATCTATGTATGATACATTACCTTTTTTAACTTATAAAATTCATAACTCTCGTATGTATGGTTAAAAATGTTGCTAGGGGCCTTAATTTAGTTTGTTGTTAACTATATTTGCATTTTAAAAAGTTCTATGCAATATATCCAAATTTTTCCTTGCATATCTAAGTGCATGGTTGTCAAGGTGACATACCCCATGGACGCCTGAAGCGTCCCCTGATGAACTTTTTTGCTACAGAAATCTCCTACAATATGAGATCTATGTATGACACATTACCTTGAATAAGGGGGGGCCTATAATTCATATAAATTGTTAAATCTCCATTGTCAAGATGCACTTTAATACATCGATCAAAAAAACATGCACTTTAATAGAACCATCGTTCGAGACAGTTCTAGGAATAATATAGGAGGATTTCAATATTAAGAATGAAAAAACTTTAAAAAAAAAAAAGAGTTTAATGATTGTCGAAAGGGGGGAGAAAGGGAATGTGAGGAATAGAAAATAGAAAAAAAAAAACAACAGTCTACTGTGACAACCAAAGGAGAGAGAGACAGAGAGAGGAGTGTACAACTGAATAAAAAATATAAAAGTAGTCTGATGATTAATGTGACACCGAATAGGAGAGAAGAGGGGGAGAAAGGGAGAGGCCGTACGTTTTACTCTCATTTTTTCTCGATAATATGCAAAATTTATAATTACAGGGCTTGCACCAATTTAAATTATAAAATACCCCTTTAAATATGGGTTTGTGAGAGTTTTGGGGGTCCTAGAAGGAATTTAAGACATTTGAATGCCTTTTTTGTTATTGGGTCACCTGAGTCCAAGGTTCTAAATGTCGATACCGCTCGACATGTCGAGCCGCGGAAAAAAGATATATCGAAAGAAATATCGTTTATCGGTGATTTTTAGAAAATGACAAAAAAAAAGGGTAAAAGATTGAATTTTGCAGTGAAACTTCAAAAAATGTTAAAATAAATGTTAATACATCTTTTAGAATAAAAATATAAAAAAAAAACAATAATATACGTAAGAGATGCAATGAGAAGAGAGTAATGCAATGAGAAGAGAGTAAAGATGTGCGCTGACGAGTGACGATAATATATGATTGATTCATGTTTCATTCATTTCTCAATCAATCATAAATTAATAATTTATAAGATTCATAATAATACAAGCATACATTAAATTAGGTGTATAATAAATCAATATTAGTTTTTAACATATTAATTTTTGTCATATAATATAATTTCTTATATGGCACATTATTTTTAGAAATATATATATTTTTAAATTATGTACTAAAAATAATATGTTAACTTATAAATTTATTAGTTAACACTTTAACTTATAAATTTTTGTACTAAAAATAGTATATTAAATAATGAGTTAATTTATAAATTATAGCTAAGTGATTACTGATTAGTCAAATTGGTAGTATATTTTGTTTATATTTAAGGAGCCCTTATGGGCATAATCTTATTACCTAGAAATAATTTTGAATTTATATAATATTAATAAGAAATTATTAATTTTTTAATATTACTAAAAAGCCCTTATGGGCATAATCTTATTACCTATAAATAATTTTGAATTTATAAAATATTATTAAGAAATTATTAATTTTTTAATATTACTAAAAAGCCCTTATGGGCATAATCTTATTACCTATAAATAATTTTTAATTTATAAAATATTATAAAGAATTTTTTTTTAATATTACTAAAAAGCATTTATGGCATAATCTTATTACCTACAAATAATTTTTAATTTATAAAATATTATTAAGAAATTATTTATTTTTTAATATTATTAAAAATAATTAAAAGAAAATACTAGTAACAAAGAGTAAAGTTAGCATTACCCTTGACCTTGTTAGGGTTTAAAACACTTAAAAGGTTTTAACAGGGAGTGAAGTTAGCAATACCTTGACCTTGTTAGGTTTAAAACAGAGTAAAATTAGCAGAACCCTTATAAGGGTCTCTTTTAAGTCTTCGTATACTTTAGAACTTCTAAACATAACCCAAACCAAAAAAAGAAAAAAAAACGACATGCAAAGCTCGGAAAAGGGAAGAAGGAAGAGGGATAAGCTCGACCTTGGCATCTTGGCGATGATGCTTCACAGGTATGTACCCTCTTCTTCGGTTCTTCCTTCTTCTTTCTTCTTCTCTCTCAAGTCTCAACCATTTTTCCTTTTTTTCTTCTTCTAAATTAAGGAGTGAGGACTGATTTCAGTCCGTGAGTTTTATTTTTTGGATGGAGGATGCTGCACCTTTGAAAATTTTGGGAAAAAATTTGGGTCACGTATTCCGGTCGATATCGGTGAGATATCGATGATATATCGTCGATATCGCCGATATTTTGGTGATAACTCACGACATCATGTAAAAAATACCTTACACTGTATCGATATGTCGGCAAGTTCTGATACCGATAAATATTGGTGACATATCGCCGATATTGTCGATATTTAGAACTTTGCCTGAGTCCAGCTGTATGCCTGGTCCCCTAGGCAACGTCTTTAACAATCATGCGAAAACCAGATGGGGACCATATGGTCCATCCACAAATAGAGTAAGAGACCAATGGGTCCACCCAATGAGCAAGAGAGAGAACATGTTAAAACATAAAATGAGGGAAACATAGTTGACATTATTAGTCTCTTCTTTATTCTTCTACCTGCAAACTTTTTTTGCTGAATTCAAACCCTAATATATTATATGTTAAAAGACACAAAAAGTATACAAAATAACATATTTTTTTTGTTTACAAAGCTACCATATTTAAATAAATTAAATTTTTATATCCTTAAACAGTAATAGTATTACAAATATCAAATTTTTTTATTATGAACGCCTATGCGGACAGTCACCTGAACCCAACAGAGCACTTGGTCGCCTAGGCGATCGCTTGAGGCGACGCCTTTAACAACTATGTCCAAGCGTTTCTTAGTGTATCCTAATTTTTTTCAATCGTATCCATTTGATACGCCGATACATATTCCATTTTCAATTTAACGATATGGCACTCAATACAGATATTTTGAACCATGAGTCTAATGATCTTAGTCTCATTTGCCTATCTTGATCAATCTCAACTAGGCTTGGACCTCTGGATTTTTTTTAAACTGTCTGGTCCTTTTTTTTTTTTGATCGATAATGCAGTTCAATATATTAAAAAGGAAAACATGGATAGAACACAGCCAAAGTTTACAAGTATATAAACTCAACACGGGGGAGAAACAAAACAAGATCTTAATTCCCTAGGAAAACATTTTAGAACAAAATACCCTGAATTTCCTCCCATTTACAATGGATCCATGCCCACTCGATAATACATAACCGAATGCGCTCTCAAATCCGAGGAACCGAGGAAGAGAGATCCTCAAAAATTCTCTTTCCAAAACCGCCAAGAAATAGCCCCCGGGAGAATAGACCAAATCACCTCCCAAGCACCCACCCTCTTACCCAAGGACCAACAAGATAAAAAATCATGAAGGGATGAGGGGAAAACCCATGCAATCCCCATGTGGGAGAGGAAAAAGCCCCACACCACCTACACTACAGGGCAATGCAAAAAGAGATGAGTCACCGTCTCTTCCGCTTGAAGACACACAAAACAACGGTTAGCCATACTCCATCTTTGATGTTGCAAGTGGTCCCATGTTGGAATTTTATTCAAAGTTGCAGACCATAAGAAGAAAGATACCTTAGAGGGAATTCCAAGATTCCACATCACCCTATGAGGAAAGGACTCACCCGGAGTAGGGAACAAAGATTGTAGCAAAAATCTTATTGAGAACCGACCAAGGTTACTTCTAGACCACATCCTGCAATCTCTGACTTCTGGGCAAAGGACAGATGAGATAATGTGCTCCAATACCTGAGCTATATCACCGATTTCCCAATCATTTAGGTCCCGACGCAGCCTCGGACACCATACCATCCCTGTTGCGCTTCTCTCATAAGAATCATCCATTAGTGCTTCCTTGTTGGATGCTAGGACAAAGAGATTACCAAAATCATCCATTAGCCAAGTAGACCTAGCCCAGACATCCTTCCAGAACCTGACCTCCGACCCTCTCCCCACCCGAAAGCTAAAGTAAGGCACAACCAAGTTGGTAGTAGCCATAATCCCCTTCCAAAGCCCCAATCCATGAGTGCCTCTGACTTTCCTTAGAATCCAACAAGAAGTTTCCCCATACTTGGCTACTATCACAGCTCGCCACAAACTGTCCCCCTCCTCTCCAAATCTCCACACATATTTTCCTCTCCAAATCTCCACACCTATTTGCCTAACAGAGCTTTATTCACTTGAATGAGGGGCTTAAGATTCAAACCTCCTTCCATAGAGCGACACATTTGAGTCCAGGCAACTAAGTGATATTTGGCTTTATTCCCTCTCTCATTCCATAAAAATGTTCTCTAGAGTTTTTGTATAGAAGTGGCCACAGAGCATGGAATGGTAAGAGCCGACATGAAGAAAGTGGGGAGGCTTCGTAAGGTGCTCCTGATAAAAGTCAATTTCCCCCCTTTCGATAAGTAGGACAATTCCCACCCTGTTAATCTTTTTGTGATTCGGTCTAGCACCGGATTCCACACTGATTTTGTTTTATAGCTTGCGCCCAAAGGCATGCCAAGATACACCGAAAGAAGCGATCCCACTTGACAGCCTAGACAAATGGCTAGATGATCTAGGATAAGTACCTCACCTACCTGAAGGAGCTCATACTTTGCTAGATTAACTCGTAATCCTGACACCACGTCAAAGCATCTAAGAATACATCTGAGATATAAAAGGTCCCTTCTCGATGGTTGACCAAAAATAAGAATGTCATCCGTGAATTGGAGGTGGGAAATCCTCAACCTATTAGCACCAACCCGAAAACCTTCAAAGAACCTCCCCTTTGCTCTAGACAACATCCGACTTAGAGCCTCCGAAGCAATCACAAAGAGAAATAGGGAGAGCAAATCCCCCTGTCTCAAGCCCCTTGAACTAGGGAAGTATCCCACGAAACTACCATTGACCATAGTGGAGAAGGATACTAAGGACATGCATATCCACATCCAACTGAAGCCCATCCTGCCTAGCACATAAGTGACAAATTCTCAATTGACATTGTCATAGGCCTTCTCCATATCGACCTTGCAAAGGATGCCTGGGGTCCTAGATCGCATTCTAGAATCGATACACACATCGGCAATTAGAATCTCATCTAAAATTTGGCATCCTAACAAACTCTGCTGAGGAAAAATTAAAGAAGCCATCACCACCTTTAGGCAAGTAGGCAACACCATAGAAAGAATTTTGTACGTGCTACTCAGAAGGCTAATGGGACGAAAATCTTTGAGGTCTACAACACCCTCCTTTTTTGGAATCAAGACCAGGAACGTGTTATTGATCACCCTATCCAACCGCCTGAATCAAATAAATCCTGCATCACTTCCATGAAATCCCATCCCACTATCTCCCAACCATAGTTACCAAGAACGGGTACGGGTATAATACGGCAATGATCCGTTTGAGAAGTACAGGTGTTATACGGCAAAAACACAACAAAAGTATGGAAAATTTGAAAAATAATTAATAATTATAAATAAATAAAAATCATGATATTAACTAATAACAATCATTTAATGTGGAATAAGCGTTTAACACTGTAAAAGAATGACAAAAATACGCGTATTGTACGCGTTTAATACGTAATTCGTGTATTAAACAGGTATTAAACGGCAATATGGGTATAATACGTAACACGACAAAAGTACGGAGTTTTAAATGGCGACCCCCCTTAAAAGTATTGTACGAGTACTAAACAGGTATAATACGGGTGTTTGGTAACTATGCTCCCAACATCCCCTATAGAATTCAATGGTAAATTCGTCTGGTTCAGATGCCTTATCACTAGCCATCCCTTGGATTGAGAATGTCATTCATCTAGTCTATAGTTAACAGAATGAGAAGTGAAAATAAGAAGCAAAGCGAAAACGACAAGCGAAAAGCAAGGCTCAAAAAAATCTTAAGAAAGGGGAAGCGAGAAATAAGACATAGGCTCCCATTTCCATTATGTTATTATGGGTAGCATACCTTTGAATTTATCTTACATGAGATTTTTGTGGAAAAGTGTCTTAAGTTTCAAGCCGACGATATTTGTTTAGAGTCTACACCCTAAGCTATAAACTGTGGTCTACCTCATCACTTCACACATACAGCTCCCTTTGAATACTAGATGAGACATAATCGAAGCGAGCTTCCTAGGAAGCGAGTCTGAGAAACGAGCTTCCCACCTTGTATATAGCTTACCTACAACTATTGTCTGGTCTTTTTTGAAGAATCCTTGATTAACGCATCTCTTTATGTGAGGTCCACCAGAAATGCAAATTGAGTGCATACAACTGCAACTTGGATTAGGTACCTCTCTTATTTGTATTTTGGGGATAACACGACATTCTAAAATGTTGTGAAAGTCCCATGCTAGGCATTGCTCTTCATTCTCATCGAGCACCCATTCTTAAGTATCAAGTAAGTTCCTTACAAGGCATCGCTCTTCATCATTATCGAGCACCCATTTTAAAAGTGTCGTGTAAGCCTCGTGCTAGGCATCTCTTTGAGCACCTATTCTGAACAATGAGGTCTGATCCACGTTCGAGCATGCGTATTCACCACACCCACACACATTAACACGAGCACGAGATTCTTATGTCAACCAATGCTATAATATAAGCGAAAAATTACAATGTGTGGGATCTAAGAGGAGTTGAATTTCACCACTATATTCCAAAGTAACGTGTAAATCCCTTGTGGTTCCGTTCACTCTCTTAACAAATCTAATTTTCCAGTTCTTTTATCTATTTCAATGTTTACTTTACTTTATCTTTTCTGAAGATGGGGAGTGCTAACCACTCCTCATATTACACTCTCCTTTAAGGGCAAGACTACAAAGATTTTGTGTCAGGCAATACTGGGTCGGGGCCCCACTATAAAATACTTGTCTTATTGCCCCAAAAGAGAGGGATGGTGTGGCTAACAAAATCATTCTTAAGACAGATTCAAGATAGTCGCAGCCTCGCAGGTCCAACCTACTACAATCCTAAGTACTCTGCAATGTATACTACAAGAATCATTCATAAGGATGTTCTAAATCTAAGCAAGGATTCTCTGCAAGAGAGTGGCCGCAAAAGGGCCTAAACCCTAACCCTAGCTTGCTTTTTGGGAGCCATAACAGCATTTTCTAAAAGCAAAAAAATGGAGCATGAACCATAAGGGGTTAATGCTGACACATTGGAGTGGGACTGGTATTTTAGGGTTAGGGTTAAGGTTCAAACCCTACAAATGGAAACCCTAACTGTAGCCCTAAACATATTTCCCACCACGTCACGTCAATATTAACCCCTAGGATTCATGCTTCCCTCCTTAGGTTTTAGAAGATTTTGACGTGACACCCAAAAAGCAAGCTAGGATTAGGGTTTAGGGTGTTTTCCAGCCACCCTCTTGCAGCAAATCTTAGTTATGTGATTTGCAACAATTTATGGTTTTTAGTCAGTTGTGAGGGTTGCTGATGTGGCAGCATAAATTTCATGGAGGCTGGAGTGTTTGGTGAGGTACGTCTGCCAGAGGGAAGGAACAGCGCGACATCCATCTTGTTTGCTGAGGTCTGAACCATCTGAGGCATACAACTGAAATCAGCTTTAGTTGTACCTCCAAGCAACCAAATCGGACCACTAGTATCCGAAGTTGACAAGTCTACACTATATACAGCAGTCTAACACCAGATTGGGTCATTGGACTTCTGTTGTAGAATTCTTGTCAAGTCTATCTGGTGAAGACATGCACAACAAACTTAGATCAAGTCACCACAACGAATTAAATTCAATTTGAGGGGGGAGGTATCTGCGTTGCACTTCTTTTGTAGGATTGTCATAGGAGAGGCCTTTGTTGGAAGAAGCTTGAAATAAGGAGTTAGTTTCCTAAGAGTATTACTAGACTGACGGTGGGTGTTTGAATGCAAGCACGGATATCTCCTGACTGTGCATCTGCAGTTTGTCCCGTTTTGGGATGGTGAAAAACTGTCTTGCTGTATGGACTTAAAAGATCCTGAAAATCCTGTCCGAAGGTGTGGAATGAGAAGAAAGCAATACTAATTCAGTTTTCAGCAAGATCTTTATACTAGACCTGGAGTGATCCCTCAGACTGACCTACTCAATTTAGTTTCCCTATGGGTCATATAAATCAAAGAGTCTGAGAGAAGTTGGTGTATTTATTTTTCCCTCCGTATCCTCATTCCTCATCTTCCCTTCTAACGCAATGCCATCTCAAACTTCTGCTTACAATAGAATGTGAACATTTATCAAGATTATCCTTGAAGATCCCTCAAAAAATAGTATCAATCAGCAACAGTCCCCATCCTCTCCCTATAACTAGTCTCCTTTTTATCATTCTCATTCCTCGGCCCTCTCAACCTTCTCCGTGGCTATCATGCTCATGTCTTCAGCTGCCTTTGCGATGACGCTCAAGGCACATAGACACCCATGACACTCCAGTCAAAACATAAATGTTGCTAATGATGACGGACCCTGCACTGCTTGCCTTCTGCTTAGCAACTGCAAGGGCCGACTTCAGTCTTCTCAGTCACCTGGAACCTTATATCCACCTCCTTCACCTTCTCCTTGACCACAACGGTCCTCATGCTTAATCTTCTTGCTTGGGTCCATCTTCTGGTCGAGCCAGGGGATTGACCCCCCATGAACGATAGGACTCTCTCTAGACTAGTTGGTCAATCAAAGGCCGTTGGATTTTACTGTTAATCATCAGGAGTTTCAGGATCAGGCTCATGAAAAAAAAATCACCGGGTTTAATTGGACCAGTTGGATTTTGTTAGGTTTCAGTTGGATTTTACTGAAATGTCCCGAGCAAATCGCTCAAGACATTGAAGTCCAGGTTTTGTTGTGACTTTACGTCCCACAAGGATTTGGAGTCCCAGGTTTTTGGACAAAAGAACAACATAAGTAATGTTAATGCCAAAAAATGGGACTTTAGAAATCCCACCCACCTCAAAAACTCGGGAAAAAAACACTATTCTGAAGCGTCGTGTGGGACTTAAGAGGCATTGAATTTCACCACTATATTCCAGAGTAACGTGTAAATCCCTTGTGGTTATGTTCACCCCTTTAAAAAATCCAATTCCCCTCTTCTGCTCCTTTCATTTACACTCACGTCAATATCCATCACAGTCATGCCAAGTTAGGGTGATAGGGTCATGGTGTTATTTAACACAATTTGACGTGTTTTTGCCCGTGCAAAATGGAGGTGTTCTCAGACTTTTGTCATTCATTCGCCTGCAAAATTGGATGAGGGCAATTGTAAGCACCCATTTTTGTAATTGTAGTGGACCTCACATGAAGAGACTTAATCCAATAGCAATACAGACTCCTAAAAAAAAGACCCCGATCATTTTCCAAAAAACAACCAAAAGTAAAAACCTAGTCAAGATTGGGCCAGACAAGAATCCAATAGCAATACAGACTCCTAAAAAATAGACCACGATCATTTTCCAAAAAAACAACCAAAAGTAAAAACCTAGTCAAGATTGGGCCAGACAAGGCCCATAGGACTAAGCTCATTGCACTTTAGCTGGGCTAAGCCCTCTAACTTGGGCCTAGGGCCTATTTAAACACACTTAAGTCTCATCCAAATCAAAAGGTCCATAAAATCGTATTTTGAAACTAACACGAGCTTAAAATATCCAAGTTTTGACGCTGACTATTAAAGTACTTTTTGGGCCTAAATTGATAGAAATTCAATTCACCATCTACACAGTTGTATGTCCTGAAGCACTCTTTCAAACATTTAAAGAGTGATTCACATTTTTTTCCATTCTGGAACAAATTTCTTGAAATTCTCTGACTTAGGATTTAATTTACAATTCATTTCAAATTTATCCCCTTGCACTTCTATTATCTGATTACACTTTGACAAGGTTGTCTGTGATAAATGAACACACTTCGTTTAGCGATGGAAATGCTCATTCTTTAATTTCAAATTATTAATATATATATAATGTGTCTGTGTGTGTGCGTGTTTAGAATTAGGTGTTGATTATTAAATTGTTTTTTCTTACTTTTTCACATTTTTTGTATTTTTAAAAAAATAAAATGAATCCTACAAGTTACGATTTGAATCAAATCTACCCTCTTACAATGTTGTATAATATTGCTATTTTTCAATTAATGCATGTCAATTTAGCTTAAACAGAGGTTTTGATTAGAGAAATAAAATTTTTAGGGTGGGTAAATTCCGATCAAAACTCACGGGACTGGCTTTAGAAGTTATTTGAGCCACTGCAACAGTTGAGCCAATCTTTCATGAATCCAAAAAATCTTTGTCGTTGATCGATTACATGCTTATCCTTTTTATCACTTTTAGTGTCCTTAAGAAAGTCAAAAATACATAAAATTTGGTATTCTAAGATTTTTCATAACTCTAAAATCATCTGTGAACCCCCAAATTTAGATTTGAATTTCTATGGGGTAACTTTAAATAAACATAAAGTGATTTTTGATTTTTGAAGTGTTAATCGACCTCTGATCTAGCCCAAATTTGGTATATTAGTATATTTTGAGCTATAACTTTCTGGCCACCAGCAGACTAATCATTGATCAGATCTACGGATCCTTCTATAGAAATCAAATTGGAGTAAAATATTAAGATACTTTGTTGCACTATATCAGCCTAATTTAGAAACTAATTATTTTCAATCGGCATAATCCTCACCGTTGATCAAAGTGCAATATGACTTTTGTCTCGATTTTTGTTCCCTTAATGAAGTCCGGAAAATCTAAACTTTGGTCTCAATATATTTTAATCAAAATAGACAACTTTGTAAACTTGGAAACTAGCTTTAACTTTTACCTATAGAGCAAATCTCTTTCTTTGACTTCACTTTTTACGGATGACTAAATGTCAGTTTGATTTCAAAAAGAAAACTTTAGATACCTTTTGTTTCCCCAAGTATGTTAATCCAAGTATAGTTTAAATCTGGAACTCTTGAGAGGCTTTTTCTTATTTTATTTTGATTTTTGTGCCTATTTTCTTTTACTTAGACGCATGCTAAATTCAAGGCTTTACACTTCGATTTTGCAGATCGGACTAAGGGGAATTATTGACAAAAGATCGCAAAATTCTCAAGAAGTTTAGAATTTTTAGCATTCAAATTTCTCAAAATTCATAAATTAGGGAAAACTTGGGAATAACAAAGAATTTTTTGTTGAAACTTCTGGTAAATGATAAAGTAAAGAATAAAGATAAATACGCACTACGAGATCAAACAATGCAAAGAAAAAAAAATTGCATAAATGATGCATTTGGAATGGAGAAAAGACACGTTGGCAATGGTGTTGTATTTAATACATGAATAGAATATAACTATTTACTGGAAGGCATACACCGGGCTTCCTTCGTCCCAAAAGTTTTCATACTGTCTTAGAGCTAGGGGTGATACTCGAGCCGAACGAACCGAGTAGTGGGGTGTTCGAGCTCGGCTCGTTAAATTTTACTATTGTTCAAGCTCGGATGAACTCGATTCAAACATTAATACTACTGTTCGAACTCGGCTCGTGAAAACAAAAACGAGCTCGAGCTTTTAACGAGCCTAGTGAATTAAATTAAATTATTTTCAATTTTTCTAAAAAAAATCTTTTTTATGGTAATATCAAGCCAAGCCGAATAAGAGAGAGGCCAGCTCATTTGGTCCTTCTCATCGAGCCAAGCCGAGCCGACCAAGGGAGTGCCAAGTCGTTTGGACGTTCTCTCTTACTCAACACCTCTTTGATAGCTACCAAATTGTACACCATTCGCCTCTTTAACCGATGTGGGACTATATTTGGTCCCACGTCAGCCTTCACCTCATAGTTTAAAAAAACGGTTTCGGACACCATAACGGACACGGCCGAAACCGTTACGTAACGCCGTTACGCAACGATTTCAGCCTTTATTTGTTTTTTTTCTTTTTTGCTTAAAAAATCCAAAAAATCTCAATAAATAGAAAAAATAAAAAAACATATAATAAATGAGTAACTAGATACTTCTAAAGCCAATATGAAGCTCAAAATTTAGAAATAAGGAAATTAGAGGGTTGAAACATACCCGAAATAAAGAACTTGCCTAAGATTCCTTCAAATCTATGAATCAAACCCCAAATCAAGTTGTTAATCAACAAAAAACAAAAGGATTTTAGGAAAAAAAATGTACTAAAAATAGGTAGAGAAGAAGGGAGGAAGCAAAGATACGGTTTTAGAATGAGTAAGGATTTTCAGAACCCAATCCTACGAACGTTACAGTTACGTAACGGGCATAACGCTCGTTATGTAACGGTTTCAGCCGTTACGATTTTATTTTGGTATAAACTGATAAAGGTACGGTTTCCGATATCGGAGGTCACCGAAACTGTTACGTAAACCATGCTTCACCTTGTTAATCCTCAACACATAGCCTGCTATGCTTTGGGCAAACGATGATCTTTATTCCACTTTACTTAAGTAAATTTCCTTGCTCTATTAAGTTCACTTAAAATTAAGATGAAATGAGCCCACTTTGCTTAAGCAAAGTTCCCTACCCGAGTAAGTTCTCGCCTTGCTTCTAGTGGTTGTGAACCTATCACCTACACAATATATTCACACACAGCACCTTAACGAACCGAGCTTTTATCGAGCCGAGCAGGGGTGTGTTCAAGCTCGGCTCGTTTACTAAATAAACGAACGATATTTGAGCTTTTAACGAGTCAGGCCCGAGTAGTTCATGAACATTTTGTTCAATAACCACCCCTACTTAGAGCTAGGGGTGTCGGTCTAACCCGACGGCCCAGACTGGCCCAGCCTGACCCAAGAAAGGTCCCATTATAAACCCCCATATGTAAGCCAAGGATTGGGCTCAAACAATGAAGCCCATATTCATTTGGGCCGAGCTAGCACTGGGTTGCTCTAAGCCCTGGCCTTGCCCGAAGCAACATATACATATAATCTATAAATAAATATTATAGACTTATATATAGCTAAACTTGTTTATATATATATGTATACTCACGTTTAGTTATAAACAAGTTATATATAGTAACTAAGTTTGGTTATAAACAAGTTACATATAAATATATAATAGGGAATGCTATCTTTCGCTCAACGTGTGAAATTGTTAACCTCCACAAGACCTTTTTTACCTCTATGTATTGAATATCATTCTATTAAATGCAAGGGTATTTTGGTATTTTTATAGGGTCATTCATTAACTAGGAGAGAGAATAAGTGCAGGAAAAGTTAAACTGTATTTATTCTCTCAAGCATTTAATGATTGATCTCATGTGAAAAGACTAAAGTACCCTTACCTTTTAGTGGATTTTGATAATTAATGCAGGGATAAAAATGTCTTGGTGATCGTTACTAAATTCACCTACTAAGTGAATGTTAGCAAGACCCATTAAATATATATATATTAATATTATATTTATAAGCAACCGAAATTTGGTATAAGATGGGCACGCTCGAATTAAAAATATGGAAGGCTCGGGCCAACATATATGAAGCTTGGTTATAAACGGGCCAAAACAGGCCCAGCCCATTAACAAGCCTACTTAGAGCTCTTTGGAAAGCAACCTTCTCATCAACCTCCTATAAATAAGGATATTTCTCATCCAAAGAGATGTACTCTATCTATGACGCCCCGAACCTGCGCCTAGAGAATCAAGTTCCGAGACGCGCGTCCATTCGTCAAATCACGCAATCGGAAGACTTTACCCACGAAAATACGGGAAATTTAAACATTTATCAGATGCTTCCAAAAAACAAATAACACATGTCATCACAGTAGTCATCATACAAACCATATACCTGTATTATTTACATCAAGTCTGTTTTACAAAAGTAGGCGCCTCTATCACGCCGGGTACAGTTTGTACAAGCTTCCAAAACATCCAGTTGGACTTTTCACTTACTGCTCAGCAGCTCCGAGATCTGCTGACATAAAAAGTCAGTGAGCTATGAAGCCCAATAAAACCACAATCCTTCTAAACTATTTTCCACATAATAACACGCATCAATAATGATATAATAAACAATTCAATTTGCAAGTTACAGTAAAATAGAACAGTATATAATAAACTGTGACCTAAGGTCACTTACGGTTACGTCACTCTAACCAAGGTTCCCGACCTCACAAGAAGATGTCGGCACCGTGTCTATCGGGGTCCCTTCTTGGTGGAACGTTAGGAGATGACGGCATTGGTAAAGATGTCGGGGTTCCTCTGTAGACTAGCCAGAAGATGACGGTAGGCAGGTTGGTCGGGGTTCCTTCGTGACTGATACCCAGGGCGATGGCGGCGAATACACGGTAGATGTTGTCAGTCAATTAAATGGAAAAGTATGTCCTTATTAGGTGAATGGTCATGTTGTGTGTGTAAACTTCGGATACGAAGTGGTCTGAGTCGGTATACTCAGGGTTGGTGTAATTGTCTGAGTTGGTGTATTCAAGGTTCGGTATGGAATCGTCAAATTCCAGGTGAGTTGGGTTTATATACCCAAGGTTTGGTCGTGTTCGGATGAAAGCCGGAATAGTGTGTGTGAATCTAAATGGCTTTATGTATGGTTATGATTTAGAGACTTTAAGCTGAACATTTGTGGGCTGTGGCCAGTTAATAGTCTCAAAACTCAAAATGAAACATGATTGATGATTGAAATGATAACTTGGTAATATGAATACATTCATAACTGAACCTCATAATTGGAAAGTAATGTGAGGTCGGGAACCTCGGTTAGGGTGACGTAACCCTAAGTGACCTTGGGTCACAGTTTATTATATACTGTTCTATTTTATTGTAACTTGCAAATTGAACTGTTTATTATATCATTATTGATGCATGTTTGTGGAAAATAATTTAGAAAGATTATGGTTTTATTGAGCTTCATAGCTCACTGACTTTTTATGTCAGCAAATCTCGGAGCTGCTGACCAGTAAGTGAAAAGTCCAACTGGACATTTTGGAAGCTTGTACAAACTGTACCCGGCGTGGTAGAGGTGCCTACTTTTGGAAAACAAACTTGATGTAAATAATACAGGTATATGGTTTGTATGATGGCTACTATGATAACATGTGTTATTTGTTTTTTGGAAGCATCTGATAAATGTTTAAATTTCTTGTATTTTCGCGGGTAAAGTCTTCCACTTGCGTGATTTGACGAACAGACGCGCGTCTCGGAACTTGATTCCCTAGGCACGGGTTCAGGGCGTCACACCATCTATGCCATCTCAATAGAAGTTGACCAACATCGGGTTCCTTTTATTTGAAAAGTCAGTAGGTTGAAATTGGGCCTCAAAAACCTCTTGTAAACAGGTTGAGCCCAGGTTGCCCCTATTAAAAAAATACAAAAATGCAAGCCCAAGCCCATCTCATTGACACCCTATCTCCGTACTCAATCTTGTAGCTATCCCAAAATCAGTCTCCTCATCAATCTCCTGGAAAATCATACTTCCTCATCTAGAGACATCCACTTCATTTGTGGTGTTGTAGACCCAGAAGGTCTCCCAACTCTCCTCTCATCCCTCGAATTTCCAACACCATCATAACACCTAATTAAATGCTCCTTCATGGCATTCCTGATCTGATTTGAAATGTCATGCAGTTCGCTCCCCAATAAGCCCCGGCTCGGTGCTTCTTCAGCCAGATCACCCTACCGCAATGTGTAACGTGGCTCCAATTATTAGAAATCGTCTCTTCTTTTTGCCCTAGTATGGCACCCTATGCTGCCACCCGATGTCAGGTCTTGTCCCTCCTATTGGCATCCTAACAATTACGCACAGATAGCTGCAAAATGATTATTAGAATAGTTTTGAAATATAAACATAGTACATGCTAATATGTCTATTAATGCATGCTAGTGTATATATTAGAAGCTATGTATTTATTATTTAAAATGCAATTTATCATAAATATTATTTTTATTATGTAAACAAGCCTAATAAGATATTAAAGAATATGTAATAACTAAACTATAACATTCTTACAATTTTAGTACTTTTCCATCTTTTAATTTAAATTAACAATAACTATCGTTAATTCAGTTAGTTAACTTCCAAAAACTAAACCAGATTTTTTTTGTAATCTAATTATGCAATGGTATTATATTAAATATTAGTTTTAAGATACTAATTTTAATATATAAATAATTATTTAAATTTTTAAATATAAGTTTAAACTACTGTAATTTAAAAAATTATTTAAATTTTCTACAAAATAAGAAATTTTCTAACCAAACGATAAAATGGATGAACATACATTACATATTTAATTCACAACCAATATGGGTTACTAACAAGCCTGATATAATAAATACGATATCTAGATAATTAATTTTATTCAAAAAGTTAAAATATATTTACAGTAAGAAAATTTGAAATTTTCCGCCTAATCCATAGAATGGTCAGGAACATTAAAGATGTAATGGACTAAAACTAAGCTTAAGCTTATTTTTTTAAATGAATAAAAAATACCTTTGGTTGAAGTTTTCTTGGAAATAAAACTTCCCAAGGAATCCCCGCAATGATTTACGCCTCCTTTGGGCTTTGAGTTGATTTTTACCCAAGTGACTCAAATAAAGTATAAATTGAGGAAAGATTTGAAAGATGAAGGAGAAACTAAAATTCCAGAATGTTTTGTTGAAATGCAAAGCATCTAGATTTGTCTATACTTCAAGATTTTGTAAATGTGAGTTTTTCAAAATATTGTTAGAAAATGAGAAAGTTGGATATTTTGTGATATAATGTGAAATATTACGATAAATTGGTGAATTATTGTAAAATAATTATTATCTTATGTCAACAATTTGATAACCTGTGAAGTAGCAAAATTTTGACCGAATTATTGATAATTCAGTCCAATTTTAAAACCTTAACTAGATTTAGGATAGCTTGATGTTTGAATATTCCAAGTCCGCATGAACCTAAAAAGCTTAGAACACTGAAAATACCAAATAAAAAACAAGAAAATAGATATAAACCATAAATGATAATTTCCTACTTCAGTTTGAAAGACAGCATGTCCTAAATATAGACACACCAAAACTGGGTATTTGATCCTTGCAGTATCTGTATTTACATATTATAACATAATTCACAAAATCATCAGTATAAATACTATTTTTGCAGAAAAGTTGAGAACTATATCAATTAAATCAGTACAAATCTTTTCAGTCAATGAATATAGCATGCAACAAAAAGAAACGAAACATTATAGATTTACTTTCCAGCATTCAAGGAATTTCATTCATACCAGTAATGCGGACCATGGTTTCTCGTCCCGACAGATCAGTAACATGCTGTAATTGAAAATTGTGTCAGTGATTGGACAGCTGGAAACAATAATTAAAAGAAAGAAGAAACACGTACGATGAACGTATCATTAAAAGATGCAAATATGTGGGCAACACAAAAAACATGCTCCCCTTCTCGAACAGTTGGTCCAAGGGTCACATTATCCTCTTTGGGTTCCCTGACCTTCTTTCTTCCTGACTGTAAAAGCCCACCCAAAACATAAAATAAAAGCATAAAGGAATAGACAACAATCATATTCCGTCGGAAAAACAAATGATTCTCAAAATTCATTGTATCCAAGCAGCCATTGACAGTAAGCATCAGTATTGAGTCCAAAATGACAACTTAAGAATCTCTATAATTTCTTTCTAGCACCAGAGAATATAAAATTTTAATGTTGTGATATAGAACCTTTATAGACATTCAGACAAAGGATGTAAGATGCTTTCCAGCAACATCATGCAGACAATTAAACATCATCCAAAACAGTTCTAATCTAAAAATGAGAAATCTCTAAATCAAAAGATATTCTACAAAGAAAAGTACAACAAATTTAAAGGTTTTAGAGTTCCTTTCTGGTCTTTTTTATTTAGGTTATCTTAATTTATTTTAATGTAAATCTCTCTAATCCCTGTCACCTTAATACTTTATGCAGCAAGCAGAGGTAGTCAAGCTTGCCTGACTTCAACAATTGGAGATGTACTATACCTACTAACCAACTGTCTTCTCCAGATCTTGCCCAACAAAGATCGATTATTATATGTGAATTTGTCACTGTCCCTAAAAAAGGCTGCTATCTTACATCCTATTTGAAAAAGGAGGGGGTTCCCCTTGTGAAGGAACTATAAGAAAATAAGGCGTAGCTGCACGCCTGCACCCCCTTGATAATACTTAATAGTCACTAGATTCATATGGGCTACTGGGTCCGAATGTGAGTTACCACCACAGATTTCTCCTTGGAGGTTCACTGGTAGCGATTTCCATTTGCTACTGCCACTTAACAACTAACACCTATCCAAGTAGGCTGGCCATCTCATGTATGATCACAGATTCCACGTTAGCAATAGTTCTAGATCAACATTAGGAGCATTGAGGCTCTATCTATCTAAAGGAGGTACGGACCCCCACAGGGGCATAGAGAACCCGTCGTTGTCTCGATTGTGCTACCAGGAGCTCTGGGGAAGTCGGAATAGGAGAGCACTCATCTTGGGGTGGACTTACTACCTAGAGCTTTCAGCAATTATCTACTCCGCACTTGGCTACCCAATCCGCGGTCATATCCATAGAACCCAATCCATGCTATCAAGGGATGACTAGTAATCCAATCGGCTGCTGGTGTTTATAGTAAGCGGAAGACTGGAATCTCAACTTGAGTTCTCTCGCAAGAAGGCTTTTCACTTGATAGGATAACAGACGGACAGTTGCGAAGGGAAGGGAATGTATATTTAGGGAATGTTGATTGAGGATGAGTAGGTGAAGAAACCAAATGTAATGTCAATGAAAGAGGTTTAGTCGCCAGACGAGAGCTTCCCATAGACGAGTCGAGATTTATTTTTTTTTAAATCTTTTTCCGGGAGAATAATCCCTATAGGATGGATGCTTGAACGGTGGGTAGGAATCGGAAGCCCAGATTGGAGTTGTTGAATCGTTGTTGGATCGAAAGGATTGATCGAGCCTGAATAGTCATAGCCTAATCACCTTAATTCTAGACAAAAGGTTGGGGAAGCGAAAAAGATTAAACAAATTCTAGTTCAAACAATATGCCCCGGGAAGGCAGATATTCGCAGTTATCAGCCTCCTCCAGCTATTGGGAACTAGCAAGCGGGGTCAATGAAGTCGAGTCGAAGGAGCTTTCACAAATAGAATTTGAGTGCCACGAAGAACCCGGTTAGTCGGATTTGTCAAGAAGAGGTCCACCTGCCAGATCTCCTTCATCTTTCTGTGACACAACAAACAGAGGAGGGCAGTGATGAGTCAATGGCTGGAAATAGATCTAGTCTCATCCACGAATCAAGTCTGTCACCGCTTCCCCTATGAAAAAAACTTGGGTGAAGAAGACATACCAATCTGGGGAAATAAAAAGTTAATTGCTTATTTGCTTATCAGCGCTACTCAATCCGTAATCAGATCTACTTCTCCCCACGCCTCGGTAACTCACTAGCAGTCCCTCGTGAGTGTGGCATGCACTTTTTGTTTGTTTCAGAGCTTTTTGGTAGGGCATACTAAGCCCACTATGTATGTAACACCCAAGAATTTTAAATAATAAAATTATGCATTTATTGGTCCTTAACTGGGGTTAAATACTTAAGTGTTTGTTAAATTAATAGAAATAGAAAGTGGATTTTGCTCGGGATTGAAGTGCACCGAGGAAATCTCAGTATCTTTTCGCGAAAATCACACACAGTGTGCTAGTCGACTGCCAGGACACACCCCTATCGTATCGGTTCGGTCAGGTATCATTTCGCGGGACTGCGGTGCCATTATGTGTGATAAAATTGAGAAAAATGAAAAATTTTCAGATTTCCAGAAATTAAGTGGGACCCAATATCTGTTGGAGATCATAATAGAAATCTGTGCGGCTGGTACTAATGCGTGTCGGTCGGCCGTGGGGACTAATGTCTGCCGTCTCAGCAGTTAGTTATCTCAGACAAAGAAACGGCGACCTGTTTTGTGTCCGAAATCAGAAAATTAGTGGGTTTTGCAGTTTTCTTCTGGACTAAAGTGTAGCTGTCAAAACTCAGTATTTTTCCCCGAAATTTTTATAGTAGGTGTCGGACTGTCCCAAGTTCGATCACGTGAAGTTTCATCACTATCGGGTATCATATAATAGGGTTTCGAATGGCATATGTGTGAAAAAGTGGAAAACTCCGATCAAATCGGTCAAATTGGTCAAACCTAGTCAAATCATTCAACGCCACACCATTTTGTTCATGTGCGTTGCACATGATCTTACCCCATATCCTTGCCTATATAAAGGGAGGCAAGCCCCCTCATTTCTCACAGAGAGTTTACAGAGCACCAAAGTGCTGCCCCGACTCCAATCTAGAGAGAGAAAGTGAGGAGAGAGAAAGGAAAAGGGAGGTCACCTTGGGGTTTTTCGACGTCCCCGACACGTTGGCAGCGTCTGATTTTCTCTCCGGTGTCTCGTTTGGCGTGTAGAGTGAAAGTAGAGAGAGAGTTGCATGCGCTCTACCTTGAGGTTGATCGCCCTCCCGGACGCATTGGTGGTGTCCCTTTTTGTACTAGCTGCCTCGAAAAGCGTGAACCAAGTAAAAACTTCTTCCATCTCTTCTCTTTTCTCTGTTGTTTGCTATATTCTTTATATGGAGCATATGTGCGTTGATGGAAAAAAGGTCTGAGACCCCGTGGATGTGTTATGAGAAGGTGGTTGTGCGTGGAAAATGAGTAGAGTGGTGTAGCCCTCGGTCTTGGGTCTTAAAACCCCGAATTTAGACTCACTGTGTAAAAGGCGTGAATGGAAAAAGGGTTGGAAACCCCTATGTGATGTTGTGATTTTCTGTGGACCTTCCGGGAGCCCAGATCGGGTCCCGTGTAAATTATATTGTCACTCTGGGGTGTCGAAAAATTGTTTTGCAGGTCGTATAAGGCTATGGACACATCCATTAGCTTAGAAGCGTTCCCTAACGGGACGGTGTGTTACCAGATTTAGTTCACGGGCGCGAAGTCCGAGTATTTCAGTTAACCAAGCGAGGCTTGGGTTAACTGGGGTTAACCTGTGATTAGAAAACCTAACCAGGGTTAAAGTATAATCCTCCGTGACGGATAGTCGGGAGTGGGTGGATTTGATATTCATAAATCATCTTTGACTAAGTCAAGGGAGAACAGATTGTTGTATTATCTGATAGATATGCCGTACCGAGGCTGAGTCAGTAGGTTGTGAAGCCTCTGATAGATATGTCATCCGTACCGTGGCTGAGTCAGATGGTTGTGTTATCTGATAGATATGCAGTGAGGATAGAGGTCTCCACCGTGGTTGAGTCAGATGGTTGTGTTGTCTGTGATCAAATAGATATGCCGTGAGGATAGAATTCTCCACCGTGGCTGAGTCAGATGGTTGTGTTGTTTGATAGAGATGTCGTGAGGCTAGAGTTCCTCACCGTGACTGAGCTCAGACGATTGTGTTGGTTCTAGTTGGTGAAGGCCGAGATTATATACAGAGTTTATGGACTCAAGGTTGTACGGAGTCTAAGGACTCAAGGTTGTACGAAATCTAAGGACTCAAGGTTTGATTTCATTGGGTGTAAGCCTGATTTGATCTCGATAGTTATAATGGGGGTATGGGGCGTCATGGTAACAAAATTGATGCTAACGGATTTGGACATGGATAACGAGTCTACAAACTCTAACTTGGATATTGAGTCTATGGACTCAGGTTGAATACGGGCGAAGGCCAGTTGATTTAGTCTGCGGAATCAAGGATAGAGTGTGAGCGATTGTCTGGAAGGGTAACCTAGTGGTCTAAACGATGATTGGATGAACTTGGAAATTGAGGTTTGGAACCTCGAAATAGGGTGAAATAACCCTGAGTCACCTCGGGTCACGAATTACGATATTATATATTATTATAATATGAGAATTGTATCGCAACACTATATCGTTATTGATGATGATGATTGTTACTAGGTGGAAAATAGCCTAAATGGATTGTGGATTTTGCTAGGCTATATAGCTCACTCTTCTCATTTTATGTCTTCAGATTTGGAAGCAGTTGCCGATTGGCAAGGAGTTATACTTGATGGATTCTGGAAGTGTACCAACGCAGTTGTGGCGCCAAAAGTAACGGCTATTGTAGCCAGTGAGGTAACGTATTTGCTTATGATGGGTTATTGTAATGACCAGTTATTCTTGCTTATATAAGCTCATCAGAAAAGTTAAAAAATCCCCGCACTTTTGCGGGTAAAGTCTTCCGCATGCGTGATTATGACGAACAAGCACGCGTCTTGGAACTTGATTTCCCAAGCGCGGGTTCGAGGCGTCACAATGTACTTCCATGTTCATGTTTTGAGAAGAGGATCGAGTTCCAAGATTCCTTTATTGCTTAAATCACCTTTCTATTGGGAGATTTCCTTTAAGCCATTTTGATCAAAGTTAACAAGCTAAGGGAATAAGTAAGGTTTAGAAAATTGTCTTTTTCCATAAACAAATGGATTGGGGCGCCTAACACATTCCTTGATCCACAACCAAACCTCTGAACAAGCATCATTGTGTTTTTTGTTGATCTAAGAGTCATCTTCATCTTTATTTTCTAATTCATCAGTGAACAATTAATTGGACGGTTATTATCTAATGGCATAGGTCGTAGAGTATGTGAGGAGCAATTTTTAAAGAGAGACCTCCTAGGTTGATCCCACTAATTGGACGGTAAATGACCTAAACATATGAACCACGTGCTTATCCAAATTCTCATAGCTCTAAGCATAATACTATAGTCGTATGCCATGATTCATAATTCAAAAACTTGAAAACTTGACTCAAAAGTTAGTTGGGTCGAGTAACTCAGAAAACTCGGGAAAAAATTTGTAGTCACATAAACAAGATGACAATTGATATATGAACTGTATCCTTCCAAATTCAATTACAAGATCACCAATAAATAATAATTAACAAACCTTACAAGAATCTTGTACCCTACAAAGAAAAATGACAAAATACACACCACTTAACATGAAAATAGAGATAAAAATAATGTTTTACACAAAAATCACGCTATCTAATCAGGTGAAACTGTGATTTCCCAAAACCACAAATCGTGCTCTCTATAAACCATAAACCACAGACTAAAAAATTTAAACTGCGCTCCCGAGGTGATTCACTCTCAAACAGTGAGAACGAGGTTTGAGATGGAGCGAGTAGCAAGTTGGGAAATTTGGGTTACTAAGATGAGAACCAAGGGTTTTACTTATAATTGGTCTTCAAAAACTGATGTATTCCTAAAAGAAAAAAACCAAGAACACTGGGCCTTGGGATTTAGCTTTGCACTGTCCTCTCATAAGGAGAATCTGGGGGTATTTCCAATCCATCTGGAAGTGTTATGGGTCTTTCGTCATAACTGAAAGGACCTAAACTCTAGCTAGTTCTAGAGCGATATGAACCCCATCCAAAGAATGATTTAGAGGCTTCTCTTGGGGCTAATCTGTTGGATTGTGTGGGAGGAGAGGAATGGGTGGGTGTTCAACAACACATCCGTTCAACAACACATCTGCCCAAGTTGAGAAATCAATTTCAAGGACGAACTGGGGTTGTCTTCTTTCCATGATCATGGGTAGTGCCTGTGTCGACTTTGGCTTTCTTCATTGTCCCTGCTTTTGTATCTTTGATTACTATGACATATAGATCTACTACAGCAACTAAATAGAAATGATGATTTACTCTCTTATTTCCAAATTACACATGCATCCACTGTATTTTCACAAGATTCTGAACTCTACTGCAACATATAGACTAGTATTTTCCCAGTGCATAAATGCATTCAATGTTCTATCGATAATTCCACAGATAGATCCCTGTAACCGTCCACTACTATTTGCAAATCAAGCACATAAAATAGGCAAATCGCTTCTGCTGAATAATCCAACTGAAGCAACTCTAGATGATATCATTGTAACAAACGAGAAAAATCAACAAATGCAACCAAGGATTATCCATTTTTTGTGTATAAAATAGGGTTTGATGGACCGAGAACATAAAATTCACAACGAAAAAGGCAACAAGAAGCAGCACGGTAACATAGAATATTCCGAGATTTACTCACCATGTCTGCAGATAAATGGAGAAGGATCGAAATCTAAGGTTTCTCTCAGTTCTCTTCGGCGCAAACCCTAACGAAAACCAGAGAACTCGATGTCTCTCTCTGTCTCTATTAGGGTTTTGGAGATGGGAAGAGCGCTTACGTCTCATCTTTACTATTATAACCGGCAAGAAGCCCGTGCGATGGACGGAAATTCAAAGATAAAATTAATTGTATGAAAATAATAATAATGACACTCCTCATAGAAGATATTTGACAACAGAATAATTGCTTCTCCCTTAACAAAACTAAGTTTAGTAAATTTTGAAATATATCGTATGTTCAATATATTTCTTAAAGAATGGGAAATAATTTGAGACCACGGAAGGGCCGAAACCACCAAGACTGTTCATGGATGCATGGTCTTGGTGGGGCCTACCATGTGAATGTGGGCCCCACCAAAATCTCATGCATATGTGCACTGTCTCGACCCTTTTAAAGAATACACAATCATTTCCATGACCCTCAAAACCCATTGGGAATCTTAAAAATATAAACTTGCATGGATAGGCTTCACCAACACCTTCATTTTTTGTTTTTTTTTTGGTAAACAGCTATAACATAGAAAACACACACAGCATCACAAGCTAGCTCGAGATACAAGGGTCACAGGGTAACGACCCTGGGTCGAAAGGATAGGTCGATTGGCGCCTAGGGTATGGGCCCGGATGGCCCTGATGGCGCCAAGATAGGGCCCTCTGTGCCATTCGGTGGGCTGCTTTATTTGCTGATCGGCAAATAGCTTGGGCTAAGGCAGAAGGGAAGCTGCTCCAAATCTTCCGGCAGTCCTCCATAAGCGTGTGGACATCCCAATGGATATCGCTAGTATGACCACATAAGTAATAAATCAACTGTTGAGCGTCCCCTTCAAGGATAAAGTGGGTCCAGTTGTGGAGTTCGGCTATGTGAAGCCCAATGAATAGGGCCTTTGCTTCGGCTATCCAGGCGCTGCTAGCATCCAACGGGAAAGAGTTACTGAATATGGTGAAGCCCGTGTGGTCCCGAATGACGATAACCGCGCCTGCTTTAGTGGAGAGCGAATCCCATGAGCCGTCGAAATTGATTTTTATCCAACATGTTTGAGGGGGAGACCAAACCATGGGTGGGTTAGGAGCAGTTTGACTGGGTTGGTGGTGCTTAATGGTAGTACTTGCTCTCAGCTCATAGGATAAGGCCGCGGCAGCCCGCAATGTATTGGACGGGCAGGGAGTCATTCCCTCAAACACTCGGGCATTCCTGGTGCGCCAAATGGCCCACAACAAGGCTATGATTTGGATGGTGATTCCATAATTGTCGGTTTAAAAATCCGGTTGGTCAGTCCATGCAGTCCACCAAATCCTAAAGGAGGAGGGGGGGTCGGGGGTAGGCGCCAAGTAAGGTTGGAGCCAAATCACACACTACGGGCAAATGGGCAATGGAGAAATAAGTGTGTGATTGACTCAGCATGTGAACCACAAAGTAAGCAAGTCAGGTCAAGAGGCACTCTCTTTTAATAGAGGACATCTGCAACTGGTAGAGAGCCCTTGCAACATCTCCATAAGAAGACATGATGTAACGACCCGGAATTTTAATATAATAAAATTATGTGTTTATGGGTCCTTAATGAAGGTTAATTAGTTAATTATTTGTTAAATTAATAAGAAGGAGATTTTGCTCAGGGTTGAAGTGCACCGAGGAAATCTCAGTATCATTTGGCAAAAATTCATACACAGTGTGCCGGTCGACTGCCGGGACACACCCCTACCATATCGGTTCCGTCAGGTATCATTTCGTGGGACCGCGGGGCCATTATGTGTGATAAAATTAAGAAAAAGAGAAAATTTTCATATTTCCAGAAATTAAGTGGGACCCAATATCTGTTGGAGATCCTAATAGAAATCCGTGCGGTTGGCACTAATGCGCGTCGGTCGGCCGTGGGAACTAATGTCTGTCGTCTCGGCAGTTAGTTATCTCAAACGAAGAAGCGACAGCGTGTTTTGTGTCCGAAATCAAAAAATTAGTGGGTTTTGTAATTTTCTTCCGGACTAAAGTGCAGCTGTCAAAACTCAGTATTTTTCCCCGAAATTTTTACAGTAGGTGTTGGACTGCCCCAAGTTCGGTCACCTAAAGTTTCGTCAAAATCGGACTCTATGTAGTAAGGTTTCGGATACCGTAAATACAAAAACAATTCAAAAACTGGTCAAACAGTCAACCGGTCAAACGAGTTGACCGATCAACTCCACACCTTAGTGGTCATGTGGTTTTGCACATGAACCCAGCTCATTTCTTATATAAGGAGGGTTAAAACCCTCATTACCTCAAAAATTCTGCAGAGACAGTATTCTGCCACAGCACTTTAGAGAGAGAAAGTGAGGAGAGAGAAAGGAAGAGAGAGAAAGGGAAAGGGAGGTCCCCTTGGGGTTTTTCGACGTCCCCGACGCGTTGGCGGCGTCCAATTTTCTCTCCGGCGTCTCGTTTTGCGTGTAGAGAGAGAAAAAAAAGGTAGAGAGAGAAAGTGGAGAGAGAAAGTTGCATGCGCTCTACCCCGGGGTTGATCGTCGTTGGGAACGCGTTGGTGACATCTGTTTTTGCTTACGAGGCCTCGAAACGCGTGAAACAGTAAAACCCCTCTTTTCTTCACTTTTTTCGCTTATTTTGCTATATTATTTCATGTGATGTACATACATGTCTTTTAACATGAATGAAAAAGGGGCGGAGACCCCTATGTGATGTTGTGATTTTATGTGGTCCCTCAGGGAGCCCAGATCGGGTCCCGGGTAAATTGTATCGCCACTCTAGGGTGACGAAAAATTATTTTGCATGTCTTGTAAGGCTATGGAGACATCCATTAGCTTGAAAACGCTCCTTAATGGGACGGTGTATTACTAGAGTTGGTTCACGGGCGCGAGGCCCAAATATTTCAGTTAATCAAGCGAGGCTTGGGTTAACTGGGGTTAACTTGTGGTTAGAATATCTAACCAGGGTTAAGTATAGTCTGTGGTTCCTCTTTGACTAAGTCAGGACAAACGGTGTCCAGTAAGACCCGGGGTTCCTCCGTGACTGATAGTCGGGAGATGTCGGTCTGTTGGTTTAGGTCGTCCGTGGTGCCTCTTGGACTAGGTCAGGAGTGGCGGTGTCCTGCATGGCCCGTGGTTTCTTCGTGACTGATAGTCAGGAGATGTCGGAGTCCTATGGAGTTTAAAGTGGCTGAACATCAGATAGTGTATAGTCCGGGTTCCTCTCTGGGTGGGTCAGAAGATGTCAGCCGTGTCTATCGGGGTCCCTTCTTGGTGGAACGTCAGGAGATGTCGGCATTGGTATAGATGCCGGGGTTCCTCCTTAGACTAACCAGAAGATGACGGTAGGCAGGTTGGTCGGGGTTCCTTCTTGACTGATATCCAGGGAGATGGCGGCGAATACACGGTAGATGTGGTCAATCAATTGAATGGAAAAGTATGTCCTTATTGGGCAAATGCCCATGTTGTGTGTGTAAGCTTCGGATATGAAGTGGTCTGAGTTGGTATACTCAGAGTTGGTGTATTTGTTTGAGTTGGTGGACTCATAGTTCGGTATAGAATCGTCGGATTCCAGGTGAATTGGGTTGGTATACCCAAGGTTTTGTCATGTTCGGGTGAAAGCCGGAACAGCGTGTGTGAGTCTAAATGACTCAATGTATTATGGTTATGATTTAGAGACTTTAAGCTAAACATTTGTGGGTTGTGGCCAATTAATAGAGTCTCAGGACTCGAAATGAAACATGATTGATGATCGAAACGATAACTTGGTAATATAATACATTCATAACTGAACCTCATAATTGGAAAGTAATGTGAGGTCGGGGAACCTCTGTTAGGGTGACGTAACCCTAAGTGACCTTGGGTCACAATTTATTATATACTGTTCTATTTTACTGTAACATGCAAATTAAACTGCTTATTATATCATTATTGATGCGTGTTATTATGTGGAAAATAGTTTAGAAGGATTGTGATTTTATTGGACTTCATAGCTCACTGACTTTTTGTGCCAGCAGATCTTGGAGTTGCTGACCAGTAAGTGAAAAATCTATCTGGATATTTTGGAAGCTTGTACAAGTTGTACCTGACATGATAGAGACGCCTACTTTTGTAAAACAAACTTGATGTAAATAATATAGGTATATGATTTGTATGATGGCTATTGTGATGACAGGTATTATTTGCTTTTTGGGAGCATTTGATAAATGTTTAAATTTCCCGTATTTTCGCGGGTAAAGTCTTCCGCTTGCATGATTTGACGAACGGACACGCGTCTCGGAACTTGATTCCCTAGGCGCGGGTTCGGGACGCCACACATGAAGTTTAGGGGGGATAGGTAAACCCCAAATTCGGTTTCAAATAGTGTCAGAAGAATGGGCAGAAGAGGTACTGGGTCGGTCGGGGTTTCGGGTAGCTGAAGCATGGGCTAGGTGGTAGGCCAACCTAACCACGAATTTACCTGTATTGGAGTGGTGCCAGATTAGGTGGTCTGGTTGGTTTGTCACGCTGGGGTTCATACGAGAAATGGCTTCGACCTCAAAAGGTTTAAAAAGATGATTCAAAAGGGGGGTGTTCCAGCCACAGTTTGGGGATAGCCTAAGCTGAGAAACTTTTTTTTGTCGGCTCATGTTGTTTCTAGGAGAGGAGAGGAGGAAGTTGGGAAAGGTTGGAATCCATGCTGCATCCCAGATGGGGATATCTTGGCCGGACCCCAGGTTCCAACGAATGCCTTTGTTGAGCAAATCCCTCCCATGGAGGATGCTGCGCCATCCCCATGAGGGCCTATGGCCGAGATGAGCGATAAAGAATGAGGACTTTGGGTAGTGGATCCCTTGAATCACTTGGGCCTAAAGGGATTGGGGCTGTTGCACAAGGCGCCAGGCCTGTTTGGCCAGCAAGGCTTGATTGAACTTATTCAAATCCCGAAAACCCATTCCGCCACTACTCTTTGAGAGGCATAAGTTTGTCCAGCTATGCCAATGAATCTTATGTTCCTCGACTCGTTGGCCCCACCAAAATGAAGCAAGAGCCGAGTTGAGAGCTTTTGTCCATATCTTTGGGAACTTGAACACACTCATCGCGAACGAGGGGATGGCTTGGGCAACGGCTTTGATAAGGATGCTTCGGCATGCTTGGGAGAGTAGGGATCCTTTCCATCCCTGGATCTTTTGAAGGATACGTTGCTTCAAGTAATTGAAAATCTTTACTTTTGATCCCGAAAGCTCCGATGGAAGCCCAAGGTATCTATCAAGGGAGTTGAGATAGCGGGTATGCAAAGCCTTTGTGATGAGCTTCCGAAATTTTCTTGGAGTATTTGCACTTAATGAAATCCCCGACTTGTGGAAGTTGATTGCTTGACCCGAAGCTGAACAGAACCTCTCAAGGATCTTAGCCAAAGAATCAGCTTCGGAGAGATCAGCTTTGAAGAAGATTAAGTTGTCGTCAGCAAAAAACAAATGTGAAAGACCTTCATTAACACTCCATCAATTCATTACATTGCATCTCAAGCTCTAGCAGATGTAAGGAAAAATATGGATGCTAAGATAGATCACATACCCCTCGCATCCATTATTCATCAATCACAATCATTCATTTGGTGGACTATGATGGAATAAGAGCTTATTTTGGCAATAGCCTAGAAATCATGTTTATTGGTCTATGAACGTATCTGTGCCCTCATTAACAACGTTGTTGCTTAGACATCCACGATTTAGATCCTCCTTGGTAAATGTTTAAGATCATATGATTTGTCAAATTTTGATGCTAAGAGTCATCTAAAAGAGTGGCCAAACAAATAAAAATTCCAGATCAATGAAAATGAACACTTTTGGGAGTTCAACTCGGTGTATTCCTATGTGCATGAGTGTTTAATGGTCCCATTGCATGGTATTGTACAAAAACAAAATTATAGTGTAGCAAACGAAAAGCTCCGAACAAACGCATATTAGTTTAGGTTTTTGAAAAAACAATAAGCATGGCTAATTTCTTCACAGTACTTGAAGCAGCCATTGTATACTACAAAGGAATAATCAATTGTAACTTTTTAAATGAACTAAAGGATGAGGGGTGTGACATGGGATACAAACTGTCGGGTAGAACTTAGGATGCAGAGAGGGGTTGCATGGTATTATACGGAAACAAAATTAGAGTACAACAAACGAAAACCCCGAACAAACGCATATTCGCATATTAGTTTAGGTTTTTGAAAAAACAATAAACATGGCTAATTTCTTCACAATACTTGAAGCAGCCATTGTATATTACAAAGGAACAATCAATTGTGGCTTTTTAAATGAACTAAAGGATGAAGGGTGTGACGTGGGATACAAACTGTCGGGTACAACTTAGGATGCAAAGAGGGGATGATGTTTGAGACATAGGAGTCTAAAATAGTAAATACATTTGCCTGTATGAGATTTTCTGAAATGGTTAACAACACAGGATAAAATGTACTCATCCCCTACAATTCATAGTCGAAATAATAAATACAATGGGTTTCAGTCGACCAAAAAGATTTGATATCATGTTCCAATTCATCATCCCTATTTGTGTTGTTAACCGCAAAATAAATTTCCACTCTAGATCATACATGGTATGGTTTCTTCCTTGCCTTCACCTGTTTATACTTTAGATGGGAACCTCAAATCGCCATGCTCAGATATAATCTCGCATCAACCCTATGAACAACTCTTCCTTCCATTCTTCATTGGTGTCCCTGCTCTAACCGGTCCTTGTTTGTTGAATGTAAATCAATCCCAATAATTTCATTCTATTCCACGACACTTATTATATATAGTTGATCAAATGAAGATGATTTTTCCAAAATCTGATATCGCTTTATGCATTCGTGTTGTGAGGGGTTTTTAAAGAGGGGGTAGGGGTGTCTACCCTATCGAACAGACACGTCCCCACGATCAACCGCATCCTTCATAATCAAAATGCCAATAGTTGCGTCGCTTCCCACATGAGAGACTCCCACTGCAGCACATCCATCATTGAAAAGGGGACTTCCAATCGGTGCATATCCCTCCAAACAGTCGTGTGGCGAATAGGTGGCATCTCTCTCCTCAAATAGTTGTTTGCATTGGTTGATTTTTAAGAAGATAGATAAAAAGAGGAGAGGGAAAGAAGAGGTGTGGTGGGAACAGTTCCTTCATCCATTGAAGAGTTGTGACGAATGTGAAGAGTTGTGAATAGAGAAGACCTCTTTAAATGTAGTGTTATAGCTACATTTATCGAACATGTATGAATAGAAAATAATTCTTTAATCACACTAGTTGGTTCCCTAAAATCGCTCCCGGACTGCCACATAAGCCTCCTCGTCCCCGGCTTTCATTAGTAGTAATGTAAGAGGCATGCGTAGATGATTTTTCCGAAATTCTCAAACTACCCTATATAAAAACAAATCGTTGGTTTAATGTTTTAACCAACGTTTTACTTTAATTCTCAAACTACCGCTTGCCTTTGATTTAATGTTTTACTTTAATTCCCAAACTAACCCTTGCTCATCTATCTATTTACAATCACAGCCAATCGTGATCGTTCATTGGATGTGCCACTAGCAAGTTGAATCGCACCCGCGGGTTAACACGTGTCCCTTTTAAATCTTATTAACTGTGGTTAACTCCTTCCCCTCGCTCTCACGTGCATCGCACATGCCATTTGCTAGTCATAATATAAGGGAAATCTTTTTCCTTTTTTTTTTATGCGGAATATAAGGTCAATCTTTGAGGAATTCACACTTCAATCACTGTTTTCATAATCAAAAAAATAAAAATAAAAAATCAATGTTTCCGTTTTGGCTCTGGACTTTACAAGTTTCGAGATTCAAGATTCGGGTTTTTCGCAAACTTTGAGTTTTTTTTTTTAAAGGGAACACTAAACACACCTGATAATATCAGGTAACGTTAAGGTGTCATAAGAGTAAACTCACATCCTTTTGGGTTTACATAACTCCCCCATTAGTAGCCTTTTCTTTTTTTTTGAGTAAAGATACAATACAACACAACACACACCCATACATTTGAAGACTTCTTTGCATTGTAATGTGCAGGCATTTTGGTTGAGTCTTTAAATACTCATTTTGATGAGCTTTTTAAAGTTCTATGGGTTTTTTTTAAGTTTTTCGGATTTAGGTAAAAGAACAACATAAGCATTCTAAAAACTCAAAATTTTAAAAGACCTACCTCAAGTACGCAAAAAAAGAACACACCTCTCTAGACGGATGCCACTTTCAACCAGGGGTGGAGCTAGGAATTTTTCCTTATGAGGCCGAACTACATATATCAAAAACATTAATGAGATTGGGGTATGAGGCCTTAGGGGTTTGGGGCGTAGCCCCCAATAAAATTTTTTTGAGTAATGAGTCAATTGTGGTCAGAAAATTCATTAATGTTGCATTCCATAATAGGGTCCAATAACAAGAAAAAGTGAAAAACATGGCCCAGTCTTCATTGGTTCTTGCCCACCTTTTTAATACCCACTAATTGTGATTAAGATTCACTAGTCACCCCTCGGGTTTATCCATTTAAACTTTGTTTTAAGAAAAAAAAAAAAAACTTTAAGTTGGTTAAGTTTAACCACAGTTAAAGATGAGCCCAGTCTTCATTGGTTCCTACCCACCTTTTTAATACACACTAATTGTGGTTAAGATTCACTAGTCACCCCTAGGGTTTATCCATTTAAACTTTGTTTTAAGAAAAAAAAAAAACTTTAAGTTGGTTAAGTTTAACCACAGTTAAAGATGATGAAATGAGAAGACATTTGATTATGTAGTCAAATGCGGGGTGGGCTAATTACTACAGTAAACTATATTTTTATATTATGGAGATTGTTTATTCACACGCGCGTTCCACTGTCCTGCTTGACACATGTCTCTTTTAACACCCATTAACTATGGTTAAGATTCACTCACCCCTAGGGTTTATACATCTACCCTTAGTTTTTATTATAAAAAAATTAAATCCTAAGATAGTAAATCTTAACTATGGTTAAAAGGGATACATAAAGAATCAATCTTTTATATTATATATATATATATATATATATATATATATATATATATGTACAATATTTTTTGGGAGGACCACCATATACAAAATTTATATATTATGTATATTTTTTTTAATTATAAGTCCAAAATATTAAAACTTCAAAATTTCACATGACTCTGCCCCTACTTTCAACGGAACTCTATTTAGTTATGACTATCAAACCAAACGATTTCATCTATAACATACTCTTTCTCTCGCTACTCTGAACAGTGCAACCATTGCAATGCATAAATCTCTACATACATCATTTACTTATAAATCTACATACAAATTTTTACTGCTATTGATGCAAAAAAATTGCATATAAACTAGAAATACACCACAACATCAGCCAACGAGTCTTTGATTCTTAAGGAGTTCCCAATTCCTTCCCTACAAATCTATAAATTGGGTATTTCTTTCATCAGTTAATTTTGTTGATAAACTTTCAGCAAACCCTAACATATGCCATATGCATAGGAAACCACAACATGGTTATTCCCTTCATTACTTTTTATTTTTTATCACACTCTTCGTTACTCGATGTTATTCATAAAATTTAGGTTGAATAGCTTAACATACAGATTTTCTCGGTCTCTCTTTTCCACAAAAATATTATTTATAACCAAATCCTAGAAAAATAGATTTCTTATATTTTTCTCCTCCATACCCTATTTTGTAGGTAACACCCATTTGTATATTTTTCTCTTCAACACCCTATTTTGTAGGTAATGCCCATTTATGAATTATTATGGCTAATATGATGCCAATAATCTCATCGTCTTAAAGTTATGGGTACTATCCAATATGATATCTCCTGCTAATCAGCATGACCGCATTGTCGTTTAAGTCACTATTTATTTTGATTAAATCAGGACCGTTCATCTAATCAAAACCAACTGATCAAGGCTCATGCTCAGATCGAATCTGGGTCATCGGATCGTGGGTGTGATCCCAAAACCTACATGGGGATGTCAGGTGGATCAGACCCTTGATTGCTTGGGTCAGTGGGTGTTGGCCCATTATGAGCTGGTTTGACCCATGGTCTGACCTTGGAATCAAGTGGCCTTAGCATGGCATGCCTGAAGCAGAAGGGCCTAGTCAGATTGTTGAGCCTATGCAAATGCAAGGGGGCCTTGGTCCTCTATAAATAGAGGGGCTTGGAGTGGTTAGAGATGGCAACGGGGCGGGTTTGGGTCAAGACGCCCACATCCCGACCCGACCCCACCCCTAATGGAAAACTCCTACCCCAAACTCATCCCAAACCCAAGGCGGGGTGGGGCAGATTGCTTCCCATAGTTCTTAACCCCATCCCCCCCTCGCCGGGTTAAGCACTAGATGGGGTGAGGCGGGTCGAGACGGGTTGGGACTATATTCTATGCTATAAGGACTATAATGAGGTAATTTTATTATTAAATTAAGGGTAAAATTATAATTTAACATTATAAACGGAGCAGGGCGGGGTGGGTTACCTGATTAGACTGGCCCGTTGTCATCCCTAGGAGTGGTTCCATGTTCTGATGGAACTCAGACCAAAGCCAAATCCATGAGCAAGAGATGAGACTAGACTAGACCAAGTCCAGAGTAGGTGCACCCTGGTCCAATCAAACTCGAGTCATGGTCCATTAGGAGAACTCTAAACTAGAGACCTTTTAGGAGGACTTTGAACCAGAGACCTCCATTAATGGTGGACCTCCATTCATTTTTTTTAATATTTCTTTTTAAAAATTAAAGTTATATTGTTGAATCCTAAGGATTAGTGTATCTTAACCACTAAAATTAATAGGGAATAAAAGGGACACGTGTTCTATTGTAGTAATCATTCATATGTGGGTATTATTGAACTCTCCTTGAATTCAATTGCAATTGGTTGTGATTTGACCTCCTATTATAGTAATCATTCAGAAGGATGTTCTAAATCAGAACAAGGATTCTCTATAAATAGTGGCTGCAAAAGACACTAAACCGTAGCTTAATTTTTGGGTGTCATAGCAACATTTTCTAAACCTTAAGGATGAGAGCATGAACCCCTAAAGGATTAATGCTGACATATTGAAGTGAAAATAATGTTTTAGGGTTAGGATTAGGGTTAGGGTTAAGGTTCAAACACTACAAATGTAAACTCTAACTGTAACCCTAAAACATCTTTCTCACTATTGACACATTAGCATTAACCATCTAGGATTCATGTTTCTCTCAAATTTTAGAAGATATTGACGTGACACACAAAAAATAAGCTACGTTAAAGTTTGGGACGTAATGCAACCTCTTTAACACCACGTTCTTGCATGGGAGCTGAGTAGCAAGTTTTGTGAAGAATATTTTATGTTGGTTAAGATTTGTGGTCTTTTAGGGCAAAGGATTGTCTTTAGTGATGCCAAAAAGAAGTTTTCTGACAATCCACAAATCAGTGGACATGTGGCAATAAAAAGGGGAGAAGTCATTTCATTTTCTCCCTATGGTTTTAACTTCTCCCCACTTGATATCTCTCCTCCTTTTTTATCGCCACATTTCCATTGATTTGTGGAGCTAGAAAATTTCTTCATGGCATCTCCAGAGACAATCGTTTGCCGGTTTTTAGTTAGTAGGGAGGGTCGCTGGAGTGGTTGGTGAAGTATGTTTGCTAGAGGGAAGGAACAGGGGCAACATCTAGTTTGTTTACTGAGCAATTTCCTCTCATTCATCTCAATAGACATGGATTAAGAACATAAAATAGGTATATCAAGGTAACCTTAGATCCCGCCAATTTGTATGATGATCTTCTTTAGTCTTTGCCGTTTAAATAGTAGAATGCTGCTTGTTGTAATTCATCTTCCCATAAAACAAAGTCTTTGTACGTACCATCTTTTAGTTTTCAAACCCACATAAAGCCTGAGTCAATTGGAGCTTAGTGATGAGCTTTTTATCCTTATCTTTGGGGGAAAGCAACGGTCGCCTAAGGTACTAATGTCGCTCAAAGATACGTGGTACTTTGCAGTACAGTAAAAGGGGTTGTCGAATCAAAGAGAGCAGTGAAGATAAGGAACAATAATGGGGAAGAGGTTTGTAGGATCTTTGGTAGAGAAGTTTAACTAAATTGAGGAAGATATCAGTAAGAGAAAGCGCCAAGGCATTAGGTTTCCTCCCCTTAATGGTGTAATGTCAATTTGATTATCCAAGGTATAACTCAATTGAGGATTTCAAATTCCAAACCCTCAATCAGAAGATTTTAGAAATTCAGATTATAATAAAAAGTTAAAATAGATTTCTAATCAATTATTCAAAACAAATTTTAACCCAAGCCCGCACTTTATCGAAAAAACTCGAAGACCACGATATACCCGGAGGCAATACCGCAACAAAGAATAATGTCCGCTAAGATGAATGTTCTTCATTTGAGAAATCAAGAATTATTACTCAACTACGAGAAAAGCTTGACTGAACTCGTGAAAAAGATTTAAATCTCAGAGATTCAATTGAAAGAGATCAAACAAGAAGAACAACCAACATAGAAATCATAGACGTTAAAAACACTAATTGGATTAACTCAAACTAACATTACCTCATCAAAAAAATTTCACCCTAGCCAAGGCTAGGGTTTTAGCAATCTATACAGAGAGAAAAACTAAAACAATAAGAGAAGAGAGATGATTCAAGGGTCAGAGGTTCAGAGATATCTCTAACAACACTTCTCTATGAGTTTAAATAACTAAAAGGGAAGAAGAAGAGTGAAACTAAGCAAAATAGAAACTAAATACAAAATCTCACTCAAAATAGTCAATTCGCGACCAAAAACGCTAGTCCCGCAACCACCGATCGATCGAGCAAGGGTGCCAATCGATCGGGCCTCCAATCACAAAAATCTGGAAAAAATCACCGCCTTCCGATCAATCGGCGATTCTGGTTGATCGATCGGCGCTCCAATCGATCGCCGTTTCACCACTTTGCCTGTTCTTTCGTCTTTTTGACTTTTTTTTTTCTTTTTGTTGATTTTCACGAGACTTCTTTACTCGAATTCCCTACATAAAATATCATAGAAAATGATTAGAATTTGCAATCAATAAATGAGGAAACAAGTTTAGAATGTAGGCTTTAAATCAAAGATTTAGACTAAAAGGGGCTTTAAAGGGTTACATAATAACTGGTTTTAAGTGTACTTTTGCACACTCATCAGGTACTGTTAAAGTACCCATACTGTGACTGTGAGGGTCATGGACTTCTAATATCTAGAGTTGATGAGTTTAGACTGAATACTGCATTCTAACTAACACCAAATTGGGTCATGGACTTCTGTTGTAGACTTCTTGTCAACTATAGCAAGTGAGGACATGTACAACAAATTGAAAGTCAGGAATGAGGAATTAGGTTTCTAAAAGTATTTGCGAGACTCATAATGGATGTTTGAATGCATGACTCCTCTGTACATCCCCATCTTGTCCCATTTTGAGACGACACGAGAAACTGTCTTACTTGTGGACTCAAGATCCTGAAAATCTCTTCCGCTTTGGTGTGGAATGAGAAGAAAGCAATACTTAATTCAGTTTTCTCAGACTAACCTATTTAATTTAATTTCCTTGTGGATTAAATTGACTTGGTGTATTTTCCCTACGTTTCCTCATTTCCTAATCCTCCCTCCTAACGTAGTACCATCTCAAACTTCTGCGTGTAATAGAATGTGAACACTTATCAAGACAATCCTTGAAGATCTCTCTAAAAAATTTGGTCTCTCCTCCTTCGGACGAAGTCATTAATGATCCATAGGTCCTCTTACTATAATTAGTATACTTTTTATCCTCCACAGCAATATCGACCTTCTCCTTGGCTATCATGTTCATGTCTTCAGCTGCCTTTGCGACCACGCTCAAGGCACGCTGACAGTCAAAACGTAATGGTTGCCGCCTTGTAGACACCCATGACACTGTAATGGTTGTGCTCATGAAGGCTGACCCTGCACTGCTCAGCTACTACAAGGGTCGATTTCAGTCTTCTCAGTCACATGGAACCTTTTATCCACCTCCCTCACTTTCTCATTGACCACATCTGTCCCCATGCTTATCTTCTTGCTCAAGCCCATCTTCCGGTCCGGAGACATTTGATATCAAGTGGTGCCGCTCGCCAAAAGGCGTTTTTGCCTGACTTGATTTGGAGCCAGGTTTCTTGATTTTATGCCAGTGGATTGACCCCCGTTAGCTATAGGACTCTCTAATCTCTAGACTAGCAGGTCAATAAAAGGCCATTGGATTTTACTGTTAATCACCATGGGTTTTGGGATCTGGCCGATAGAGCCCCTGAAGAAAATCACAAATTTCAGTTGGATTATGTTAGGATTATATAGATTTTACTGTTAATGTCCCGCGCAAATAGTTTGGGAAAAAACTGGGAATCCAATGTCTCTCAGGTATTTGGTGTCCTGGGTTTTCGGATGAACACAGACTTTTGAAACCCCACCTCAAAAACCCCGGAAAAGTACCACCCTAAACAATTGTCTGCCAATAGGCAATATTCACTACTAATCACTGACCAAATGTTCTCCCATATTTATTTTGGGTTGTAATTGGCTCAGAGACATTGACAAAAATGTCAAACATTGACCAAATCTTCATCTGTATCAATAGTAATTGTTATTTGGTCTAACAATAATATATGAAATTTGGAGTTCTATCATTTCAATTCAAAGAACTATGCACAAATTGAGAAAATGTAAATAAACCTCAACACCAGCACAACGCATTAGGAAGTGAGATCACCTTACTGATGGTTAAATAGGGAAATCTTTGATGCTATTTGATATTGAACCGCAAAAAACCAACATTTTTTGCAATCAAATTTCTTAAAAAGTGATTTCATGTATTGATACTAGTTGAAATTGTCAAATTTAAAAGGGGATTTTCATAGCAATGTGCCAGATAATCTATTATAATGTAAAGGATCTCAAAAACATGGCAATGGACAAATGCTAACCACTGGTAACTTCCAATATTCTGTTTCTTAGCAAACAAATCACAAACAAAAACTCCACTTGGAACTAACAAGAACCACTGCCAACATACTTGATTGATGCAGAGAACTACAACCTCCTTCCTCTTCTCCCACCCTTTCTACGGGTGCTATCTGTGGGAATCGATGTAACATCCTCTGAAACATATTATAAAAAATAAATAAGAAAAGTGAGCATACAGATGAAATTTATCTCAAATGTGTGTACTCTGTAACAAACATCACCTCTCTCTTATCTTATTTGTAAAGAGTTTTCTCTTATTTGTAAAGAGTCCTGCATCTCCTTATGGCCGTATCTCATCTATAATATAATATAAAGAAATAAGTGTCACCTAACCCTTTTGCTCTCCAATCTTCAATTCCAGGAATCCTATGAGTTTTATTTTAAGGATATCATGTGTCACATTTCTTTAATATCAACCGTTAACTCTCTCTCTCTCTCACACATCTCCCTCACAATTTTAAAACTATTGGAGGGATTATAAAAAATTGTGATAAGAGAGATAAAGATAAGAATAATAGGTAGAGAGTGTAGAGAGAGATTTTAGGGGATTGTGATAAGACTTAAGACGGATAAAGAGAGAAATAAGAAAGAGAGAGATTTTAGGGGATTGTGATAAGAGGGATAGAGAGAGTATAGAGATTTAATTTTTACTTTTTTATTCATATCAGTGCATCGCATGAGGTCTCTACTAGTTCAATATATAGTATGAGCCAACCCACAAGAGGGTATCAAGGCTTCAACCACATTACAGTACATAACCTCACATGGTATCAAAGCCAAACTCTACAAATACCATAATGGCTGCTTCAATGAACCAAAGACATCCTCATCTGCTGATGATGATTTCACTTCATCGGTCCCTCTCAACATCTCCAACATCTGTCAGCTAGTTTCCATCAAACTTGATGGTTCAAATTTCCTCCTATGGCGTTGCCAAATCACGTCAATCTTCATCTCGCAGGATCTTTACGGTTACATTGGTGGGAGTATCCCATCACTTGATCATCTTCTTGGAGGAAAACCAAATTCAGCATATCACACCCAGAGACACACCTATTAATTTATCCTCAGTGGGATAAATGTCACTCTCACACTTAGCGTGATAGTCCATATGGTTGGGTTATATTATTCCTATGTTGTCTGGAAGGCATTGGAAAATACATTTGCCCGGAAATCTTGTGCTCAATCTATGCGCCTTCGTGGTGAACTTCAAACAATCAAAAAAAGGACAACATCCATATCCGATCTTTTACTAAAGATTAAGAACCTCTCTGATTCACTCGTAGAAATTCAGCATCACATTTCCGATGATGACCTGGTACCTTAAATGGTCTCCCTATTGATTATGAGTAGTTTATTATAACTATTGCAAATCTCATAGAACCAATCTCCTTCGAGGAGCTGCATTCTCATCTTCTTCAACATGAACAACGATTAACACATCTCCATCCTCCTCTAGCTAGAATAGATTCTCAGCCAACTGCTCTCTATTCTACAAGAAACAACACTCGTGGCAACCGGTTCTGGGGTCGTGGAATTGCTACTCTCAAGGCTCAAATCGTGGCCGCAACAACAATGAGTCTTCTCACGGTCGTTTTGGCTGAGGCAGTGGTCGCCCCTCCAATTTTATTCAAGGTTGTTCTCCTCAAATAAATAGGCCTCCAACAATTTGCCAAATATATGATCACCCCGGTCACCATGTACTTCAATGTCGCCATTGTTTCAAGCTTTTCAGGACGACTTCCTTCCACAATCATTTGCAATCATGACTACTCAAGACTCGTATGATCCAAATTGGTAACTAGACACTGGTGCTACGTAACACATGACCAATGATCCTACCCTTCTTCACCAACTCTTTGACTACTCGGAATCCGTTGAACTTGGCAATGGCTCTACCACTTCCATCACTCGAGTTAGTAATGCCTCTCCGCCCCCCCCCCCCCTCCCCCTTCATAATGGTTTACATCTTCGTCACAATTTAGTAGTCCCTTATATCACCAAAAATTTGCTATTTGTTGCTCATTTCACTTGGGATAGTTACTATCTGTTCATTTTTTTTATCCTTGGGGTTTTCGTGTTAAGGATCTCAAAACGGAGATGCTACTCCTAGAAGGACCAGTTGATGGGGACCTCTACCCTATTCGTCGCTACTCTTCCTCACCCAAAGTCTCTCTCTTCACCAATAAAGTTTCAGCTCATGTTTTTGGCACCAAAAACTTGTTCATCCATCCCATGTTGTTACATCTATATTAGTTTCAAATCAATGTCTTCCCTTGTTTCCAAGTAATAAAAAGTTTATTAGCTCCGATTGTAAAATTTCCAAGAGCTCTAAACTTTAATTTAATAAAGTTCTTCATGGTTCTCTATTATCCTTGTTTTTTCATTCATAGTGATGTTTGGGGTCCCTCACCGATACCAAGCCCCTCTAGTTACCGATTCTATATAAGCTTCGTTGATGACTTTAGTCACTTCACATAGATTTATCCTATGAGAAAAAATCTGAGAGCTTGGATTGCTTATTAAATTTCAGCACATTGTTGAAAATTTATTTGGTTCTAAAGCAAAACACTTGCAATGTGACGGTGGAGGAGAATTCACAAGTTCAACGTTTGCTTCACATCTCCACTCCAATGGTATTATACAACGGATATCATGGCCTCATATGCCCGAACAAAACGGGGTGGCTGAACGTAAGCATCGACATCTCATTGAAACAACCAACACCCTTCTTGCTCATGCTAGCATGCCCAAATGCTACTGGTTGGAAGCTTTGTCCACATCAGTGTTCTTAATTAACTGCTAGCCATCTATGGTTCATGAATTACGGTCTCCTCATGAAATACTTCATGGGAAACCAATTGAGTTCTCCTTTCTTCGGGTATTTGGATGCAGTTGCTATCCCTTCTTGGGATCCTATTGTCGCGATAAACTAAGTCCCAAGTCCATTCGATGTGTTTTCTTAGGTTATGCAGCCCTCACAAAGGCTAACATTGTATGGTTCTGATAACTGGCCAGGTGTATGTTTCAAGGCATGTAATATTTGATGAAAAATCTTTCCCATTTAAGGACCCTTGACGTCCAAACTCTTCTCTTCATGCAACTAGCTCCTTGAACACAGTAGCTCTTCCAGGCTATTGATTTGCACAGGCCATTTCTCAAATTCAGCTAATTGTTCTCACTCTTGGCTGCCGACATCCACTCCAATTCTTCACCCCCCTACAGATTCAACACTCATTCATGGTTCCAACATTAGTCCAAGAGCTGCCACGCCTATTGGGTTCACCTCCATCATCTATGACATCGATGCCTTTATCTTCCATTGCATCTCAAGCGACCCATGATGCCTCATCAGATTCGGGTGATCCATTTAACCCCATAGTTGTTCTTGCTATTGACTTGTTGGTTGATCACACCAATGATGGGTCTTCAGCCCCCACTTCTCAGCTTGAGCTTGCATCAAACGCTCATGTCATGACAACACGGTCCAATGATGGTAAGTTACCAGGCCCTCCAAAAAAGCTTTAGTTCCTCTCAACATCTAAGTCCTATTGCTCTCCTTGCTATTCAGTCCAACATTCTAGCAACACCATCATGTTTTACACAAACCACTAAGGACATCAAATGGCGGACAACAATGGTTGAAGAATTTAATGCATTGATAAAAAACAAAACATGGACCTTGGTTCCTTACAAGCCGTCAATGAATATAGTAGGATGCAAATGGATATTCTGGGTTAAGTAGCACGTAGATGGCCGCATTGAATGGTATAAAGCACACCTCTTTGCAAAAGGTTTCATGCAGGAGGCTGAACTTAATTATGGTGAACATTCAGTCCTGTTGTAAAGTCGGCCACAATCCGAATGGTCCTCTCCCTTGCCATCACCCATCGTTGGCCAATTCAGCAACTCGACGTTAAAAATGTTTTTCTCAATAGAGATCTCAATGAAGAAGTTTATATGTGCCGACCTCCAGGATTTATTGACAAGCATCATCCCTTTCATGTATGTCGGCTGCACAAAGCTCTATATGGCCTCAAGCAAGCCCCAAGAGCTTGGTTTCAAAAATTTAGCACCTACCTACTTGAGTTTGGTTTTCACTGTAGCAAAGTGGACTCCTCCATGTTCATTTACAAAACCTCTCAAGGTATGATGGTTCTACTTCTTTACGTTGACGACATCATCCCCACTGGCAGTATTGAATCTTTGCTTAATACCTTCATTTCCAAAATGAGTCGAATCCTTGAAATGAAAGACATTGGGCCACTTCACTTCTTCCTTGGAATTGAAGCTTCTTCAACCCAAGATAGTCTCTCTCACACAAACAAAGTATTCCTTGGATCTCCTCAAAAAATTTGGCATGACAGGTGCCAAACCTTCTGTTACTCCTGCAACTTTTGGTTCTAAGTTATCTATACAACAAGGCCAACCTCTAGACGATCCAACTATCTATGGCCAACTTGTTGGCACCCAATATCTCACCCTCACTAGGCCTGACATCGCCTATGTTGTTCATCATGTCTCGCTCTTTATGCACAACCCAACATCGGATCACCCCACTGTTGCTAAATGAATTTTGAGGTATATCAAGAGTACCCTTAATCAAGGGCTTCTTCTATCACCTATGTCTTCTTTCCAATTGACAACATACTCATATGCGGATTGGGATGACAATCCATATGATAGAAGATCAACTTTTGGCCAATGTATATTCATTGGTTCCAACTTGATCTCATGGGGTGTAAAGAAACAACCAACAGTTTCTTGATCGTTAGCAGAAGTTGAGTACTGAGCTTTAGCTAGCACTACTGCTGATATTTTGTGGATAAGCTCCTTGTTAAGGGACTTAGGATTATTTCTCTCCACACTGACCATTTTATTAAGTGGTCAGGTTGGCATTATAAAGATACATTGATTATTCTGTAAAAATAAAAAATAAGTGAGAAGTCATACTAAAAATTTCTTATTTCTATAATTTTTTTTTTGTCTCTCTTGTATAAAATGAGATATTCACTACAGGAAGGCGAAAGAGTCAAGTAAAACAAGGTGTTCTTTATAGGTAATAGTGAGCTCGTTTATTAAACGAACTGAGCCCGAACAAGAGGTACTTTGGCTCGTCTCCACTAATTCTATTAATATGCTGGACTCTCGAACAAGAGGTAGTTTGGCTCGTCTCCACTAATTCTATTGATATGTTGGACTCTTTACAGTATAATACAAGAAACTAAATTAAGTTTTTGTAAAATCAAAACATAGAAAGGTAATTTCACAATCCTTATATGTAATAATTAATAAGTTGTCAACAAGTCAAGCCAGTTTAAGCTCAATTAATTGTGGATGAGCCGAACTTAAGCGAGCATACCACAACTCAAATTGAGCTTCAACAAGTTTACATATGTTAAAGGCGAGCCCAAAAAACACCTAGCGCGACTCAATTAAGATGATTTACACTCGTAGTTAGTAAGGACGGTTTTTGAACCCAAGTCATGGTTTCGACACCAACTTACTTTATCAAGCTGGCATCCTATAAATTATAATGGCTCTACTAGCATTCATGGTAGAGATCAAATCAATCTTTTCTCTACTATGTTTCTTTATTTTGAATCAATCATACTCTCCAATCTGTGATTCTTATCTCCTACAGTGTTCAAAGCTCTCCAACTCATTGATTAATCCACCCTAACCACTATCGTTACTTTTAAAATCAACTTTTAATCCATCCACATTTTTGGATCTTTTCCTCTTTTATTCCATAAGAAACATGGGAGTGTTTCGTAACAAGTCGGTGCGCCAAGAAACCAGTCCGATATATCTGGCATTAGTAAAAACAGATTGTTCAAATTTTGCCGTAGCTAGCGCTTTTTTTAAAACAATAATTTGTCATAGTTAACGCATCGCAATAAGAACTAAAAATCCTCCTGTATCCCTAAAATGATATAATCACCCCTTCATCTTATACAAGTTAATCCTAAATTCTAACTTAGGATGGAAAGCACAAAATTTAATGCTAATGATACTCAAAAGTTTTACAGCCATGGTTAGCAATTCGACATACACCAACAGGCCCCCTCTTACCCAGGCTTGGTTTTCAGGCACAGGGGGTGGGCCTAGGCTATATATCAAGGCCCGCTAAATAATGGACCTGGCTCAAGCTTAATCCTTACAGAGTAATAATCTTTAGCCCGGACTATGCCTATACCTATAGGCCAAGAAGCTTGTGGATTGGATTACCTGTTATGGGATTGGGCCTAACTTGGAGTAGAGCTCAGCCCATCAGGTTAACAGCCCTAATCTCTCTTTAACTCCCTCATCTAAGCTATGGCCCACCCAATGTGTGGTGGGCCAAATTTAGAGAATGGCAGTGCTCCATTGAATAGCATGGGGATCTCAAGTATAACCATACCTCAGCAGAAAGAAAAATAATCCACTGTGCTTAAGATTCTCTAATAGTTAAGATTATTATTTTTAACCTTAATTTTTTTAATAAAAAAATTAGTTAAAAATATTAACCATAATTAAAGAGAATTAACCACAGTTAAAAGGGCACATGTTAGCAATGAATGGGAAAGAGGCCGTGCCACTGTGAGGAGCGGATCGAACAGAAAAGGCGGAAAGAAGAATTTATCAAGCGGATTTTGGGCCTCGTATTCTCATTCCCTTTGCGGCCCCCTTCCTGTCTGCCACTCGCACCATACGACTTGTGAACATAAAAATAAGGTGGAGGGCCCAACGGAGGACCGAATACCAGACACACCAACCGACCGACAGAGATTGAGACAAGCCCTCAATCTCCGACGGCCAAAAAGCAACAACCACTCTCTCATATACAAAAAAAAATTAATTAAAAAAACCGCCAAAACAGTGAGAAACACACCCATCATCTAATCACTGTCATTAGCACACTAACAGAAAGACAAAAAAGTAATTTTGTTTTTATTTATATAATGAACAATAAAATTTCATTCGGATACAAAATTTCCACCCAAAAAGCAATAATCATCAATCAATCCCCAGGATAGATACAAAAAACGATTATCCACCACCACTCTTCTTTACAGCACCAGGCTCTAATCAACAAGGTGGGGCCCACCCTCCAACTAACACATTAAGAAACACAAAATGTGGGCTACTTGGGAGTGTTCATCTTTTTTTTTTTTTTTTAATTATAATAGAAATCTTATTACTATAACCATTGAAAAAAAAACATTAGCAGAAAGGAGCTCTGGAAGGGATGCCTTTCCTCTTGTGCAATTGCTTCTTTGGCTTCAATGCTGAACACAACCTGGGTTGGTTCTCCACACTGGACTCGCCGCCCGAGCTCGACGATTCCTCTTCTTTCAAATTTTGTTCCGGGTTTCGGTTTTCCTTCGCCGATATGGCACTGAATTCCGGAAATGTGAAGGGAATATATGAAGAACTTCGAATTTTCGACTTCTCCAAAATCTCCGAAACCTGGATTTTTTCGCGGTATTCAATTGAGATTTCAATTAATTTTGGATTTTGAAGGAAGTGAATGGAGCAATTAAATACTGAATGTAGCTGAAAATATGTTTTTTTATAGCTGTTATTACCTTGCAAGCGATAGAGCAGTAGCGATTGGGTTCCGATAAGCTTCTCTCGCACATTTTGCAAGAAGCACCGCTGTTCGATTTCGATGGCCTAGACTGGGGACGAGGATTCAGAAACACAACCTTTGCTCCATTGATTGTATATGGCTGCCAGATTAAATCACAAGAAATTAGATAAAACAATTAGAGAAATTACAAATGGAATCAAGAAGGGAAGAACACTTCTCAATTCTCATTGACTAAATAAATTACTGATTAAAAAATAATCAGAGCTGCAAAAAATCCCTAAGTTATTAAGTAACACAACAATTGGAGGCTGGAGCGATTACTGATGAAATTAAGAATACAAAATTTTCTAATTAAAGCCGTAATTAATTATGAAATTAAAAATACAAAAATCCTGTTTAGAATCGCTGATTAAACTAAAAACTGATCAATTATACACGAAATTAACAATAAAATTTCTAATTAACTCAATTTAATCACAAAAAACAATCAGAGCATTTAATCACCCCAACCCCACAGAAAGTAATATAATTCATCCAAAAACCTAATCTAATTGAAGAAGAAAAATACCGAATTGAACCTGTAATTAATCAAAGAAAGCAATCAGAGCAGCAGAATCAAGAAGAAAAATACCAACTTGAATCTGTATTGAATCTAAGAAAAAAAAGTATAATATCAATTGCAGATGGGATTAACTTTAAATTACTGTAGAAAAAGCTTTATAATTACAGAAGAAAGAAACAAACCTGAACTTTAGAACAGTCAAGATACTTGTGCATGTCGTGAAGGCGAACAACGTCGTGATAGACATATCTGCGGATCTGGAGCAGCTTATGAAGGTGATGAACAGAGGAAGAGAGACAGTGCTGACAGACGCAGCAATTACAGTCGATACAGAACACATTCATCTCGTTCTTGCGGAGGTCTTGATGATCGCAGCATGGACCAAAGAACTTGCTCTGCAGAAGTGTTTCTAGCCACTCCAGCGTTTTCTTATTCATCTTCAGATTAAACGAATATCCAACCTGAAAAATTGATCCACCAAACGAAATCCAAAGGAAATTCAAGTCAGTATAGACATTAATTAAAACCCTAGAAAAATCAAGAAATCGGAATCACCATCCACCCAATAATTCAAGAAAGAAGAAATTCAAAAATTCAACAACAATTTTGCAATTTAAACACTAGAAATCAATTTTTTTTCTTTTATCCCAATCAATCAATGAATTCAAAAAAACAAAAGAAAAAGGGTAATAATTAAGAAAATTGGACCATATCACAAAATTCAATTAACTCCATAATCAAGCAAAAAAGGAATAAAAATCACCATTGTTTTCTTCGATTTCACCCGAATTTTCAAGACGAGATGAATCGCAGAAAGAGAATCATAAATTGTGCGGAAATTGACGTGAATTACGAGAAAAAAGCAAGGATTTGAGAAATGGCGGCTAAAATTTAGTGAGAGAAAAATAAAGAAAATGGAAGCTCTGCAATTAGTCTGTAAATTTCTATATATAGAAACATGGCCTACTGGGCGGGAAGAAGAGGGCCCATCTTAGCTGTCAAATAAAGTTGAATCTAACGGTTGTGATTTCGACGAATTCGAGGTCTGACGGCCACTCTCGGATTCGCATTGTTCAAACCCTAATGATATCAGGAGAGGCGTTATTCAGTAGCTTTACGACACGTGGCATGTGCAAACCAGTGAATTTCTTTCCCGCCATTTCAACCGGGATTTGCGGAGTCCAAAAAGCCGTTTCTTTTGGTGGCGCCGTGCTATCTCTACGGCTCTATCTTCAATTTTTAAATTTGCCAAATAAGTATCAAGTAAAATGCCTAAATTGTCCTTCTAACAAGTAAGAAGATATCCGGTGTATGCGTGTATATTGTAAGCAATGTCTTTAACTTTTTCCAGGACCGTCTATTTGGTCCTAACCGTCAATTGCTTTTCATCTACGACAAATCAGGAGACAAAAATCCAAGAGATTTTCTGTTTCCTCCGATAAATCCTTTTTTTAACCTACTACTAGTACTATCTGATTAGCTACATGTACGGATACCAAAACCTCCAATTTTCTCTCACTGATGGGTTATATTGTGTTACTATAGCACAAATTTTTTATTTGTATGTAAACTTATCTGGTCCATCCAATTTATGCCCAAGTCTCTGATCTGAGAAGGAGTCGGCCCATTGATCTGATGGTTAACCCATGGTTGATAATTAGATACGGTTACACAGATTAAAAGCATGTATCTGATTTAGACCGGATTTTGTTTTCCTTTACTCTTTGGCCAGGTAAACTTCTCGATATTGGATGAAGTAAAAAAAAGAGTCCGGATCCTGTCCAACTTCCGAATTGAACTCAGACGTCCCTTTAATTTACCTACAAACTGAGGTTAAAATATTACTTTTAACGATTAATTTTTTTAATCGCAAATAAAAAAAGTTAAAAGAGATGTGTTGACTTGTGGTGCAGATATGAATATGATCCCAGCTCCGAAAAATACAAGAGAATGGATTACGGTCAATTGTATAAAACTCTTTTGCGAGTTGGGGATGGGTTGCTGGCCAAGAGGCCGCCTCACCAAGCCAAGGTCTTGAGTTCGAATATCTTCTCATTATTGGCCACTCTTAGAGATTTATCCCAATTTTTTTGGTGCGTGTGATTGGGTGTGCCCGATAGATTTAGTTGGTGCTCTAAGAGGCTTGGATACCCTTGTTACAAAAAAAAAAAAAATCTAATTTAAGTTTTATTAACTGTGGTTAAGATTCACTAACGATTCAACAATCAAAACTTGAGTTTTTTTTTTTTTTTTTAAATAAACCGTTAGAATTAAAAGTTCTTAGAGATAAAATGTTAAAAGTTGGCTCTTGTAAATGCCATTAGCTAGAGATAAAATGTTAAAAGTTGGCTCTTGTAAATGCCATTGAATACGGGCCTCTGATTCTATCCGATAGATGAAATAAAAGTGGTCTTAGGCAACCACAATGTGTGCGACATATGATGAAAAAGTCATTTCATTGTCACTCATGATTTTGACTTCTTCATACATTATGTGACATGTGACGATAAAGTGATGAGAAAAATGGAGAAAAATATCAAAGTTAGGAGAAGTCAAAACCATGGAAGAAAATGAAATGACTTCTCACTTTTTTATGGTCACATGTAGCATAATGTGTGGTTGCCCGAGACCACTTTGTTGGCATCAGAAATATCAAGTGGGGAGAAGTTAAAATCATAGGAGAAAATAAAATGACTTCTCTCTTTTTTATCGCCACATGTAGCATAATGTGTGATACTACCAAAATGAATCTAGGGCCTTGAATAGGATCCCGTCTCAAAATATAAGAAGAAGAAATTGAAAGGACAACGAGCTAGTGCAAGGAACAACGAACTAGGGAGCAAGGAACAACGAACTAGGGAGTGTGTGTTAGTTACAGGATATCATTTCAACCAAAAAAAGAAAAAAGAAAAAGGCATCCCAACCAAAAAGAAGTTCTGTGATTGAACTTTGGAAGAGTTGCACCCATAAGTCAATCCGTGTCACTTTTAACCCCTATTAACTGTGGTTAAGATTCATTAACCTTAGGGTTCAACAATCTAACCTTGCTTTTTTTTAAAATTAATTCTACAGGTTAAATTTTTAACATTTGAGGTTAATGTTTTTTTCTTCTAAGAACCAAGGTTAGATTGTTGAACCCTAAAGGTTAGCGAATCTTAATTACGGTTAATAATAGAGGTTAAAAGGGACACGTGTTGACCCGTGGGTGCGATTGAACCCTCCCTGAGCTCAATCGCAATTGGTTGTGATTCAATCTCAAAAAGTGCAACACATTATTGTTAGGTTTGGATCTTAACCAAAGTTCGATCGTACTCACAAGTCCCTTTAAGTGGTTAATATATATTTTTTATTTAAAAATTTAGTTAAAAATATTAATCCTAAGGATTAGTGATTTTCTTTTTTGAGTTAAACGTAACACACACTATCACATGCAAAAGCGCACAACCCTCTCATGATGAGATCAAATCACAACCAATCGTGATTGAATTTAGGTAGAGTTCAATCGCTCCCACCAGTCAATACATGTCTCCTTTAACCCTTATTAACCGTGGTTAAGATTCTCTAGCCTTTAGTGGTCAATAATCTAACCTTAATTTTTAAAAAATATATTAAAAAAATATTAATCCTAAAATTTAAAAATGCTTAACTAGAGTTAATTATTTTTTAAATATTCTTTTAAAAAAAGGTTAGATTATTGATTACTAAGGGTTAGAAAATTTTAACCACGATTAATGATTAATAGGGGTTAAAGGAGACACATGTTGACCCGTGGGAGCGATTGAACTCTCCCTAAATTCAATCAGGGTTCAATTTTTTTTTGATATTTTGTTTAAAAACCAACGATAGGTGGGGGAAACCTAGGAGCAGGTAAATCTTAACCATAGTTAAGCGGTATCAATAGGGACACGTGGCGAACTCAAGGGCATAACTGGAAATAAAATTTTCTAAAAAACAGAAATACCAAATAATAAATTTGTCGGGGGCTTTGCCCGGAACCCTCTAGCCCCATACCCTAAAATCCAATTTTTATTATACATTTATTTAGCCCCCAATGAAAAATTCCTGGAATTAAAAGCGACATGTATTGATTTGTGGGTGCAATTGAATTCCAAGTTAAATTGCAACTAGTTATTGCTAGCCTTTAACGATTTGGGATCTTATTCAATCATGTTTGGACTCGGGAGAGTTCAATTACACTCACAAGTGTCTTTCTAATTACTAACTTTTGAAGTTAAATAATTTAACCTTCATTTTAAAAACAGAGATATTAACCTTAATTAAGAATTAAAACATTTTAACCCGAATTAAAAGGATAATTAAAGAGACTTTGTGAATGAACTCGGATTGGATAAGATTGATTACCCTTTAACAAATTAAGAAAAAACATATTTTTTCAACCCGAGAAAATAAGGAAAAGTAGTGATACCTAGGAAGCTGGGATACTTCAAAACGGCCTTCGTACCCGTATCCAATACGTATTGGATACGGATATGCCTCTAATACGATGGGACATATACGAAATACGACTGAAACGTATCATGTTAATTAAAAATATGTTTTTTTAATTCCGATACGTCTCCGATATGGTATGGATATGCCGGGATATAGCCATGATTTTTTTTTGTATTTTTGGAGACCCAGGGGTGTGACCCTATCTTTTTTGTTTTTGCATGGATATGGTCTTCTTTATATTTTGGTTAGTGGATGATAGGATGACTTTTTTTTTTGTTTAGTGGATGATGAGATAACCCTATTTCTTTTGCTTTTGCATGGACATGATATTTTTTATACATAAACAGAACTGAACCAAGGGTTATTTTGTAATTATAATACCAAATATAATATTATTATTAATTTTTTAAAATATTACAGGCATATCCTGACTGTACCCGTATCCTATTTTTTTAGGTTCTATCGTATCGCCGCATCCATATCGTATCGTACCCGTATCCCGTATCCATGCTTCCTAAAGTGATACACGTCACACAATGAAAATTCAGTAATCTGCATATAAGGTTAGCATTTTTTTTAACAAAAAAGTTTTAAAAAAAGCGGGGACATTTTTGTTTTGTTTTAAAGGTTATCAATTTTTATTTTTTTGATATTTGAACTAACCAAACACACTCTAAAAACAAACCAAATCAAACGTAAGGTAATATCTAAGGTGCCATGAGGGTAAGTCCACACACCCACTCCAAAAGGCCAAAAGGCGACATTATTATTGAAAGCATCCAAAATCAAAGGAAAAGCCTCCCTGCCTTGAGACTTATTCCAAGGACCTCTAACATAGGTGTACGACTAGTGTAGGCGTTCGTGTTATTTTTTTTTCTTTCTTGGTCCTAATCTTGTGTGAATGGTAGGGATGTGGCCTTCCACGTGGAAGGTCTGGGATCTAATCCCATTGGGCTAAGGGTTGCAAAAGCCTCAATTCCCCTAGCTAATTACTGACTCTATTGATGTATGTCGATACTAAAAAAAAAAAAACCTCTATTAATCATAATTAAGATTCTCTAACCCTTAGTGTTCAATAATCTAATTTTAGTTTTTTGAGAAAAATATTAATCTTGAGCATTAAAAATTCTTAACTAGAGTTAAATATTTTTTAAAAATATTTTCTTGAAAACTAAAGTTAGATTATTGAACACTAAGGATTAGAGAATCTTAATAATGATTAATAAGGGTTAAAGGGGACAAGTGTCGACATGTGGGTGCGATTGAACTCTCCCCGAATTCGATCACAATTGGTTGTGATTCAATCTCGGTTAGCACTCATGGTGGTGCTCAACAACCACACCAAGACTCGAACACGAGTCACACCTCCCTAAAGGGAGATACACAACCACTAGGACAAACCCAGGCGTGTTGTGCGTTACATGATACCCTTCCAACAAAAAGAATAAAAAAGAGTTAGGCCCTTTTGAAGGGACTCGCCCTTCATAGTTTGGTCCTCGTGAAGGGATGTACTGGGCTTAAGTCTCATAAGGCATGTGTGTTGGCCTATCGTGTGTGTTTAACTGATTAATGTCTTAACCAAAAAAAGAAGAAGAGAGACTAATGTAGATTAAATAAAAATATTTTGCTGTCTAACTATTTCTACTAGGAGTAATGTTATGCTAGGGAGTATGCATTTGACTTGTTGATTGGGGTGAATTATGAACTAGACGCTCGCGATTAGTTTGAGCTCGTCTCGTTAAAAGCTTGAACTCGTTCTTTTATTTAGTAAACAAGCCAAGCTCTAGCTTGATTTTTGAGCTCGTTTAGTTTACGAGCCCGTCCTAAACAACCCCTACTCAACTTAGTCTAAAGCTAGGTTCTATTATATATATATATATATATATATATATATATTTTTTTTTTTAAATTACTAAAATATTTAAGTTAGTACATAATTAACATACTTAAGAGACAAAAAAAGACCCTTCCACAAAAAAAAAAGGAAAAAGAGTTGGGCCCTTTAGAAGGGACTCCCCCTTCAAGAGTCAGGCCCTCTTGAAGGGATGTATTGGTCTTAAGTCTTATAAGCCGTGTGTTAACTGATTAATGTATTAACAAAAAAAAGGGGGGGCAAAAAAGGAAATACCAATCTTATGAGACAAAACTGATGATTAGGGCCTTGAAAATTTTATTTTATTTAATTTAACATGGGGTGTCCCCAACCCTTTGGGTCAGGACTAAGTCCCCAGGGGTGTGACGAGAGATTAGGTCTTTCAGGTGATCTTTAAGATAGGTAATATTCAGCCTTCAAGCTTATTGTGTTGGTACTCCGTGTAAAATTATAGATTAAGGTGATGAATTTAAATGATTTCATCTTATTAAAGGATTATTTCTTAAATTAATTATATATTATATGTATAATTTAAAACTAATCATATTTTCACCAAGTTCGTTAAAAGCTGGTGCTCGGTTGTGCTCGGAACAGTCCGAGCTAAGCTTGATCACATTGAAATATTCACATGCTTGTTAAAAGCTTGTCTTGACTCGATACTCACCCCTACTTGTTGAGTAGTAGTGTTATCAATATCCCCTTAGGGTCTGTTCTTTTGGTGGAAATTTTAAAGTCTAGAACTTTCATAGTTTCATGCTTAATTTTACTTAATGTCTAGAACTATCTTATTCCATAGAGTGCAAAAGTTCTACAAATATGGAACTTTTAAGTTCTATCCAAAATTTTGGATGTTTTAAATTTCATCAATGCTGAACTTCTAATTAAATTGAACCCAATAAATTTGAGATACCATCGTATAAAAGAGTTAGAAACCCTCTCCCCTCTCTTTCCAAACACTTGTCTCTTGCTCTAAAATATTAATGTTCCAAACTTTTAAAAGTTCCACCAAAAGAACGGAACCTTAGAGATTTCATAAAGATAATATTTAAATAATATTTTATTTATAGAAATGCTATTTTAAGCTCTCATTGATTATGGTGGCAACAAGTGATCATATTTTTTAATATTACCTTAAAAATTGGTATAAACCATAAATTTCTCTTTTGAAAATTTATTTTCATAACTGTGTGAAAGGGTTGCTATCCCCGAGTGTTGGATCCACTGTGAGAGTTTGTTAAAAATTAAATTCTGCATATGGGCTAGTACTCGTCTTTATCTATTTACATTTTTTTGGGTAGTAGATTTCATTATATACAGAGATGTTGTTGACGGATTTGGGTGGGGGCGGCAAGTCAAACCAATTAATAACCGGAGCTTATCGATTGAGCCTCATCTTGGGCGTGGGTGACATCTTGGACCAATTGTCTTTGGTTGCTAATGCTTCTGGCCATTGATGACAACCGTGGTTCTGATTTTTGAGTATAATAATAGGATTTTGCTTGTGAGACATATTAGAGATAGTTTAGAGAATGCAGAGTCAATTTGAAAAATATTAGGTTCAATTAATTTGATTGATTATGATTAGATTTGATAGAGTTTATAGACTAGTGGGCGGCACGTTCGATGCACGTGAGAGAGAGACTGGAAAGAGGGACCCTAGTGAGGGCATTTCGAAAAAAAAGAATTAAGGAATATTTTGGATATTGAAACTTGAAGGACATTTTGAATTAAATAATTATGAGAGACACGTTGCTTATTGAAATATGATGTTGTGACATTTTAAGAACCAAAAAGGTTTAGAGACATTTGGGGTATAGCCAAGAATGGGCATTTTCGGTATAGCAAAGAAAGGGGACAAGCGGAGCCTTGGGGATAAGTTATTCTTTTGGAGAATTTTACTAGGAGAGCGAGGAGTACAATTATGCCACTATGATTCTTTTGGAGCATTTAACACTGCTTAACTGTGATTAAGATTCACCCACCCCTAGGATTCAAAAAAAAATTACCCGAGGAGTTAAGTGAATTTTAACCAAGGTTTAAAAGAAATTATTTTTTATTTTTCTAAAAACCAATAATCAATGGGTGAACCCTAGGGGTCGTGAATCTTAACCATAGTTGGAGTCCTGTTACACCCTTGAGGTTGCCATGTGTATTTTTTGACACTCCTTAATTGTGGTTAAGATTCATCTTCCTCTAAAGTTCACCCACCTACCATTGATTTTTAGAAAAAAATATTGTTTTTAAAAACCCTATTTAAAATTCACTAATTCCTAGGATTAATTTTTTTTCTTTCTAAAATCTAAGGATAAGTGGGTGAACCATAAGGGTGGGTGAATCTTAATCACTATTAAAGAGTGTTAAAAGGGAAACAGTGCGATCTCAGTGGTGTAACTAGACTCTAAGGAGTCTGGTAGAGAATTTCAAAGCCTAATAGATAAATGAATGTGAGGTAGTATGAGAATCAAGCAAACATTCAGTTAAGTGTTTGTCTTTTATAATGATTATGATATGGGTGGTTTCAAAATTTTGTAAAATTTCATCTACGTTATCAAAAGCTCATATTATATATATCTATCTATACTAATACTATATGCCGGTTGGTTCCACGTGGCATATCTCATTGGCCTCTATTTTCTATTCTGGTTCATGCAACATATCTTCTAATTGATCTAATAAGAAAACATCACATCACTCTCTTAATTTTTGTTCTTCCTTCCTAATTAAGTGATGAGTTAATTGCTCACCTTCATCTACTCACATTCTATTTTTTTTTAATTACAATTAATTAAATTGTAACATTAATTTTTTTTCTAATTCTACTCTTTAATTGTAACTAATTAAGTTGTGATATTTAAATTATTAAAAATATAAAGTCTAAGAGTCTCTTCTTCCTTCTCTCCACATTCTCATTATTTAATTACAATTTATTAAATTGTAACATCTACTACCCTCAAATTTTCTAACTTTTGGTCTACATTCTCCCTAATCCCCTATAAATAGTAAACAAATCCACAAGACATTTTTCATTCTTAAATATGTAAGGATTTGACATATTGTACATTTTAGTTAGTACAACTATTAGAAGTTCTTAAGTCTGAGTATATTATGGCATGAGTGCATTTTCGGGTAGTATATTTTGGGTAATTCGATGCTATTGTAAGGTGTTAGGTTCTGGTTTTGACATTACTTACCTTTATACTTATGAGTCTCTACATGGAGCTTTGGCAGAGTATTAGTGTATTTTAGACACTATTTTAGGTCTTCTATTTTGCTCTTGCAGTAGCGATTTGAAATGACATAGACTATTCTCACTGAAATTAATGAGATTCACGTTATCATTGATATTAATTAGGAGTAGAAAATGAAATTCAAATTATTTTTGAAATTCATTAGTGTTAAATTGTCAAGTGGTTTCATCTAAAGTTCTTCATCTCTTAATTAATTATAAAAAAAAATTAACAATAATAAACGAAGGAAATAGATCTTTCCTAAAATAATAGTTTACCCTAAATCTCCCCTTATATATAAATATATATAAATTATATTGATTTACTTAGATTATAATTAATTATATTAACTCTCTAATTAGTAAATACTCTATAAGAAATTGAGTTTCTTGACATGGTATCTCTATTTGATTTTTAATTTGTATTTTGTTATATTATGCAAATCAGTGGTAGTGTTAAAGTGAGTCTCCCTAGAAAAAATTTAATTAGATGTTGTTTTGGGTTGAAGAATAGGAAGAGATTAACATTAGATGTTGTTTCAGGTTGAAGAATAGGAAGAGATTGTTAGGACACGTATAAATAGCGGAATTGCGACCCTTGACTTTAGCAAAGTGATACTAGGAGCATGAGCTTGAACCTTAAGTGTCGGTCATGAACCAAGTTGAGCTAGGCTTTCTCCTCTACAGGATTTTGCACAACAATTGGGTAGTAGTGTGGTGTACCTTAACAAGTCTCAAAAGAGACACACAAGAATTTCCTTGAGAGATACGATTCTTTCTTTACCAAGAATAGAAAGTGTATTTCCTTGGACAATAACTTGCCTTTTTCCTCCTCTAACATAGAGGATATTTATACACTAAAAAAAGAGTCGTTAGACTCCATAAATCCATTCCTTGATTCTTGCTAAAGGCATCTAGATCAACGGTCTATATTAAACCACTTAATCGTTAACTCCCTTGGCTTAATGTAACGGTTCTAATGGCTCTTTGGGTCTTAATGACTTGGTCAAAGTGGCTGTTAGGCCATTTGACTAAATCTAAGACATCCAACGGTCATCCTTTGCCAAGATACCCACTCTGGCTTAGAGATGATCCGATGTTCCTCATCCCACAATACTAACATGAAATTATGCACAAATGTATGCATGAAGTTTGAATATAATTAAATATCATATAGTATATTTGTAAAACATGAACATGCATGTGATGATGTACACGAGTGTGTGATGCATGTGAGAATTCATATTATTGAGATTAGATTTACCCATCAATAATCATAGCCGTTCGATCGAGGGATTGTAGCCACCCGATCCCATTATCCAACATCTCCCACTTGGCTATAAGCCCGAGATGTTTCTATATCAAACCCATAGAGGCTACATGCCTTCTAAATTCTTCAGTACCAATGAGTTTTGTCAAAGGATCTACAACCATTTCCTTAGTGGAAATGTACCCAATTGTGATCTGATTTTTCTGGATCACATCATTTATATAATGATATTGCAGTTCTATATGTTTACTTCTTGGACCGATTTCCCCATTCTTAATGGTTTTTATCGCGACCTCATTATCACAATATATGTGAATAGGTCTATCAATTATTACATCAATTCTTAAGTCATTTAAGAATCTCTTTATCCATACAGCTTCTATTGCTGTAGTACTACAAGCGATGTATTCCACTTCCATATTATATCTAGCAACACATCCTTGCTTTTTACTTGACCAAGTAATGGCTGCACCACCCATCAAGAATACATATCCTGAGGTGGATTTTCTATCATCAGGATCTCCTGCGAAATCTGCATCACAAAATCCTATAACTTCCAAATCATCAGATTGAAAGATTAATGCAATGTTCAATGTACTTTTAATATATCTCAATACACGTTTTGCAGCTATCCAGTGTGCTAATCCAGGATTACTTTGAAATCTACTAATTAAACCCACTGCAAAACCGAGATCTGGTCTAGTACATAACATTGCATATATTAGGCTACCTATCAATTAAGCATAAGGTCTATTTTTCATTTCATTTATCTCTTCTTCATTTCTAGGTGCCATATTCTTAGATATATAGTTTTATTCCTTTATATATAGGAGACTCAAGAGGTTTACATGAATCCATTTTGAATTTCTTCAAAACATTTTGTAAATATGGTTTTTGAGATAGACTTAATTTTCTACATTTTCTATCTCGGGAAATTTTAATTCCTAAAACATAATCTGCTTCACCCATATCTTTCATTTCAAATTGGCTTTTCAACCATTCTTTAATTTTCATGATTTTATTTAAATCATTTCCAGCCATTAGTGTGTTATCGACATAAAGAGATATTATTATGTAATGACTCCCATTAATCCAAGTGTATACACAGTGATCAAAGTTATTAGGTTCAAATCCATATTTCATTATCGCATTATGGAATGTATAATACCACTGTCTAGAGGATTGTTTTAGTCCATATAAAGATTTTTTCAGTTTATATACGTTATCCTCTTTTCCTTCAATTTGATATCCTTCAGGTTGTTTCATATAGATTTATTCTTTTAGTTCACCATTTAAGAATACCGTCTTGACATCCATTTGGTGAAGTTCTAAATCTAAATGAGCTACAAGAGACATCAAAATTTTAATAGATGTGAATTTTGCGACGGGTGAGTAAGTCTCTTCATAATCAATACCTTCCTTTTGATTATAGCATTTTGCTACTAGTCTGGCTTTATATTTATCTATTGTTCCATCTGATTTAAGTTTCTTTTTCAAAATTCATTTGGAACCAATAGCTTTTCTATCTTTAGGTAGGTCTACTAGTTCTCATACCTCATTCTTTTCTATAGATTTTAATTCATCTGAAATTGCATGTTTCCATTCCGAAGAATCAATAGGATGATCTGGTATTTTTTTCATTTATCATTGCATAATAATCTTTTAAATAACTAGGAGTTTTCTCTCCCTTTGTATTCTAGTTATAGTATCTTCTTCTAGTATAGGCTTTTCTATAACTTTCTCTTCTTTATTATGCATTGTACTTTCTTGTTTAGTTATTTCAAATAACTCTACTATTTTATCTGATTTATTTTGTTCCATATCATCTTCTAGAAAATAGGCGTCTCTACTTTCTATTACTCCTACAGAACCATTAGAATGATGTTTAACAAATCTATAACCCTTAGAGTTTTCACAATATCCAATAAAATTACATTTTATTGTTTTAGGATCTAATTTACTTCTATTAGGTCCTAGTATTTTTACATGGGCTGAACTACCCCAAACTCTTAAATGAGTTAGGTCTGGTTTTCTACATGTCCATAGTTCATAAGGGGTTAGACCTGTTGCTTTGGTTGGTACTCTATTAAGTATATATGTTGCAGTTGAGAGTGTCTCTCTCCAAAAAGTTGTACTTAGATTAGATTGACTTAACATTGACCTCACCATATCTAACAATGTTTTATTTCGCCTTTCAGATACACCGTTCTGTTGAGGCATATAAGGGGTGGTGAGTTGGTGAATTATACTATTCTCTTTACAAAAATTATTAAAGTTATCTGATACGTATTCTCCTCCCCTATCTATTCTAAGTACTTTTATTTTTCTTCCCAATTGATTCTCTATTTCTTTCTTATATTCTTTAAATATTTCTAAAGCTTCAGATTTATGTTTCATAAGATATATATAACCATATCTTGAATAGTCATCCGTAAATGTTATAAAATATATCATATTTCTATGAGTTTTTATATTTATCGGTCCACATATATCTGAATGAATTATTTCTAATAATTCTTTAAATCTTTCACCTTTACCAAAAGGTTTTCTTGTCATCTTACCAGTTATACAAGATTCACAAGGTTTTAGATTTTCATCGATGTTAGGTATAAGACCATTATTAGCCATCTTTTCCATCTTATTATAATTTATGTGTCCAAATCTCATATGCCACAAGGCAGAATTAACATTCATATAACACTCATCAATATAAGCAGAAGAACTAGAAGTTTTATTAGAAACATTTAAACGATACAAGTCATCAATTTTAGTTCCCCATACAAGAATACGTCAGTGTTTCCCAATTGACACTTTTGATTAATAGAATCGTATTTCAAAACCCTTATCATCTAGACGTGGTACAAACAAAAGATTACGTCTCATCCGGGCGCATATAATACATCAGTGAGGATGAGGTTTGTTTCTCCAAGCAACACCAACTTGAGAGTTCTGATTCCCAAAACCTCACAGTAAGTGTTATTGCCCATATAGAGTTTATGGTCGTCGGCTTTGATCTCCTTCATCTCTATGAAGTTCTCTTTAGTCTTTGTCACGTGCCTTGATGAAGCAGAGTCCACCCATCAGGCTTGAGAGTCGCTATCAGCAAGAAGCGATTTTGACACCACACAAACAATGTCTTTAAATCATTGTTTGTTATTTTTAGTTTGAGGACAGTTAAACTTGTGGTGGCCTGATTTTCCACAATTATAGCAATTACCATATGTTCTTTTATTCTTCTCATTTCTCTTACCAAACTTAAAAGGTTTACACTTAAAATTTTTCTTATAAGGCTTATTAGGTTTGGTCTTAGAAGATGATGATAGGGCATCAACTAAGTTGACTTCATTTATTTTTTTTTAGCTCTCCTTTGAGTTTCAACTCCTAATAGCATAGGGAGTGTTTTCATTGTAACTTGTTGTCCAGATAAATTAAGGGCAATCACAACTGATTCTCAAGAATTTGGTAAGCTATGTAAAACAGTTGAGACTTGCATTTTATCTGGTATGGGATTTCCCACAGTTGCTAATTCTTTAGCTATTACAATCATTTTATTAACATGCTCAGTTATATTTTCACCTTCTTTCATCATAGAAGTATTAAATTGTTCTATTAATAATTGAATGTATGTCTCAGATGCATTTCCATAGGCAAGTTTAATGGCATCGAACATTTCTTTAGCTATTTCATGTTCTTCAAATATTATTTCCAGATCTGGATCCTTGAATGTGAGCATTTTGGATCTTGCCAATTTATCATTCTCTACAAAATTTTCATATAAATTTCTTGCAGCTTCTCCTGCCCTTAGAGGGGGTTCATCAGGATAAGGAGTATCAATTACATACTCCACCTTATCTTAAAATAATATATGTCTTATTCTTCTTTTCCAGGTTGAATAATTATTGCCATTAAAATTTTCAGTTTTATATAATTCTGAACTTACTGCTCTAGATGTCATGTTATAATTTCCAAAAACGATAAACTATATTATTTCAATAATTGAGTATTAAATCCAAATGTTCAACTGTGTCACTGTAATTTCAGAATCTAAAATTTTCTGAAAAAAATTTAGGATAACAGTAAATTAAAACAGTCTCTGTTATTAAAAAATTTCAGGGCTCACAATATTATCTATTTTAATACCTTATGCAATACTGTATTCTATATTTAATCACAACAAAATTAAATGACAGTATATTTCAAATTGCCAAAATCACTGATTATTCAATAAATAAATGATATTATTTATTTTCTAGCAAAGAACATATTTTTAGGGGTGTTCCAGCAATATTCAATGACTCAAAAATATACTAACAATCAAGAAATTAGTAATATGAATGAATGCACCTGATTCCGTGATCTGATTACGATCGAGTGCTCGTCTTCAAAATGGACGGTCAGTTGATGCATGAGAAGGATGCCGAAAGATGGGGTTAGTGAGGATCGACACGTACGAAGAGTGCAAGGGATCCCACTCTTCAATTGATGATGCCACCGTTTCACTATTGAGGGATGCCGGAAAATGGATTCGGCGATGATCCACGGTTAAATAAAATTGTTTGTTGAACTGAGATCGCCGTTTGGACTCTGATTGCCGGTAGAAAATAGATCTATGATATACGAGATGATCGCCGGTTCTATTGATATTTGATCGGGCTGGATATCTTCAGTTATCTCCGAGAAGTGAGCAAAGAAGATGACTTTTCCGTTTTTACCTTGAACGTGATACTGGAAGTCTAGAAGCCGGAAGGTGAAGATTTTAGGAAAGGTAAAACATTTCCTTTGACATGTGGGATAAGTCAAAGAATAAAGCAAATCAAACCAAGAATATAATATGAAAGATATTCAAGGTATTCTCAAGGGAAGTGATTCAGCGCTTCTCGCCACAATAGATTATGATGCACACAAGCTCTGATACCAATGTTGGGACGCGTATAAACAGCGGAATTGCGACCCTTAACTTTAGCAAAGTGATACTAGGAGCATGAGCTTGAACCTTAAGCATCGGTCATGAACCAAGTTGAGCTAGGCTTTCTCCTCTACGAGATTTTGCACAACAATTGGGTGTAGTGTGGTGTACCTTAACAAGTCTCAAAAGAGACACACAAGAATTTCCTTGAGAGATACGATTCTCTCTTTACCAAGAATAGAAAATGTATTTCCTTGGACAATAACTTACCTTTTTCCTCCTCTAACATAGGGGATATTTATACACCAAGAAAAGAGTCGTTAGACTCCATAAATCCATTCCTTGATTCTTGCTAAAGGCATCTGTGGACAAGGATTTCGATCCCCGCACACAGGGGGTATGGGTAATGCCCTGGCGATGGTCGGTTGATTTTAAGTTTAGAGTCGCCACCTATTGATTCGGTAGGGATAAGTCCCAGTCAATGGATAAGGTCTTGGTCTGGTCAGAGTTTTAGGTAAGAGGTTCGGTTAAGCCCGGGGAAGGTGTTAGGCACCCCGGCACTTCCGTCATTCGACGGTTCCTTACTTCCTAGGCTTAAGTCATTTAAGATCAAATTGTTAATCAAATACCATTGATGTAGTTTATACTAACCCAAGAAGGGGAGAGCTAAACTAGGGTCGGGCCCGAGTCAGGCTGCCTACGTACTCACATTGGGGTGAGATCAGACCGAGCGTAGTTCTGGCACATGAGCCCGTGCCGAGGCTAAGGGGAGTGTTGTGTGTGCACCAAGGGTGGCTTAGGGTCTAGCCGGGAGGCTAGAGGTGATTGACCGGGTTGGTCAAGTGCTATGATGTTGGGCCTTGTAGGCCCGGGTGGAGCCCGGTAGGCTTCGGCCCGGTAGGCCGAGAAGGAGTCCGGTGGACTAGGGTTCGGCCTGGTAGGCCTGGATTCGGCCCGGTAGGCCCAGGGTGAAGCCCGGTAGGCTTAGATTGGGCCCGGTAGGCCAAGGTAGAAGCCCGGTAGGCTAAGGGTTAAGCCCGGTAGGCTTGGGTTCGGCCTGGTAGGCCTAGGGTTAAGCCCTGTAGGCTTGGATCGGCCCGGTAGGACTGGGGTTAAGGTCCAAACTCAGTATTATGGTCCTTAAAAGTTAATTGTTTATTTCAGGAGTTTTTTCCAGTGGTTAAGGATGCTTAACCGCGGTTAAGGGGAGAGGTCACCATGGTTAAGGGGCTTAACCAGGGTTAAATGGCCAAGTGAGACCATTTTTGGGTTTCTCAAATTATTTTGGAATTTTGGATCATTTTTCCGGATTTTCGATGATTAAGGGTCGCTTAACCATGGTTAAAATCAACCCGGATGGGGTTTTTGACCGTGGTTAAGGGTCCCTAACCACAATGAAAAAAATTACAAAAATATTTTTGGAATCCAGAGAATATTTTTGATTTTTAATAATTTTTCCAGAATTTTATGAGGTCATGGGCTGCTTAACCATGGTTAAATGTTAACTATGAGTGAGTTTACCCATGGTTAAGGGTCCGGCTGAGGTGAAAATGGGCCCAGGGTCTATGGCAGGGCCTAGACTGGCCTCCCCACCCGGTCTGGGCCCTCACAAAGTCCAAAAAGTGCAAAAAAACCTCATATTTTTATCCAAATTATAACCATGATTAACGCGAGTTCAACCATGGTTAAAGGGTGAATCCCGGAAATCCGAGAATACCAGGGGGTAGCCTGAAGAGTAATGAACAATTTGGGTCTTTGTAGGGCCCAAGGGGAGTTCAGGTGTGGGCCTCACATAGTCCCAAAGTCGCCCAAAAATCACCACATAAAATGATAGATTTCCCAAAAAAAATAGATTTTTCAACCACTGCTCGTCAGTGATTTAACCATGGTTAGAGTGCGAGTTAAGAGGTGAAATTGCACAGGGGGATAGCCCGGGATGTTGTGAGTCTAGCCATGGCCCTGGTTTCGACCAGGGCCCACTCTAACCATGGTTAGAGTGAGGTTACAGGTAGAAACCCGAATCTGGAATTCAAAAAAACAGATTTCCGACCTCTGGTCGTCAGCGATTTAACCATGGTTAGAGTGCGAGTTAAGAGGTGAAATTGCACAGGGGGATAGCCCGGGGTGTTGTGAGTCTAACCATGGCCCTGGTTTCGACCAGGGCCCACTCTAACCATGGTTAGAGTGAGGTTACAGGCAGCAATGCGAAACTATTTTTTTTTTCCCAGATTTTTGAAAAACTTGCTTGGGGGCTGTTTGGCTTGAGGATGAGAGTCTAGGGGGGGTTCCTCATGGATTGAGGATCTCCCAGACCCTCAGGGAGGCCTGCTATGCTATGGGGGTGGCTGTACTCGTGGCCACACCTCCAGAAAACACCCCAAAGCCTACTGTTTTTTTGAAAAAAACTGAAGTTAAAAAAAAAAGAAAACAAAATGGGACCCCTGGAATGGGACCAGGGGTCCCTTATAATGGGAAAATAAAGCTAAGCAGCAAAGGGGGTGGCCGTATACCCTCTGAAAGTCCGGTGGCAGCAGCTGCGCAAGGTGGTGAGCTCGGTGGAGTGGCGAGGTTGTGGTGGCGCTACGACGTCGTGGTGGGCAAAGGAAGGGGTATGAAGGCTAGGATGAGGGGACTGAACTTGGGCAAGGGTTCAGATGTGGAGGTGAGGATTCGGATCCCCTTTGACAGTGAGGGGAGTTGTAGAGCCCCAGACTTTTCCATGCTTAATACATGACACTTTCGTTGTCATCTTGCCTTTTTAGAGGTATGATTAATAAATGAGGAAGAATTTGGAAATTTTGAAATGTCAGAATTGTTCCTCTTCGAAGTACGAACACAACGCAAGTTGAATCGTCAAAATCGGACGAACGAGTCAAAAGATATGGCCAAAACAGTCTGTACCTGTAGGAAAACGTATACTGTGTGCATCCGTTGTACAACTCACCACGGGCACGTTGTACAACTCACCACGGGCACGTTTGTACAGCACAACGAGTTGGCACTATTCACAGCACAACGAGTTGGCACTATTCACAGCACAACGAGTTGGCACTATTCACAGCACAACGAGTTGGCACTATTCACAGCACTATTCACAGAAATCCCAATAAGGGTATTTCGGTCTTTTGGTCAGTTCACTCTTACCTTAAGAGTTTAATCTGAGCCTTTAGGGCATCATTCGACACTTAGAGAGTTTGAGAGAATAGAAGAAAGAGGAGAAGGCGATTCCAACCTAGGGTTTCCATTTGGGAGAGAAATCAAAGGGTTTGAAACCCTAGATCAACCTCCAGCCCGTTTTTCTTCAAGATCAAGGCACAAACTCGTGAGGAGCATCTCCTCAAACTAGGGCAGCAGCTACACAGTCGTTTTGGAAAGGGGTTTCTTCCTCATTTCTTCAAGGTCGGTGCTTCTTACTACCCTCCTAGTTATAGTTCCTCTTTCCCCTTCTTTTCTCTTCATTTTCTTTCATTTACACATGTGCTATGAGATGGATAAATGGTAAATGGTGAATGGTGAATGGTGAATGGTGAATGGAGATGGAATGGGCGATTGGATGCCAATGGTTGTGTGTGATGAACAAATGGGGAAGGGCATTGTTCCAATAATGAATGTACATGTATGATTTGAGTAAAACCCATCTAGAAAAGCATGTTGTAGGGTAAATCCATAATGAACACACCATGTTTGATGAAATGCCAAGGTGAACACAGTGAGCTGAAAATCTGGAAATGCATGCCTAATAAATTATGAATATTGCTAGGGACTATGATAGTGTGTTTCCTGTTTTCCCATAATGCTATGAATACTACATTACTCAATCTTTGATGCTATATGTGTTGTGAAATTACCCAAATGTCATCTTTAAATTTGAATGCAAGTATGTACACGGTTTCCACGAGCACGGCATGCATGGCATGATTTATCGAGGTTTTCAAGAACATGGTTAGAGGTGGGACATATCCTACGATATGTTTTACCTCGCTTTTCACAAGAAGACAAGAACCAACATTCCACGAGGGGTCTCCCCTCACTCACAAGTGCATATCATGAAGAAGGGTCTCCCTTCCCTCGCAAGTACATACATATCATAAAGAAGGGTCTCCCTTCCCTCGCAAGTGCATTGCATAAAGAAGGGTCTCCCTTCCCTCTCAAGGCATCTCACAAGGACACCTCACAAGGATATCTCACAAGTTACATGATCACAAGCAAGCACGCATGACATGCATGACATGACACGACATACAAGAATCAAGCAAGATAGACATGACAAGCTTTCAAGTACAAAAAGATATTTCAAGTCAAGTCAAGCACACGATGTTTCAAGAGGATTTATCGGTTTTCTACGAATTACAAGCATGATTATAAACTGCTTACTTCCTTGTATGATGTGAATTGTTTCCGTTTGACATATATGAATTGCTCCTGATTATGTATTGCTATTTCTACGCTATAATTGTTGGTTAGTATTTAGTACCCGCTGAGTATTCCATGCTCAGCCGTACTTCTTTTGTCGGCAGGTTCTGAGGGTGCTGCTGCCCCATTTGATGTTTGTGCTCCTGGTCCATGGGTGGAAGAGGAGTACGCCGAGGAGCCTTTGGAGGAACCTCCCGTAGAGGGTTATCAGTAGGTGGTGATTAGATTCTGAGTGGATTAGCTGTGGGTGAGATGAGAGTTAGATTTATGTATTTTGGCGGGCATGTCCACTCTTTCGTATGGATTACTTTTTGTATAAACTTGGATTTGTGTATGTATATACATAGAGGTTTGGTAGTCTTCCGCTGTGCTATGTTAGAGTATGTTTCCACTGTTTATATCCTCTATTGTATATGCTCTGTGGGTTTTGCAGGTTAGTTGTCAAGCAAGTCATGATTAGTCGTCCAAAGTTCACTCTAACTCCTAGGGTGGGTTTTGGGTCGCGACAGAAGTGGTATCAGAGCTTAGGCTTTAGGTCTCTAGGGTCACTTAGAATCTTATACCACGGCTTGACAAGAGCATATGTCAGGAAACAAGTGAGGAAGAAAGTAAGTCGGAAGAGAGTCTTGATCCAAGTGTAAGACTAAACTTTAGTCTTAGTCAAAATGGTTATTTCAACCAAGTACGAGCCTTAGGAACGCTAGAACACCAAAGTATAACATTATAAATACTCTGATGACTTAATGCGATGTATATTAGTATTATACAACTAATACAAATTGGATTATTGTGAAATGGCATTGAAGTAAACTGTGGTTTCAAGTTAGACTCATGTGGTGTTATTATTCTCAGGACTTGAGTCATGAGACGGAACACACGGGGTCGTGGACCACATACCAGAGCTTCCTCTTCTTCACGGGATGAGGATGAGCAGCCGGACCTCTCTCGAGTCTTAGGCTCTATTGCTGAGACACTCGCCATACTGGCGGCTCGGCAGGCTATACCATCATCGGCGGCACCTACTCCACCGCCCGTAGCTCCAGTACATCGTACCGCTGGAGTTGAGGCATTCAGGAGATTGAGGCCTCCATCCTTCCATGGGAGTGTGGACCCTCTTACCGCGGAGGCATGGATCCTCCAGATGGAGAAGATCTTTACGGTCCTCTCACCTTCAGAGGAGGAGAGAGTAGCATGGGCAGCTTTCATGCTAGAAGGCGAAGCCCATCATTGGTGGTTGTCCGCACTGAGGATGAGAGATTTGACCATGCAGGGTCTACCTTGGACTTGGGAGGAGTTCAAGGATACTTTTTACAAAAAGTATTTTCCGATTGGAGCACGGGAAAAGAAAGAGAGAGAATTCATCAACCTTGAGCAAGGTTTGATGTCGGTGGCACAATACGAGGCCAAGTTCTCGGAGTTGTCGAGATTTGCGCCTCATATGGTTGCCACTGAGGCAATGAAGGCGAGGAGATTTGAGCAAGGGCTCAAGGATGTGATTATGGAGAAGGTGTCCGTTTTCAGGCATACTACCTACCCTGAGGTAGTAGACAAGGCCTTATTGGTCGAGGCCAATTCGGAGACAGTGTCCAAGAAGAGGGAGTTAGCGAGAGGCCAAGCTAGTAGTTCAGCACCTCCAGAGAGGCGGACTCGTTATCAGTATGCGTGGCCAGCACCATCGATGAGGCCTTCTTATGCGCCTCCAGCTCCACGGCAGTATGTGCCTCAGGCACCGAGACCGCAGGCTCTTCCAGCCCCACGGCCTGTTGCACCTCAGACGATGAGGTATGCTCCACTTCCGGCCCCTCCGACTTATGCACACGAGGTCTGCACTTCATGCGGCCGAAGGCACCCGGCAGGGGATTGCCGAAGGGCATCGGGTGGATGTTTTCATTGTGGTCGCCAGGGCCATATGATCAGGGATTACCCCAGTCGGCATTTACCAGGCCAGTCTCAGGGGATTAATCCACCAGCACGCCCAGCAGGATCATATCAGGCGTCATCTCAGACTACCCGGTCTACACCTCAGTCTCGCCAGGCAAACCAGGGGCGTGTATTTGCTTTGACAGAGGGTGATGCACTTGCATCTGATGATGTGGTGCAAGGTACGCGTTTGGAATTATTTTCGTTATTCGTGATTGATATGTTGTGTTTTATTCCTTGTGTACATACTTGGTATGATATATATATATACCTATGAGTATACTCTGTTGATGCATGGATTGACTTAGTTAGTTAAAATTTCAGGAACCCTACTAGTCAATGAGTATTTGGCTCGAGTATTGATTGATACCGGGTCTACTCATTCGTTTGTCTCGCCGAGTTTTTCAGAAGGTTTTTCTGCAGGGCCAAGTCAGCTAGAACCGGAGTTAGCCATTTCGACTCCTCTCGGCAAAACAGTATTGGCAGATAAAGTGTATAGAAATAGTGTGGTCCAAGTTGGAAGCCACGAATTGGCGGTTGATCTCATCGTCCTTGGATTCCAAGACTTTGATGTTATATTGGGAATGGATTGGTTAGCAGCACATCATGGGCATGTAGCTTGCTTTGAGAAAATGGTACTCTTCAAGCCAGTAGAAGGAAAACCATTCCACTTTCGCGGGTTGAGAAGTAGATCTATTGCTAGTTTTGCGGCGTTGGGCTTAGCTAATCTCGAGGCAAAGGACTCATCGACTATTCCGGTTGTGAGTGAGTTCCTGGATGTATTTCCAGAGGAGTTGCCAGGATTGCCTCCAGATAGGGAGATTGAGTTTATGATCGAGCTTGCACCAGGCACAGCTCCTGTTTTCAGAGCTCCATATAGGATGGCCCCTATTGAACTCAAGGAGTTGAAGACTCAGTTGGAAGAATTGCAAGGCCTTGGCTTCATTCGACCAAGTGTCTCACCGTGGGGTGCCCCGGTGTTGTTTGTTAAGAAAAAAGATGGCTCGATGCGGATGTGTGTCGATTACCGGCAATTGAACAAAGTCACCATAAAGAATAGGTATCCCTTGCCTAGGATTGATGACTTGTTCGATCAGTTGAAGGGAGCGAGATTCTTCTCGAAGATAGATCTTCGATCGGGTTATCACCAGTTGAAGATTAAGGCGGAAGATGTTCCCAAAACTGCTTTCAGGACTCGATATGGGCACTACGAGTTCTTGGTAATGCCTTTTGGACTCACGAACGCGCCGGCAGCCTTTATGGATTTGATGAACCGGGTGTTCCGGCCACACCTTGATAGGTGCGTGATTGTATTTGTGGATGACATCTTGGTCTATTCCCAGACACGGGAAGATCACACACGCGACCTATGCCTTGCCTTGGAAATGCTAAGAGAGCACAAGCTATACGCCAAACTTAGCAAGTGTGAGTTTTGGTTAGAAGAGGTGACATTCCTAGGCCACGTTGTTTCTGCAGAAGGTATATCGGTAGATCCAAAGAAGATCGAAGCAGTTATGAGTTGGGCGAGGCCCAAGAGTGTTACCGAGATACGCAGCTTTCTTGGATTGGCAGGCTACTATAGGAGATTCGTAGAGGGTTTCTCTAGCCTTGCAGCACCACTCACTTACCTGACAAGGAAGAGCGCCAAGTTTGTATGGAGTGATAAGTGCGAGATCAGTCTCTTGGAGCTGAAGAAGAGGCTTACTACAGCCCCTGTCCTTACTGTGCCATCTGGACCTTATGGGTATGAGGTGTATAGTGATGCCTCACACGTTGGACTTGGGTGTGTACTCATGCAGCATAAGAAAGTCATTGCCTATGCATCAAGGCAATTGAAGGAGCATGAGAAGAATTATCCCACGCACGACTTGGAGCTTGCGGCGGTCGTGTTTGCACTTAAGATTTGGCGTCATTACCTTTATGGGGTGGAGTTCTATGTGTTCACTGATCACAAGAGTCTCAAGTATCTCTTTTCCCAAAAGGAGCTGAATCTAAGGCAACGGCGTTGGATGGAATTTTTGAAAGACTATGATTGTACCATTCAATACCACCCGGGTAAAGCAAATGTAGTGGCAGATGCTTTGAGTAGAAGACCTCAAGGGTTGTTAGCACATATGTTGGTTCAAGAATGGAAGCTACTAGAAGATTTGGCAAATCTGGACATCAGTGTGAATGACTCTGTCCGTGGTCCTACCTTGGCAAATGTTACGGTTCGGCCGTACATTATAGATTTGATCCAAGAATATCAAGCCATGGATGCTGAATTGTTGGCTTATCGGGACAAGGAAGTTGCTAAGGGTAGTGAGGACTTCTCTTTCACTAGTCGGGGTGCTATCACCTTCAAGGGAAGACTGTGCGTCCCAGCCAATGCAGATCTTCGAAGAGAAATTTTGGATGAAGCACACCGTTCGAAATACACAGTGCACCCAGGGGGTACAAAGATGTACCGGAACCTCAAGAGTCACTTTTGGTGGCGGAATATGAAGAGGGAGGTTGCGGAATATGTGGCACGGTGCTTAGTGTGCCAACAGGTGAAAGCAGAACACATGCGACCCGCCGGTCTATTGCATTCCCTTCCGATTCCCGAGTGGAAATGGGAGAACATATCCATGGATTTCGTAGTTGGCTTGCCAAAGACGGCAAGGGGCTCAGATGCGATATGGGTAGTAGTGGATCGTTTGACAAAGTCCGCTCATTTCTTACCCTACCGAACTACTTTCAACTCAAGTCAGTTGGCTGCACTATACATCAAGGAAGTAGTTAGATTGCACGGAGTGCCTGTTAGTATTGTGTCGGATCGGGATCCAAGATTCACGTCAAGATTTTGGAAAAGTTTCCAGGAGGCTATGGGTTCCCGACTTGATTTCAGCACCGCTTTTCATCCACAGACGGATGGACAAACCGAAAGAGTGAACCAAGTCATTGAAGACATGCTTCGGGCTTGCATGTTGGATTTCAGAGGTAGTTGGGAAGAGCACTTGCCATTGGTTGAATTTGCCTATAATAACAGCTATCAAGCAAGTATTCAAATGGCACCATTTGAGGCCTTGTATGGGCGAAGTTGTAGGTCTCCTCTCTATTGGGATGAGGTAGGCGAAAGGAAAGTGCTTGGTCCGGAGTTGATTGAGCAAACTGCAAACACAGTTAAGATCATCCGGGATCGATTGAAAGCCGCTCAAGATCGCCAGAAAAGTTATGCGGACACACGCCGTAGGGACTTGGAATTTCAAGTAGGGGATCAAGTTTTTGTGAAAGTATCTCCTAGCAAAGGGATCATGAGATTTGGGAAGCGAGGCAAGCTCAGTCCTCGGTATGTTGGGCCTTTTGAGATTATCACACGAGTTGGTGAAGTTGCTTATCGAGTAGCTCTTCCACCTCACATGGCTACAGTTCATAACGTCTTCCATGTGTCCATGCTTCGGAAGTATCTTGCGGATCCTTCGCATGTCATAGACTTGGAACAGTTGGAGATTCGAGAGGACCTCACCTTGATTGAAAAGCCAGTCCAGATTTTAGATCGAAGGAATCAGGTGCTTCGCAACAAGACAATCCCTTTGGTTCTTGTGCAATGGCAATACCATGCTCGGGAAGAAGCTACATGGGAGCGTGAAGCCGAAGTCAAAGCAAAGTACCCAGAATTACTTGAATGAGTTTCTGTGTGAAGTCTGTATATGACTTGTAATGTCCTTTTTGATTTGTAATGCAAGTAGTGTCTGAATTTCGAGGACGAAATTTTTGTAAGGGGGGGAGGATGTAGAGCCCCAGACTTTTCCATGCTTAATACATGACACTTTCGTTGTCATCTTGCCTTTTTAGAGGTATGATTAATAAATGAGGAAGAATTTGGAAATTTTGAAATGTCAGAATTGTTCCTCTTCGAAGTACGAACACAACGCAAGTTGAATCGTCAAAATCGGACGAACGAGTCAAAAGATATGGCCAAAACAGTCTGTACCTGTAGGAAAACGTATACTGTGTGCATCCGTTGTACAACTCACCACGGGCACGTTGTACAACTCACCACGGGCACGTTTGTATAGTACAACGAGTTGGCACTATTCACAGCACAACGAGTTGGCACTATTCACAGCACAACGAGTTGGCACTATTCACAGCACTATTCACAGAAATCCCAATAAGGGTATTTCGGTCTTTTGGTCAGTTCACTCTTACCTTAAGAGTTTAATCTGAGCCTTTAGGGCATCATTCGACACTTAGAGAGTTTGAGAGAATAGAAGAAAGAGGAGAAGGCGATTCCAACCTAGGGTTTCCATTTGGGAGAGAAATCAAAGGGTTTGAAACCCTAGATCAACCTCCAGCCCGTTTTTCTTCAAGATCAAGGCACAAACTCGTGAGGAGCATCTCCTCAAACTAGGGCAGCAGCTACACAGTCGTTTTGGAAAGGGGTTTCTTCCTCATTTCTTCAAGGTCGGTGCTTCTTACTACCCTCCTAGTTATAGTTCCTCTTTCCCCTTCTTTTCTCTTCATTTTCTTTCATTTACACATGTGCTATGAGATGGATAAATGGTAAATGGTGAATGGTGAATGGTGAATGGTGAATGGAGATGGAATGGGCGATTGGATGCCAATGGTTGTGTGTGATGAACAAATGGGGAAGGGCATTGTTCCAATAATGAATGTACATGTATGATTTGAGTAAAACCCATCTAGAAAAGCATGTTGTAGGGTAAATCCATAATGAACACACCATGTTTGATGAAATGCCAAGGTGAACACAGTGAGCTGAAAATCTGGAAATGCATGCCTAATAAATTATGAATATTGCTAGGGACTATGATAGTGTGTTTCCTGTTTTCCCATAATGCTATGAATACTACATTACTCAATCTTTGATGCTATATGTGTTGTGAAATTACCTAAATGTCATCTTTAAATTTGAATGCAAGTATGTACACGGTTTCCACGAGCACGGCATGCATGGCATGATTTATCGAGGTTTTCAAGAACATGGTTAGAGGTGGGACATATCCTACGATATGTTTTACCTCGCTTTTCACAAGAAGACAAGAACCAACATTCCACGAGGGGTCTCCCCTCACTCACAAGTGCATATCATGAAGAAGGGTCTCCCTTCCCTCGCAAGTACATACATATCATAAAGAAGGGTCTCCCTTCCCTCGCAAGTGCATTACATAAAGAAGGGTCTCCCTTCCCTCTCAAGGCATCTCACAAGGACACCTCACAAGGATATCTCACAAGTTACATGATCACAAGCAAGCACGCATGACATGCATGACATGACACGACATACAAGAATCAAGCAAGATAGACATGACAAGCTTTCAAGTACAAAAAGATATTTCAAGTCAAGTCAAGCACACGATGTTTCAAGAGGATTTATCGGTTTTCTACGAATTACAAGCATGATTATAAACTGCTTACTTCCTTGTATGATGTGAATTGTTTCCGTTTGACATATATGAATTGCTCCTGATTATGTATTGCTATTTCTACGCTATAATTGTTGGTTAGTATTTAGTACCCGCTGAGTATTCCATGCTCAGCCGTACTTCTTTTGTCGGCAGGTTCTGAGGGTGCTGCTGCCCCATTTGATGTTTGTGCTCCTGGTCCATGGGTGGAAGAGGAGTACGCCGAGGAGCCTTTGGAGGAACCTCCCGTAGAGGGTTATCAGTAGGTGGTGATTAGATTCTGAGTGGATTAGCTGTGGGTGAGATGAGAGTTAGATTTATGTATTTTGGCGGGCATGTCCACTCTTTCGTATGGATTACTTTTTGTATAAACTTGGATTTGTGTATGTATATACATAGAGGTTTGGTAGTCTTCCGCTGTGCTATGTTAGAGTATGTTTCCACTGTTTATATCCTCTATTGTATATGCTCTGTGGGTTTTGCAGGTTAGTTGTCAAGCAAGTCATGATTAGTCGTCCAAAGTTCACTCTAACTCCTAGGGTGGGTTTTGGGTCGCGACAGGAGTTCCCTATTTATAGGGGAGATTGAAGGGGACACACAAGGCAATAGTACCGAGGTTGGTGGAGGGATCCAGAGGTGGAGTGGGCATCTGCAGCAGGGGAGGGGTGTTGGATGCATGCCTGAAACTGCAGGGGGTAGCGTGCTACAGGTCTGTTCACTCGTCCCCTTGTCAGGGACGGTGAGCAGTAAGATGTTTTAAAAAAAAAATTTGTTTCTTAACTTGTTTGGGTTTGGGCTTTAGTTCTATACGGGTATGGGCCAACCATGTTGGCCCTGCCACATTGGGTTGGCCCAAACAACACTTTTTTTTTTTTTTTTTTAAAAGAAGAAAAAAAAGAAAAAACCTTCTTCAGGTGGGTACCACCCTAAAAGGCCATGGGCCATGATTTTTTGATTTTTTTTGTGTTTCTTGGGACTTTGAAATGGGCCTTGAGCCCACGAGGTTTTAGTCTAGGGTTAGACTAGGGCTAAGCTAGGGTTAGGCCTAGGGTTTAGCTAGGGTTCACCTAGGGCTAAGGGACATAGGCTGGGTATTAACTATGGCTAAAGGATTTAACCCTAGTTAACAAGGGGTGTAAAAATTGGGTGCTTACAGCATCTAGATCAACGGTCTAGATTAAACCACTTAATCGTTAACTCCCTTGGCTCAATGTAACGGTTCTAATGGCTCTTTGGGTCTTAATGACTTGGTCAAAGTGGCTGTTAAGCCATTTGACTAAATCTAAGACATCCAACGGTCATCCTTTGCCAAGATACCCACTCTGGCTTAGAGATGATCCGATGCTCCTCATCCCACAATACTAACATGAAATTATGCACAAATTTATGCATGAAATTTGAATATAATTAAATATCATATAGTATATTTGTAAAACATGAACATGCATGTGATGATGTGCACGAGTGTGTGATGCATGTGGGAATTCATATTATTGAGGTTAGATTTAACCCATCAATAATCATAGCCGTTTGATCGAAGGATTGTAGCCACCCGATCCCATTATCCAACAGAGATTAACGTTTTCTCTTCTATGTAAACTTTTCTTTATAATAACTAATTATTTAAATAGAATTATTTAAAGAACTTGTTTATTTACAAGAAATATCATTATCTCTAAAATTTTTAAATAATTTTGATACATTAAATTTTTAGATAAGATGAGATAATTTTTTTTTATAATAATGCAAACTTGGTTTTTTAAGTTATATAATAATAAGATAAAAATTTATATATAACAATAAAATTATGAATTTTTAAATGATTAAATTAGCTACTTTTAATATGATACATATAAAAAATCTCACAAGAAATGACTAAACTATCATCATTTTTCTTTTATTTTATTTTTATTCTTTTCTTATTCTCTATTTTTAATTTTCTCATCATATTTTTCGTTTATTCATTTTCTTTCAACACCCCGTGCATTTGCATGCGATTTTTGCTAGTATATATATATAAAAGAAAGAGAAGAAGATGAGATAAGAGCATGGATAGTTTTGGAATTACAAAAGATTCAATCAATGTTTTGAACATGGGCATTCTTTTTATATTAGTAAAGATAAAGATATTATATAAATTCTATATAGATTGGGACAACAACATGAGGATTCAAATGCTTTTTTAAAGCTTGGGATTCGAAAAAATATTTGAATCCACGCGTGTTGGCCACCCCAATCTCGATATGGTCTCGGCACTAGATGGTCTCAAAAGCAAAATCATAATAAATATTTAAAAAATGTCATAAAGTTGGAAATGGTTACAACGGGTTACTTTAGGTTTGAAAAATTAAGCACCTCTATCTCAGTAGCACAAATAACTAACACTCTTGATTAGTGAACAAAGAAAAAAAAATATCCACCACGCTCTCTTAATCCTAAAACATATATATTTTTTGGGAAATAGTTAACGTACCCATGAAATCTATTTACAAACCAAAGGCTGGACCTCATTGGTCCAGTCTTAGGTTTGTAAAAAGATTTCCTGGGTATGCCTATTACTGCTCATATTTTTTTAATGTAATAATGTTTCACCATGTTATTAATCCAGGTTAAATATTTGTGAATGATAGGAGAAGGGGAATGCAATAGCTGAAAGATGCCAATTAGTCTATAAGTACTTCAAAGTATACTCTCGAATCTTAATCCTTTAATTCAAATCATGAAGTATAGTTGAAATTATACTTGAGAGTACCCATAGACCGACTCAGTATACTTGCTTGTCGGAAAAAAAAAATGTAATAATAGCGAATAAGAAAACAAATAGTTTTTATAATACAATTCATTACTGCTCTATATTAACATATTTTTTGAAAGGACCCAAAAGGGTTGGAAAGACTTGAATATCTTTATCTTAATTTGAAGGAAAGACCTCTCTATTGAGGGAGGTTTAGGGATCCAATCCCAGGGTGACAAGTCCACAAGAGGTCCGATCTCCCAAGCCAACCACTAATCATTGTTCTAAACATTAACCGTGGTTAAATGATACCCTCAAGCAAATTTCATTTTTGTGAAGGAAACCACCTAAGAGGCTAAGATATATTGAAAAAGATTTAGCAGAAGAGTATCCACATGAGCTTAATGGTTCTTATTTTTTACAATTTATGAAGGCACTCAAACCATTGACACTTTTCTCATAGTTTACCCGATGTGGGACTAAACTTAAAGAGATGGATACACTTGAAGAGATCTAGTCTCACTAGCTTCAAGTCTCCCCTTCAATAAAAATCATGATAAACCAATAAATTACAGACTAGTTTGGAAATAGTTTTAAAAACTTAAGGATGAAAACATAATTAATTTTTATACAAAACCTTTTGTAATTTTAAGAAATTTAAATCATATCTCAACATAAAATACCCTTTAAAGCACTTTTGTAAATTTAAGAAATTTAAATCATGATCATAATGGTCAAAGTTAGTCATCAAGGAAAAATAAACACACTATATGGGTCTTGATGCTCCTTTAAAGCACATTATAAAACTCCCATGACACTCACTATCTTATCTTACTAAAAGTGAGAATGACAATGACCCGAACATATATTTTGACTTAATTATAAGTATCTTTTTGACAAAGCAACACATTATAAGGATTTGGGGAGTGTCACTCTGCCAGTTTCACTCATCCACAGGTGCCTCTCCTCTTCTCTATGCTTTTGACAATCGAAGAAAGGGAAATTTCATCATTTTAAAAACAAGGGCCTAGTAGGCGGGTCTAAAGTAGGTTATACCCTCGTCCGTTAGGTAAACTAGCAAAGGGAAGTGAGTAGCCCGCCATGCATTTGATTATGTAGTAAAATATCGTGTCCATGTGTCCCTTTTAACACCCTTTTAATTATGATTAAGTATAAGAAAATTAAAGTTAATATTTTTGGGTTTTTTATTTTTAAAAACCAAATTAGATTGCTTACCCTAAAAGTGAGGGAATCATAGCCACAGTTGATTAGATGTTAAAAAGGATTGATCGAAGACCACACATTCAACTACATTGTAAAATTGTGAAATAGGTAAGTTAAACATTTCTCCTGAGCTAAACTTACCCACAATTCCCAATGTGAGTATGTCTCAGTAGTCTTACAAAGGCCAATGACACCACGTCAGCACAACCCACAATTGTTTTTTTAATTACTAAAAAATTGAAAAGCTGACACCCACTTATGGAGCATTCCATCATTGGCTCTTTGTAGGACATAGCTATAGCGGCTAGTGTAGTAAGTCTTGACTCCGTTGAGTTGTGCAGCCCTGCTCCTTACAACATAGGCCTGTAGGTTTAGGCCAAGCCTTGTTTGAGATCGAGGTAGGCCTACTATGCTGGGCGGGCCCTTGAGACTCTTTCCACCCCTAATTGCGCTATGTTTATTAGTAGGTGGAAGCATTCAAAAGGGTAATTCAATCATGTGGCATTATGTATAATTGAGGTGAATAATAGGAAAGGGAATTGCTACACCAACTCGCAAGTGATGTTTTATAACTAATAGTGCATGATTTGTGATTGGTTACTACAATTATAAAAAATTTCTAATTATTTAATTTTAGGGCTATCTATTTTACATAAGGGAACCTTTCCTTACACGTAAATATATCTATTTCGATTGAGATGATTTTTTGCCACATATCTCTAGGGAGACCCGTCTTGACATTCAACGATCGGAATCAGAAATAACCCGTCACGACCATCATGTGTCATGCTATTCGAGGCCTCTCATTAAAGGCTTTAAGAACATGGCTGACTAGAATCCTGCTCAAGTAGAGAGAGAGAAAGAGGAGGCCAAATAGTCTGTATTAGTCCTAAAAAGTGTATTTTCTAATGAATTAGCGTAACAAGAGCGCGGAGCATCTATTTTAAATATAACATAATGTCTGGAGGAACAAAAGTCAGAGCAGTGGTTTGAGAGCGGGAGCACAAGGGTATTGCATGGTTTTGGTTCATATAGAATGACATTTGGGGCCACCCAATCCAAACCTTAATTAATTAAACCCTAAGTGGCCTTAAAAGCATGTCATTACACTAGAAGAACACCTTGTTAGGTCTAGTAGGTGGATCGGCCGCAGCATTTCACTAATGAAGAATCATAGACTATCAATGGGGCCGTAAAGGGTAAAGGCACCGTGGGCCTCTAGGGCAGGATAGCGATGGTTAGGCATGGGCAGACTTTCTTCGCCCCGTGAATTGGGCTCTGGTTTTCCACCGCAGATTCAGGCCTCATTGGTTATCGGCTCCAAGGCCTATTATCTATTTATGGAACGGGCCAGGCCCAGGTCCAGGGCCATGCCAGATTTTTCAATCCTATCCTGGACCTGGGCTAGTTGAGTGTGAGGTCTACCTTGCTTCCACCAAGACCTGGCCCATTTACAGCTCTTATTCATGTGGACTTGGTCCATGACCCTACAACCTCTCTTCATGCTAAAGCATCCCCGTGCTCCCTCTATGTGGGATTATACACGGTGGGAAAGCACACTCTATGAGTCCTTCTCATGCTCGGACTTGGTTTGGCCTTGGGCTTGATTAGGGCTTTGTAAAATTGGGCAACCTGCTCAACTGAAGATCGTAAAAAATCATATAATCACGTCTTCTTGACTTTAATAAAGGCGAATTATACAAACCAAATGATGCACAAGGTTCATGCTGGTGTATGTAAGGGGAACAATCAAGAAGGTAGTGAAGGGGCAGCTGCTCCTTTGCCGATTTTGTGTGGGGGGGCCTAGCCGATTTTTTTTAAGGACCAAATTCGTGGGTCATCTCGTATGTTTGTTTTAGTTTGTAATTTTTATTTATAAAAAGTTAAGGGGCAGCTACTCCTTTACCATGACTATGTCATCTTAAATTAAATAATTTAGTATAAAACTATTTTTTTTTTATAAGTTGAGGAGGACAACTGCCCTTTGCCCCATGCCTATGCCCTCTTAAATTAAATAGTACTAGTGGGCCACACGTGCGATGCAAGTGATGGAGGAAAGAGGGAGCGAGAGTGGAAAGAGGGACCCAAGTGAGACCCACTGATGCATGTGTGTTATAGGGGACATATGAAAGAGAGAAAATGCGTTAAAAAGGTGAGTTGTGCGGCGGTTGAAAACAAATAAAGCATGAGAGAAAAAAATAAGAGTCGATAGTTGAGGAAATCAGCCCTACCTAAGGGGTTGAAGTTAATAGATTTGAAATGACTTTAATACTTTTAAATATCAATTCACTAAAAAGTACTAGGACAATATAATATAATTTTTTTTATCATAGTAAAAAAAGTAGAGATAGTATAAATTACATATAATGAACTTTTCTAGTTTCAGGTTTGATTTCTTATGCAGTTAGGAGTGGGGCATGCTAACGGGAAGTCCGGTTATGAACATATATCAATCCCTCAAAAAACCTTTCTTTCATCGTGTGGTTGGAGCAAAATCACTTCTAAGTCACGATAGGTTGGGTGTCAAGCAAGCTTGGCCTGTTGCATCTCAAGCTTGTTCATATTCTATTGTCAATCCATTTCAATAACGGAAGGAATAATCGAGATTAGAAGCATATCTCTACTATTATAATGAGAGAAACGGGGTTAAAAAGTTAGGTTGATTTTTTTTAAACATTCCTAATGAGTCTCAATTTTGTAGTATCTTACTGTGAATGTATTAAGGTGAATTTTTTTATTATATTTTTCCTATTTTATCCATAACTCCATATAAAAAAGATATTATTTTATCTTATTTTACATGAGAAAAGTTAGTAGGAGTATTGATGTAATATCAACTATAACTAACAGTAATCCCTTTATATTTCCACGATTCCCTCCAATCTTTATCCTTATCTTCTCTTATGCTCCCTCCTTAGCCTCTCTCAACGAAGAGGCACACCCTCTCTACGTAGTAACTACTTTTCAAGAGAAAAAATAAGGCTTTTTGGTTGTCAAAATGTCTTCTATTCTAACTGTCCCTCACAATTGATTTTAATCTAAAAAGTCCTTCAAGTTTCTATACTCAAAATATTTAATTTTTTTTTCAAAATACCCTCATTAGGATCCCTCTTTCCAGTCTCTCTCTCCCCTTCTCCTCTCTCTCACATGCATCACACGTGCTGCCCACAAGTTTTCTATAATTCAAGTTGTTTTTCCATGCTCTTCAAGATCTTATTCGATATGAAAAGGAAAAAGAAAATGAGAATATAAAAAGTCCATCCATTTGAAAAAGATGGGATTTTATACCATATAACTTATAATCTTATATTAGGCCAAAATAGCCTTGATATTCTTTAATATTAGGCCAAAGTACCCTCGGTGCTAAACTTCACTTACAGAAGTTTACATGTGCTGAGGCATCTAGTATTGCACGACACCCTACCAAAAGCAATTATACATGTGTCATATGTAGTACCTACAATCTAGTGTATATATTATATATATAGTATAAAATACATTCTTACATTTAATAATATACATAAGTATTCTTAAAATATTAATTATTCAATATAAGAGACTATTAATTATTTATAGGGGTGTATTCGAGCCAAGTTGAGCCAAGTTTGAGCTTGGCTTGAACATGCTCGAGCTCGGCTTAAGCTTGAATATTCGAGCCTGAATGTTTAGGCTTGAGCTTGGCTTGATCGAGCTCGAGCTCCGTCCGAGCTCGAATTTATTCAAGTCGAGCTGAGCTCGGGTTGGCTCAAGCTTGATTTACGAAATTAATTTGTTTAATTTTATATAATTTTAATAAAAATGTTTACTAATAAATTATGATATAATAAATCACAGAAACATTATACATTCATATATGAAAATAAAAATTGGCAGTAGATCATAATTTATGCTTTTAACTTCTTAACTTTTTTTAGAATAATTATCTCTCAAGCTTATTTATCAAAAATTATTACAATCTATAATAAATAAAGTTTAAAATATTATTTTATATTAATATAAATAATATTACCAAAAAAATTATATATATAGATATTTCGAGCCGAGTCGAGCTCAAGCCAAACTGAGCCCAACTTCAAGCCGAGCCGAATCAAACGGGTTTGGCTTGAGCTTGGATTGTTTGAACATCCGAGCTTATATAAAAGCTTGGCTTGATTTGTTCAACCCTGAAATGCCAGGTTGAGCTTGGCTCAAATGAGTCGATCTGGGTTGAGCCGACCTATCTTGGCTTGAGTGCAGTCCTAATTATAAACATTAATGGAACCAAGTCGTTTTCTCAAAAAATTATTAGTTGCATGTCCACAAACAAGTAACTTGAAAGTCAGACAGTTATCTGTTCAAATGAATCTCACTATTAAGTTGACTTAATTAATATTGATCAACTTTAGTTAATTAAAGAATTGCGGATCAATAAAAGTAAACAAGTGATGTTATTTGATTTGAATGGACACACGAGTTCATTTCCTAGTGAAAAATTGATATTTTGGGAATGCAGAAGGACAGGGCGCCATCGACCATGTTCTGACATGGATTTTATTTGGTCTTCGGTGTGTAAAGCATGTCATATGCCAAGTCTAGACTTAAGGGCAGTTTGTTTTGCTGTTTCTCTGATTTTTTTTTAGTTACATGTATTCCCATTAGTATTGTTTCTTGAGAATGAAAAAAAAAGTAAATTTTTAGAACTTTTCTAAGAAATAATCCACAAGAAGGGCGTCTACACATAAACCGTATTTCATCTCTCTCTAATTAATCTCCTCTTTCCCACCCCACCGCCACCATATAACTACCACCACAACCTCCCACCCCATGATAGGGATGTAACTGAGTTGAGCCGAGCCAAGTAAAAAGGTGTTTAGGCTTGACATATTAAGTTACAAGGCTCAAGCTCGGCTCGAGCTTCCCAGTTCTTATTCAAGCTTGGCTCATGAACAAAACTATTAGCTTGAGCTTGGCGCAGTTAATTACCAAATGAATACATTCATATTTGATCTTGGCTTGCTAACCAAATGAGTTTGAAAATCAAGCTTAAGCTTGGTTTGTTTATTAGATAAGCAAGCTAAAACGAGCATAGCTTGACCTGTTCGTAAGCAACTTAGTTCGGATACCAACCCTACCCCACCACCACCACCCCGTCATCACAACCATCACCATTGTCACCGGCCACCACTCCCCTCATTGCAACCATGACCACCCCCTACCTCCACCCTCCCGCCCTCACCCCCACCACCACATCCACCACTTTTACCCTTACCATCACCACTACCAACCCCACCTCCTATCACCACCCCTAACCCCCTAGCTAACTCTCTATAATAGGGGCATTACAAAACCAAAAAAGTAAAGTATGACATGTATAATATTGGAACCTGGGGGTGTAGCCCAGTGGTTGAAGGACGGGCGTTAACCCAGAAGTCTCGAGATCGATTCATGAGCTCCCCTCAATATTGATTGTATGGGGTGGGGATATTCGCTATGCGGCAATGAGACTAGTATGAGTCTTTAAGGCTCATGATATCCACCTTTATTTAAAAAAAAAGAAGACATGTATAATATTGGTCATTTCATAAAAATCATAGCATGTCATGTATAATTTAGGTAATTTAATAAAACTTTATAATATGATGATTTGTTATGTAATCTAATTGAAATAGTATTCGACCAAAAAAAAAAAAAAATTTGAAATAGTATAACTGTGACACTGAGTTATTTTTCCACACATGATTTTGTCTATTTAGTAGGTTGAGGAATGCTAGCCCCACTCTCAGGGAATTCCTACTTTCAGCCTAAGCCAACTATTTGTCCATTTGTACGGCTTTAACATTGAAAATGGCCAGGTGGTTGGCTCAGGCTGAAAGTAGGAATGCCCTGAGAGTAGGGCTAGCACTCCTCTTAGTAGATTCCGACCGACTGTCCCCAGCCGGATTCTGAGCAGATAATACAAAAATGTATTCAATTTTTTTATTTGTTAACCGACTACCCTTTACGCTTGCCGAAACCCTTGATGGATTGAATAAAAGAGAAGAGAAGGGATCTCTTCTTAAATTTTGATCACTTATATATACAAAACATAAGGGCATGTTTCGATGCAATGACTGGCCTTTTGTGTTTTAATTAATATGAAGCTCAGACTCTTTGGCTGCAGTGGAATAAGAAATGGATAACCACGTTTGAAGTAGACTCACTTAAATTTAAAAAGGGAAACCAACTAAACCATTACAACCACTCACTTTAAATTAAGAAAGAGAAAAAAGACAAAAAAACTAAAGTCTTACCAAGACCTTTTCAATGGCTTCTCCAACAAAGCCGATAGGTACATCTCCCTGAGCTCCGGTCCTCGGTCAAGCTTCCTCCCCACAACCCACTTCACCTTATTAAACCCAATGCTGTCGATCAAAGGCACATAAACCTCCTCTAACTGTTCTCCCACACAGAAGAAATGATCAAGCCAGAATAACCCACCAGGCCTAAGCACCCTATAGATATCGAACAAAGAGAAATGCAACAGTGTCGTTGGAATCCAATTACTCAACACATGCATTGAATGCACGATATCTAACGTATTATCAAAGAAAGGGAGTCTCTGAGAGATGCTCAAGTACAAAGGAACAACCCCTCTTGAAGCTATGAAGCTGTTAAAAGGACCATTAAGGTTCATGGAAGTAGTTACAATTGTTACATTCCTCTCCCTCATCCTAACCGCAAAAGTCCCCGACCCACCTCCTATATCGAGCCCGATACGCACCGTGCCGGGCTTCTTTTTACCGAGAACTTCGTCGATCGAGAAATCAAGTCCTCCATCACTGTTTGCTATAACCCAACGAGTCTTCTCTCGGCCATCTAGATCGAAACAGTCCTTACAGTCGTCGAAGCCTTTCTGATTACGATTACGGTTGATAAGGCATGAGTAGCTCTTGCAAGAATATGCAGTCCATACGACTGAGTTATCGGAAGGGGTGGACCATAGGCTGAGGGGAAGTGGGAAGGGCTCGACGAATTTAGGAGGGGATGCGGGGCGGCAGCGACGGCGAGGGAGGGGTTCGCAGCCTTTGAGGAGAAGTTTTTGAGCTAGGAGTTCGTCGTCGGGGCAAGATCCATTGATTTTGTATGACATGTAATGGTGGAGATAATCTGGGAAGAGAGTGCATGGGTGGCCGACAGGAGGGTGGATTTGATCGGAGTCGAAATTTGTGTTGTATCCAAGTGGGAGTAGCTGTGGAGATGTGAAGGCGAGAAATTCAGATGGAAGGTTAGTAGTAGTTGAAGAAGTGGTTATTGTATCATCGGTATTGGGTTTGGTGACTGTGGCTGTAGTAGTAGTAATAGTAACACGGTTGAAAAGACAAGATGAGGAGAAGAAGAAGACTGTGATGAGATTGGAAGAGAGGAGGAGAAAAGGGAAGAAGAGAGTGGTGGAGAGAGAGCGAGTTGTTTGAGAGCAATCCATGGGGTTGGGGTTGTGAGAGTGAGTGAGACTCTGAGAGTTGATGGTTTGTGAATCTGTGATGGTAAGGGTTAGTTGGGGGGTGGGTGTGGGTGCTTTGTTAATTAGTGTAAATGTAGTTGGTGTTGGAGCTTATAAATAGTCAACACTATAGTACTAGACAAAGCCTAGCAAAGTCTCGGGATCTGTCTATAAAAAGGCTCCTACTGAAATTTCCCAGGGGAGATGAACATGTCTCTCATGAGATTTTCTTACACATTATCTATGAACATGGGATCAACGGAGCAATCAAAAAAATGTCTTTTACAGTGGCAGTTTGATAATTACAAATAAAAAGAAGGGCATTTCTATTCCTAAGTCTTTTTTTCCTTTTAATTCCCAACCGAGTTCTGATTAGATCAGAGGACAGAAAGGACCTTTTCCAAGTTGACCACGGCCCCTAACTGCCAAAAAGTGGATTGCTCCGGGAACGGGTGGCTGAAAGTTAATGTGGACGGTGCAGCTTTACCTAGTGGTCTGGCAGTTGGTATGGGAGTAGTGGTCAGGGACCTATAGGGTTTTTTCTCAAATTGTGGGGAGATAACAGTACTCGGATAGCGGAGGTGGAAGCTATTCGTATCAATGGTCCCATGTGATTTTAGAATCAGCCCCAATTCCCCACAGGGAGGTCGTTACTTTGTTTGAGGATGTTCAGCGGCTCAAGGCAGCTTGCACAAACCTGGATTTTTGTTTCATTCCTAGAATGGCTAACACCAAATCCCACTCTGAAGCCCAATGGGCCTTGTCAGAGAGTATTTGTTTTGTAAATGCCTCTAGTGGTTCTCTTACTCCAGTAGCTCCCACGCGAGCTGACTTGCTCTACTCGGATGTTTTCTCTCCTTAATATGAAGTATCTCTTTAAACAAAAAAAAAACAAAAAAAAGTTGACCACCCCAATCAAATTTCAATAAATTAGGAAAGGCAAATAAAAATAAAATAAAAATCTCACTGGCATGTGTCAATTTACAATTGGGTGGTCAGTTTGGAAAAGGCCATGTGATCCGTTTTCTATTTTCCTTCCCAAAATACTATTTCAAATGCTTATTTTGAGTTGCTCTAGTTGTCCTTCAATTAGAGCTCCTTAATTAATCTCAATTTCTTAAGAGTTTAACTATCAACATGAGCTCTGGTTGAAGAGACAATCATAGCAACCCAAAAATATGCCTGAACAGGGGTTAGTTTGAGAATTACAAGAAAAAAGTTTTAGTTGATAAAAAATATTTTTCTTTTGTATTGTAATTTTCAAACTAGCCATATTACTCGTAATGCAATGGTTTTTTTTTAAAAAGACTCGGATTTCTTTTTTTAAAAAGACTCGGATTTCTCTATGGTTATAACAGGACTCCTTGGATTAAGATTTACAACACATAGGTCAGCATGTGTCCTTTTTAAAACCCCTTAACTTTATTAAGATTTACTAATCCTTATGATTCAGCCATCTAACTCTTTTTTTTTTTTTTTTAGAAAAACATATTAACTCTAAACTCTAAAGATTAAAGTTGTTAACTGAAGTTAAAAAGCACAGCATCATATGCTTCTTCAACCGTAAGTAGATTAGAAAGATTCACGTTGATCAACGCTCGTATCGAGAGTTGGGAGGCCAAAAAAATTAACCGACAATTGAAAAAATATACACGGATCCCATGACCATCTAACTGGTTAGCTTTTCCAAGGGGATCCCAACTCCCATGATTAGTACTGTGCCAGGTAGGAGGTGTTCATGGGCCACAAAAATCCATAAAAATCTATTAGTAAACAAGTCGGGTTCGGGTTAAAAAATTACAAGGAAGCAAGCCCAACCCCTCAAATCTCAAATCCGATCATTGACACTCCTGGCGAATAACAAAAATTATCTTGTCATTGCAGCCATGCTTAATATGAAGAGTACAAAGTTCTAGAACTGAGTTAACACGGAATATTTCCGTCTCTAAAGTTTCAGTACAAACCTATTGCTAGTAGCATAAGTTGGTGGTTAGTAGTGGGGAGTACTTTCGTGGAGACTTATAAAATCCTTCATTTTGTAATTTTTATCAATATGTATTTTTATTTTTTTTTGAAAACTAAATGTATTGATGCTTTTTATCTAGGGTGGTGTTACCCGCACCCAATTATTTTATGACTACACACCATTATTTTAAATAAACACCCTAATTGATTAAATGGCAAAAATGTCCTGCTTCTTCTACCTTTGCGTCGACAACCCTTTTCTGGCAACGTTCTAACAACTATTGTTTCATAAACGACCTTAATACTCTTTGATTCAATGAAGTGATGGATGGAAAATCTAACTTGGACCTTAACAGTCTCAAACGTTTCATGCATGGCCCGCTGGTCCATTAGGCCATCAAAGCCTATGCTTTAGGCCCATTAAAAAAAAATATTAAAAAAGTCCCATTTAAAATATTAAAAATAAATTAAAAGGCCCTATTTATAGTTAAATTTTTTTTTAATAATATTAAAAAATTAAAAAAAAATCTCAATTAGAATTTTTGCTTTAAGCCTCGAAATCGCTTGGGCCGGCCCTGGTTTCATGTCGACAACTATGAACTCGTATTCAAGTTCTTGCTCGTGGAGAGAACTTGTGGGGTTCAAACAAACTAAATTTATTTCTGTTTGGATTTGAATTTGAGTTTGAAACTAAATTCATATTTGGTGGGTTTGTACTATCTGTGAAGCTACTGAAAGACCTGAGCTTAGGCTTTACTGGTGAAGCTGAAAAAGAGAAGCAAGACGATGAGAGCCTGCAAAGCCTTACACCATAATATTGCAACAATCTAAGCTTCTTGAAGCTACCCATTTCATCTGATCAAGTAACCATGTGATTTTGCTTTAGAGGATTTTCGTCGAACGAGTGTTCTTCAACTTGAATTCACGTGTGCCCCACAGAGGCCAAAAAACGGAGTCTGGATTAAGGAAATCAGAGCTGCTCAGGATGCTAGAAGTTAGCCCTTGGTGGTGATACTTACTGATTTGTCCGTTCGTTCGCGTGGGGCGACGATAATTCGAACTTTCTGCAGCCTTTCTGATCTGGGGTTTAAATCATTTGAAGGGCAAGAATCACATTTGTCAGCGATTGGATTTTTGTTTTGGGTTTATCAGAACTTGGCAAATTCCGAACTCAAGGCTGTCAACAAGAGGGAGAGATAGCTCTCTGCCTTTTAGGTAATAAGAGGTTTGATTGGAGACGAGTAAGAAATAAAAGGTTTCACTGGGTCACCACAGATGAAGGAAGAAGAAGAAGGTGGATATTTTTGTCATTTAACTAATTTTTGTGTTTATTTAAAAATTTTAAAGTATTTATTTTTTGATTTGGTGTGTAGTAATAAATTAGTGGGATGCGCCTAACACCACCCTTTATCTATTGGGTTGCAATTTCTCCGAGACTTTAAATAAGCAAAATTAATGATTTCAAATCTCATAGAAAATGGTTATGACTTGAAATCCTACAATGATAAGAATTAATCCGGCTAAAAACCTTGACAAAGTGATGACTCAAATTTCTTACCAACTAATATGACAAAGTGTCGAGCTTTATAAACCTTAGCAAAAGAATGGACCCTTATAATACACATTTATGACAGTTTCTAATCTTGAAGGTTTTTTTCTCACATCACACATTTATGACAGTTTCTAATCTTGAAGGTTTTTTTCTACATCTTCTATTCATGACAATTCCTTATGGGGAAAATAGATAACGGACCACAAGGTCAGCTAGCATGCGGACCACCAATAAAAGTTTGGCAAGGGGCAGGTGGGGTTTTCACTCCGTAGCTATTCTCTGTATCCCTTTTTAACTCCCTTTAACATTGGTTAGGATTCACTAATCCTTAGGGATAAAGAATCTAACCTTATTAAAAAAAATCTCCATTTAATTGTGGTTAAGACTCACTAACCCGTAAGATTAAGAATATAACCTTAATTTTTAGAAGAAAAAAAATTGGATAACACTTAAATGTACCATGGTTTCCATTTTGTAACGAAATGGCCGGTCCTCATTGGTTCACGCCCCAATTTTAAATACTCATAAACTGTGGTTAAGATTCACTCACCCTTAGGGTTAAGGAATCCAACCTTAGTTTTTCAAAAAAACCAAAGTCTTAACGTTAATTGATTTAAATTTAATCAGGTTTAAAGAGGTGTTAAAAGGGACACAAGGACAAGAGGATAAGATAGGAAACGGACCTGAGTATGCTAATCACTGCTCAAAGAAATTCTCCCTCTACAGAATTCTATTTCATTGGTTATATAAGCAATTCAAGTCATCTCTCTAATAATAAAGAGGGAGAGAAGATATTCATAATTCTCACATGGTATCAGAGCCACACAGTTAAAGTTGCGTGGATGGATTGAATCGAATCATCATTCTTTTTTCTTCAAATCTTCCCAATGGCCAACATATCCCTCAAAGTTTGGAGATTAAACTCATTCAAACCAATTATTTACTATAGAGAACTCAATTGTTAGTTCTGGTCAAGAGTCAAGGTCTCATGAGTTTCATTAACAAAGAAGCCTCGCCACCACCAAAAAGGATCACCGGCCTAGATAGCTCTTCAGCCAATGGTCACAAGTTGATCACCAACCCATGGATAACTGGAATGTTGAATGAAGATCCTCTCACATCTTCTCTTTACAAATTATATAAGAGATTAAAAAAATAAATATGATGATTTGGTTGCCATAGGCAAGCCAGTTGAAGATAAGAAGAAAATTTTCTGGTTGTTGAATGGATTGGGGCTTGAATACAAACCCATCATCCTATAAGAAAATTGTCCTACTACAAAGCCGCCGTGAAACATGCCTCTATATGCATGCAAACAATAATGAATATGTAGCATTTATGAGCCAACATGACCGTCTCCCATTAAAGAGGATGTGATATTGGATTTACGTCTAGAGGTTAGGAGTTTACACAGATTGGCCAATCTAATCTAGGAGGCCACAATCCTGGGAATCATCCACGTGAGGAACAATAGAATCGAAATCAGACCAATGATTGAAGATTTTTTTGGTTTGGGCATGGTTGTGATATGTCAAATATGTGGAAATAGAGGCCATATTGCTCTTACACCTTGCCACGGGCACAATTTTAGCTCATATTTTACAACTGAAGACGTTCCACAAGCTTTGGCACCATGACCATCAATGATAACCAATATTGCTTGGTTTCCTTATGTTGCAATTTTTACAATTTTAAAACAAAATTTAGTGGTTTTGTTTATTTTCTCTTAAATCATTTTCATATTCTAACATTCCTATTAAAGAGCAACAATTTTGGGTTTGGAAAGAGTAATGAAGAGTTTCAATGAAAAGATCAAGGTCTATCATCTTCCTTAGAAAATACAAGAAAAAAGAGTTTTATAGATTTTTTGATATTCTTCTTTTTTTGTTTTGTGTTTTTATTTTGATGCTGTTGAATTCGCTGTGACCGTTGATTTGTGAGTGCTCACTACCAACGGATTCAGATTGTTGAATCCTGGGGTGACCGTCAAAGACTTGTAAACACCGGAGCAGGGGCGTTAATCACCTTAAGGGCAGCGTGTTCAACACGTGCCTCAATCTCCATATTGATAAGTGTTTTATCCTTATTTTCTCACTTTAATTTACTTAAAGCATTCGAGTATTGTTCTGTATATTTTTATTTGATGCATATATAGTCCTCTATATCCAATTTCTCCAACAATCTTAAGATGATTAATTTTTTGAGCCTATAAATTGTGAGAAAAAAAAACTTATATTTCCTTTCATTGATTTTCTAATTTTGTCTCTCTGATCGAAGAGAGGGGTATTACTACAATTTATATAGAATCAACCTTTCAAAACGAGGTTGAGTTTTGATGGGATTCCTCGAAAGAATTGTAGTTGTAATCTTGAAGATAAAGAGGGCATCAAAGGCAAGAAGTGATAGATGACTGTGATAGAGACCGATCAGGATCCGGTGCAGAACCACGATCCTTCGCCGACTTCGTCTATGGACAGGCAAGGCGAGCAGCTTGGTGGCGTGAGAGATGGTTTCGTGTTGATGACATATTTCTGAAATACATTTGATCTTTGAGTGCGGGCTCTGTTCGCCACTATCTGGCTGCCACAATGGGCAATGACGACTGAAAGGTTTGAAGATTATAGTGATCTGCTCAAGATGTACCCGTATAACTTAAGAGACCCAAATCTCTTCGTTGCTTGCTTCGCTTTTCTTCACTTTTCCTCCACAGGACAGAATGAAAGATAGGAAGCGGATCCACAGTGGTCGGAGATGAAAGCTCTGGGGTTTAGAGATAAATACCGATTAGTCACCCTAAATCAAAAATATCACCTAAATGGATACGGTTTGAAAAGTTTTACCAAATTGGGTATGCACTCCAATATTACCCTTATCCCTGTTCGATTTTATATGCCTAGCTAAGGGGTTAATATGTCAAAAGCATACCCTATTAGGTAATAAAAATACAAAATATGCCTTTTTTGATAAATATATTAAAAGCATGTCATTTTAAATAATAAAAATGCAAAGCATGACCTTTTAGCTGAATCGCCCTTAAAATAAAGATTTGCAGCTAGTTTTGGTCTGTGGGAGGTGGCCAGCAGCTCCAATCACGTGGTTTGCAGGCCGTCAGATCTTTGAACGGACCTAACATGCACGCCGTCAGATTTTTGAACGGACCTAACATAAAGAGAGCGGAAGAAAATATGGTAAGTAAAGACAGAAGGTTGAAAAGGAGACGTTGTTGTGTGTATGTGTTTGCTTGGGTGGTGTGAATATTCCCTTGTCCTTGTGATATGATTGAGTTTACTAAAAAAAAAATTTTTATTATTCTCAATCGATTTCTTGAAGTTGAAGATATAGTTGAAGAGTTGAGCTTAAATTTTTTGTTAAGGTGTTACAGTCTGTACATTGATTGGGTGTATTAGACTTTGATGTGACTCATTGCTCTAAGGCTTTGTCTAGATGGAGCCACACAAGCCAACTCCAACATAAGCCGAGCTCAATAATGCGGGCTTGTAACCCGAGTTGGGGGCATTAAGGTAAGGTGATTCGAACTTTTGGTTTTAGCCACCGCGTAAGGTCTGGGTCTAGTGCGGGTATTGACTGTAGGAGTCATGAGGCGGAAGGTACCGTATGAATCAACATTGATGGGAGAGCAATTGAATGGAAATCGACATTGATGGTAGAGTTATTGAATCGCAATCGCATTAATATGGAAACCGTTGAGATTTAAGTTTCCTTATAGGGTTGAGCATTTACTTGTGTATAGTCTACACGTTTTTGAGCTCAAGCCAACCCAAGCAAATCAAAATTGCTTGCGTCACCAGCATTATTCTAAATTGGATATGGTGCATAACATACACACAAATTAGGTGTATTGTAAATGCATTTTCCGCAATATCAAAGCCAATACAAGTCCAATTTTTGATCTGTTTGAGCCGGCATGGTCCTGAAGATGTGGAGAACACAATAGCGGATGGGTTGTGGTTCAGAAAATTGAGAATTGCACATGCATTGGTAACACTCTAAATGAATGGTCAGATTTCAGAAACTCAATTTTTATATATTATCAGTTAATTGATTACTTGTGAAATTTCATGCTATATTTTATTGTCATATATGATTATATGACTTGATAAATTTCAATAGCCATAAATAGTTGGACACAGGTAGGAGAATAAAATTAACTGAAATTTAGAGAGATCCTAATTTAAGTTATTTTAAGACATGTGATTGATTAGATATGATAAAACTAAATAATCTTAAAATAAAAATATTAGGATATGATTGAATGAGATGTGCCTTTACTGTCCTTACTATATAACAATAAGGCATATAGAATCTAGATCTTGATAATACTGTGATTGAAGAATTAAGGAAAATTAAGAAATCTTTTCCTGTTAGATTCGGAAAAATTATGGGGATTTAATAAATCAAGATCTAAATGAAACTAATATTTATAATCTCAGTGTACCATTATTTTCAAATAAATGAGATAATATAAGGTAGAAGAAATGCTAGTAAAATGGATAATTTGCCCGAATATATCATATTAAGGTGATGCACTGTAGGAGAATAACATTCTCCAAGCTTCATCCTATGGTGTGGATATATAATGCATAGAATATGTGACGTTTATAGGTTAAGGATTTCCTATTAATGAGATGTATAGCTCTTCTGAGTGGGATATATAGTCATATAAATATCCTTGATAGACTCACTTATTTAACTGTATGTTAAGAAAATATACAGGAGATTGTGGATTATAACTAGAGTATTAAGCGTGAAAACCAATTTGTGTATTAGTTTTCCACTGGATGTGACACGCTAAATACCTTGTGCAAGACAAGTCAAGTTGAGCCAAGTTGAGCTATGAGCATGGTTATTCTTAAATCAAATATTGTGTAAAACATACACAAAAACCTCTATATAACACCATATGTTTTGAGTTATGTTGTTAATAAATGATGATAATCTGATTACATGCTTTGTCTCTTATACACTATGAATTATGTAGCTGAATTAACCTTTGTGGTTAGTAAAGTATTTATCATGTGCTCTCATAGAGAAACTCATTTTAAACTTTGAGTGTATTATATAATATTTGAAATTGTGGGGGTGTTTTACAAAAAAGAAACCTAATAAAACATTTACTTATATGTCAATGATATTATATGAGGATAAACCTAGAGTTTATTTATAACTTAAAGTTATGAGAATTTTATGTCAATGATTTGATCATTTATATTTGACATAGTAGAAGCAAATATAAACTTAAGTTGAAATAACATGAGTTTATATATTTGAGGATATATAATTATCTCAATGAGATCAGAATTTCAAGTGGACATTCATCCTTGTTGGTGAGGTTATCTCTTGGAAATCATCCAAGCAGACAAGCTATCTTATTCCACTATAGAGCTCAAATTTGATGTTTGTAGAAAGGAAATGTTTATAAGCTGAATGACTTAGAATCTTATTTGTTGCATAATGCAAAAATAATAATAAGATCCACATTGGAAATAAATATTATCTATAATGAGAATCCTGACATATACGTCAGATGAAGTACTTTGCTAGTCATTCCACAAATGAATATTTTGTAGATGGTTAGATTGCAGATGATTATCATGCAGGTGATTATCTTGTAGATGTTTATCCTACAGATGGTTAGATAATTACTCTAGGAGAGAGTAATTGTATTTCACATCTATTAATTCAGTGGACTAGCTAGTAAATTAACTTGAGGGTAATAGACTGTCTTATTTATATCATGAACTGTATTATACCTACATAGCATGTGATACAGGTAAACTCAGTAGATTTACCTATAACTCAGGACAAGATCTCTGAGATGCTTTAATTAGGATGTTAAGACATTTGAGATATAATCCAGATTGTTGCCTTACACCATATTGAATATCACATTGTATTAGAATGATACAACGATGTAACTATATTGGATATCCCGTGATATTAAAAAGATATAATAATGTAAATTAGATTTCAGATTCAAAAGAATCTAAGTTCATGAGTGAATATGTGCTCACTCTTGAAAGAGGTGCAATGTCATAAAAATCTATTAAATAGACTTGCATAGCCCGATTCATGATGTAATCAAAGTTCATAGCTTTAGATAAAGCTAGAAAAGAAGCAGAATGGTTAAGAACATTGTTGGTAGATATACCACTTTGGAGTTAGCCAATGTCTGCTATGTTAATACATTGTGATAGCCAAGCTGTTATAGCTAAAGCTAAAAATATATCATACAATGAGAAGTCCCGACATATGTCAAAGACATAATTCAGTTAAGGAATTACTTAACAATTGAATTAGTGCACTTGATTTTGTGAGGTCCAAAGATAATATTGCGGATCCAATGACCTAAGGATTAGCACAAGAACTAATTCATAATACATCGAGGGGGATGAGGCTAAAGCCTATTGATAAAAAGTCACCTACAATGGAAACCCAACTTAAATGATTGGAAATCCCAAGAACTAGGTTCAATGGGAAAAAAAAACTGTTGAGTGACTTATGAGAACACTAAAGTGGAGGATTCTTCATCCTCAAACTCATCCCTATGGTATAGTAGTGTTACTTGTAACGAAAGGAGGATGAGTCTTTGACTCTTAATGTCTTCTATAGTTGATTCACAGTGGGATGTATAGTTACAAGGCATCCTTAATAGAGACACCTATATGAGTGTGGAAGTGGGGTCGCTTCCTATGAGAATTTAGGCTGATTCTCTAGAGCACTCATAAATACTGGGATATAGCACATGACTGATAACGTGCACAACCGATAGAACTCGACAGTATTTTTGGAGCTTCTGTGTGTGTGATTTTTTGTCTTGGTCATTACTAAAATGGATTGGTTCAAGACATAGTTCACCAATTTCTTCATGCACCCGACATGTCTACACTAAGCTAAGGTTCAAGTTCAAAAGTCACCTTGGCCTATTACACAGGAGCTTTGGTTCGCTAATTTGATTTATTAAAAATAAAATTTTGTTTTATGTGGGGGATTGTTGCAATTTTAAAACAAAATTTATTGGTTTATTTATTTTCTCTTAAACCCTTTTCATATTCTAACATTCTCATTAAAGAGCAACCGTTTTGGTTTTGGAAAGAGTAATGAAGAGTTTTGGTGCCTTTAATTCTTTGAGACTATTTCTATAATAAGTGGTCATCATCTTCCTTAGAAAACACAAGAAAAAAGAGTTCTATAGATTTTTTGATATTCCTCTCTTTTTATTTTGGGTTTTTATTTTGATTCTGTCAAGTTCGCTGTGACCGTTGATTTGTTAGTGCTCACTACTGACGGTTTGAGATTGTTGAATCCTGGGGGTGTCCGCCAAAGACCTGTAAGCACCAGAGCAGGGGCGTTAATCACCTTAAGGATAACATGTTCAACACGTGCCTCAGTCTCCATATTGATAAGTGTTTGACCCTTATTTTTTCACTTTAATTTACTTAAAGCAATCGAGTATTTTTCTATATATATTTATTTGATTTATAGTGCTCTATATTGAATTTCTCCAACACCTTACACACACAGGAGCATCCACTCACATGATATATAAGAGACCAGGGTAAACTACATAACCTCAAAAATTATAATGATGATGTGATAGTCTCCAAGTAGGGCAAGCCTACATAACTTTATAGTACATCAATGATTTGAGCTATGGGCTAGAGCCAAATAGAAAATCACATTCACATTTTGAAGTTGGTGAAGTCTATGTTCTTAAAGACTCCATCTTTAACCAACCTCTCTATTCTTTCTCTCGAGATATGTCCAATTCTTTTGTGTCACAACATAGAGGAATTTTCATTCATTATGCCACGTTTCAATCCAACATTTATACTCGAATGAAGGGTCAACAGGTTTCAGTAAATGTGGCACCCGAGTCAATCAACCAAGTGTTAGAAGGAACTTCAACAAGATTTGATTTGAAACATACTAAAACCAAATGTTTACCTTTCTTTTCAAACCAAGCCTTGCGTTTGGGACAATCATTTTGAAGATGTCCATTCTTTCTACAAAAGAAGCATCTTACATTGTCGCCATCCCTCTGTTGAGTCTGAGAAATATTACTATACCCATTTCCTTTCTTTGGTGGAAGCTTCTTGTCTGTTCCAGGTCTTTTTCCTCTTCTTCCTACTTCTTGACTCACATAATGGAGTGAATGTTGTCCTTCCTGCTTAAGTCTTGCCTCCTCTTGAACACACATATTGGCCAATTCATTCACATTCCATTTATCCTTATTTTTATTATAGTGGATTTGGAATTGACCAAATTGAGGAGGCAATGAGTTCAGGATAAATTACACAATAAAGGGCTCATCCACATTAATTCCCGATGATTTCAATTTAGCAGCTATATTTGTCATTTTGTGGATATGATTTTGCATTCCTCGACCCCCATCATACTTCATGGTAGTTAGTTGAGCCATAAGAGTGCCCAATAATGACTTATCAGCATAACGGAAATGTTCTTCCACAAATTTCAAATATTCTTTGGCATCATCAATTTTTGGAAGAGATGTCTTAATATTACTCGCTATCATTATTCACATGAACATAAGGCTCAATCTGTTCGATTTCTCCCAAGATTTAAATAAAGCTTTGTCATCTGCGCTACTAGTAGTAGCCAGTACTAGTGTTGTTAGAACCGGACTGACTGGTCGAACCAGGAACCGGCCCCCTAACCGGTTCCCCAAACCCTCAAAACCAGGTAGAATTAAGAACTAGGCTATTTAGTGAGAATCGTGGGAACTGGCCGGTTGAACCGGGGACCGGGTTTTCATAACCGGTCGGTTCCGTCGTTTTTTACGGTTTCCGGCTCCTTTAAAATTTTCCGGCCATTTTGGCCGGCCAAAAACCTGGAAAATACTATAAAAAAAAACTTTAAAAACTAGGTTTTTGCTTGCCTTATGTATGAAAGGAAAAAAGAAATTAGATTTGGGGGTTTTTTAACTTTAAAGAGATGAGAAAGAGTACAGATTTGAATGTTTTTTAAAGATGGGTTTTTGACTTCTTGGAAAAGAAACTCTAGATAAGATTTGGATTTTGAGGGATTTCAAGCTTTTGATCTCTACATCCAAATAGGGAGAGCTCGGGATTCCTTTATCTTCAAGCTTGGGATCTGTCCATTTTCAAGTTCTTGATCTCTACATATTCCAACAACAAAAAAGTAGAGATTTGAGAGTTTATAAAGACGAGGAAGGGACAAAGGGTTGCTTCAAGAGGCTAATCTACCCAAGGTAACATTTCATACTATTTCTTCTCTTTTTTTTTTCACCTTAAATAAATAAAAGATTGATCATTTAGTTTGTAGATGGTCTTAAGTCTTTTGATATTTTATTTACTATTTTTTTCATTGATTAATGGTTTCTTTTATGCTTTTAAATTTTAATAGGTAAGATTTGGGAGTTTATAAAGAAGAGGAAGAGACAAATGGTTGCTTCAAGAGGCTAATTTAACCGAATGTAATATTTCATGCTATTTTTTCTCTCTTTTTTGCACCTTAAATGAATAAAAGATAGATCAATTAGATTGTAGAAGTTTTGACATTTTGTTTACTATTTTTTTTATTGATTAATGATTTTTTTTTATGCTTTTAAATTTTAATAGGTAAGATTTTGGGGTTTATAAAGAAAAGAAAGAGACAAAGGGTTGCTTCAAGAGGCTAATTTACTTAAGGTAATGTTTCATACTAATTTTTCTCTCTTTTTTGTGCCTTAAATAAATAATAGATGGATCATTTAGATTGTAGATAGTGAATGTAGATTTTATTGATTAAATTTTGTTTACTATTTTTTTTACAATAAGCTAATCTACAATCTACATTTTGTTTACTATTTTTTTTCTTTATATTCTTGATTAATAGTTTTCTTTTATGCATTTAAATTTTAATAGGTTAGATTTGGGGATTTTAATGGTCTTGTTTTATGATTTTAAATTTTAATATCTTATCACTTGATATATACTAAATAGTTTATTGGATGAGTAATGGATTGATGCCTTGATGATGTAGATTGTAGGTTATTTTTATTTACTATATTATTAGATAATGAATGTATAAAATTCCATTTATGATGATATAATTTATATTGCAGTGTTTGTGTATTTGTGTTGAGAAACTTGAGATTTGAAAATCTGACATAGGAGAGGTATCAAATATGTCTTCATCCGGGCAACAATCCATAGAGACCTCAACGGCTTATATTAGAGGAAAGAATGATACTGCTTGGAGGTATGTTAATGAGGGCAGAGACCCCAGAGATGGGAAAAAAAATTACACATGTCTTTGTTGTCAAAAGGTGTTTAAATGGGGAGGTATAAATAGAATGAAACAACACTTAGCTAGTGTTAAAGGGCAAGTTGAATCATGTAAAAAAGTTCCACATGATGTATGATTTCAAATGAAAGAAGCTTTGAATAATATTGTTCAAGTAAGAAAGGAAAATCAAGATGCCTATGAAGATAATAACCCATATGGCCCATCGATGTCCCAATTTGAGGGAGATGTAGATGAAGAAGTTGATGAGGTAGAAGAGATTCTTCAAACTCGAATTCCTAATAGAGGAATTTTAATTAATGAAGGTTGTAGTACAGGTAGAAAGAAGACTAAAGGAAAAACGCAAGGGAATGGAAAGGGGAAGACACAAGATGGAAGATCATGAATTGATGCATAATTTGCTCCACGTACCACTCCTGGTTCTCAACCTTCTATTAAAAGTGTCTTAGCTACAAAAGAGGCAAAAACAAATGTTGACTTGAGTATTGGGAGATGGATGTATGACACATGTATTCTTTTTAATGCAGTCAATTCTTTTTACTTCCAGCCTATGGTCAATGCTATTACTGGGATTGGTCCGGGTTACAAAGTTCCTTTATATCATGATATGTGAACTCATATATTACGACAGAATGTGAGGGAAGTGAAGTTGTATCTAGATACATTTAAATTACATTGGTCAGAGACTGAATGTAACATAATGGCGGATGGTTGGCTTGATACAAGGAGCAGAACTTTGATAAAGTTTTTAGTCTATTGTCTGAGAGGAACTCTTTTTGTTAAGTCGTTTGATGCTTTTAATATAGTAAAGACAACCTACAATCTTTTTAACTAATTTAGAGAAGTTGTTGAATGGGTTGAACCAAAGTTAGTAGTCCACATGGTGACTGACAATGCGGCTAATTATGTGGCTACAGGGAGATTGTTAACTGAAGAATATCCTTTTATATCTTGGACACCTTGTATAGCACATTGTTTGAATCTTATTCTGAAGGAGATTGGAGAAATGGAATATATGGTTAAAGTGGTTGAGCAGACAGACAAAATCACTAAATTTGTTTATAACCACATATACGTGTTGGCTCTTTTGAGGAAGAGACCTAATTGGACAGAGATTATTCGTCCTGCTGTTACTCGATTTGCTACAAATTTCATTGCATTACAAAACATTGTCAAACATAGGAGTGATTTGCAATACTTGGTTACCCATAGAGAATTTTTGGATTCTAAATATGCCAAGTTTGTTAAGGGGAAAGAAATTTGTGAAATTATTTTTGATTTTGAATTTTGGACTGGTTGTACATGTCTCGTTAAAATCACAGAGTCATTGGTCCGAGTATTGAAGATTGTAGATTTTGATGAGAGGCCAACAATGCGATATTTATAAGAGGGGATGCATCGAGCTTGGGAAGCAAGTAAGACATTGTTTAATAATAAGAAGAGATTGTATGCATCTTATATTAATATAGTTGATTGACGTTGGGACAAACAACTTCATCAAAGTCTACATACAACTGGTTATTTTCTTAACCTAGTCTTTCAGTATAGCTCTGATACATTGTCAAACTTACCAGAAGTAATGAGTGGCTTGCTTGATATGGTAGAAAAGTTGGCTGAAAAATCCAGCACATGCAACTGCGATGACACGTGAAATAAAGGTCTTTCGAGAATGTGAAGACGATTTTGGACGACAAGTTGCAATGAACTCATGCAAAATTATGCTTCTAGGTATTATAATTTGTTCTTTTTAATTAATTTGTTGTTATTTGTTAATACTTAATTGTTAGTTGTAAGTTGCAACTTATAATTCAAACTTATTTGTTAATATTTAATTGTTATTTGTGCTTCAGATGAATGGTGGCGAATGTTTGGAGGAACTGTTCCAAATCTCCAAATATTAGCAATTCGTATACTAAGTCAAACATGTAGTTCATCTAAATGTGAACGCAATTAGAGTGTATTTGAGCATATACACTCGAAGAAAATGAATAGATTGGAGCACCAGCGACTTAATGACCTTGTATATGTACACTATAATTTACGATTGAAACAAAGGTATGATGATATAAGTGTGATAGTATAATATAAATTATAAATTTTAGTGCAAATGTTTACTTTACTAATTTTCCATTTTGCTTACTTGTAGGGAAATGAAGAGAGAGAGAGAAATATTGATCCTATAGACATTGATCAGATCGTTGTACAAAAGATTGAGTTATAAATGATAGATGATGATGAAGAACCTCCTATACTTGACACTTATGAGATAGAGCATATTCTTGTTGAAGCTGCAATTCTCATATTAATTAGGGATTAGGATCATAGTCACAAAGTCGGGGTACGAGAATAATTCGGCAAGGGTCAAGTACGGAAAAAACGGGAAAACTTCGGGAAAAAAATGAAAAAATAATTAAAAAATTATATACATCATACTAATTAATATATCTAACAATTTGATGAGATAATATAAAAAAAAGTAACTATAGTCAACAATAATAAGTCCATAACATCATTTAAACATCTAATTTCATTCCATCAAGCCATCAAGGCATCAAAATTCATTAAGAAATCAATTATCAAGATTTAAAACAAAATTGATTGTTTTTGTTCTTACAATTTCATCAAATAAAAGTATCACAGAATACAAACTGTTCTTACAGTTTCATCAACAAAAAGTATCACAGAATACAAATTACATGATAAAATCATTCATTCCTATTTATCAATTGGTCAAAAGCGACATTATCATCAAAGTCATCAAAATCTGCATCATCTTCATTCCCTAAAGATTCATTGGAAGAGGGTGCTTCATCTTCAAGTTTATGATTTCCTTCAGCTTCAACTTCAAGTACATTTGGGAATGCTTCTCAAGATTAAATGTTTCATTATCCTTCTTTTTTTTAATCGTACTTGTCTTCATCAAATGCAAGTTCATACGAACAAACACCAAGACATGTAACTTATTTGGCTTTAATCTGTTCCTCTTCTTCGTGTGTGCAGCCTCAAAAGCACTCCAATTTCTTTCACATGGTGAGGTACTGCATGGTTGCCTATGCAATTTGATTGTCAACTTCTGAAGGATTGAAACTTGTTGTCCATACATGTCCCACCAAAGTCCTAATTACAATACAAAAACATTTTTAAAATGTTAACTATTTAAACTAAAATGTAATTAAACTTTAAAAATGTATTTGTATTCTTTCACATGCTGAGGTACTGCATGGTTGCTTATGCAATTTGATTGTCAACTTCTGAAGGACTGAAACTTGTTGTCCATACGTGTCCCACCAAAGTCCTAATTACAATACAAATACATTTTTAAAATGTTAACTATTTAAACTAAAATCTAATTAAACTTCAAAAATTAAAATAATGTAAGTATGTAATGAACTTACTTGAATGTGTATCACAAAGGCTTTCAATTCCCCATTTGGTAAAGATGGAATTGTCTTGTTGGTGGTAAAGTTTCAGCTTATTGTTAAACTTCTTTGCCTCTTCAAAATTAGGGATCATCCTATCAATCATCTTCTCAATGTTCACCCTTACTTCTTTATCCATTTTCACAAATTTATTATAAAACAAGTTAGGATTAGGGTAGGCGGCAACTGCATGCAAGAGACTATGTAATGTCCTATTCCATCTTTCATCGATTATCTTTCAAAAAGGCATATACTTCTCATTATTGCCTTTATGTACTTCTTTGACTGCCTCTTTCGCCCTATCCATACTTTCGTAAAGATATCCCATAGTAGAACCATCACCATCCACCATCTATAGGACCTTAACAAGAGGCTCAACTGTTTGTATTATTTCTCTGCCCTTCCCCCAGAACATATTCCCCTATATAATATTTGCAATTTTTATTCATTCATCTATCTTACTTTGAGATAAAGCTCGTCATTCAGTTGAAGCAATCATAAACCTTAATGCTTGTTCTTCTTTGAGAATAGATTGTAAACAGAGAAATTGTGTTGCAAACCTAGAGCACTAGGCCTTTTTAGTTCTCTGTTTTGGGTGTGTAATCTCATCAATTCCAAAACATGTTGAAACCTATATAAAAATTCACAATAAGTCTCGTATTTTCCAAAATTGGTTTCACGTGAGGAAGCTCATCAATATTCTCTAAAATCATATCCAAACAATGTGCTGCACATGATATCTTGAAAATATTTGGATATCTATCTTCAATAATGATTCTGGTTGTACTGTAATTGGAAGCATTGTCTAATATGAATTGAACAACATTTTCTAGTCCAATTTCTTCAATCCCAGATGCAATAAAATTCGCTATGTATGTTGCATCTTTCTTCTTCTCCACTGTACACTCACTTTTTAAAAATATTGTTCCCATAGGAGATGCCACCAACAAATTCACATGTGGCCTCTTTTTTGCATTAGTCCAAGAATCAGACATTACAGTACATCCTAAAACAGCCCAGTATTTTTTAATTGTATTGACATACTCTTCTGCTTCATCCTTTAAGCTTGTCAATAACTTTTACCCTAAGTGTTTCACTACTTGGGAGAACATAACCGGACCATGATTTGAAATAGTTGTGATGGCGTCTTTAAACTCTTGCGACCTTAGCAAGTTAAATGGAAGGTTATTCACCACAAAAGCTTTTGTCATCAAATGATCTGCAACATCTTTTTCTTTCTTCTTTATGAGTTGAGTTACCTTCAGCTGAGCTCCTCCTAAATTACTACAAGTCATGTTTGAAATCGATCCCGTAGAACTTCCACTACCAACTTGAGATGGTCGCAATAAATTTGATACTTTTGTCTTCTTACGTGACTCCATCTCTTGTATGGCCCATAATGCCCTTTCATGAACAAGATCAGGCACCGAAGGACAAGGCCTCACATCTCTTTGCAATTGTTTTGCAAAGTGATGTTTCATACGGGTAATACTACCCATAAACGTCTCTTGACAAAAATTGCATCGAATATTTGTCCCTCCTTCTTTAGTCACATACTCCCAAAAAGAATTTCTAGCTCTTGGCATTTTAACTCTGATACTTTGATTAATTGATTCAAACCCTAATCTAGTAATCCTAATACCTAAAGAAAATACACCAAAAAGTTTAAAATATTAGCATGCATGGAATGCAAGTGCAAAATCAAGCAGAAGTGCATAATTACCTACACAAATCAAATTCAAATAAGCACAATTACCTTCATGTAAATTCAAATAAGCAACAACAATGCTGCATAGTTTTAATAATCAAATGCAGATAATGGTAAAAACCCAGTAGTTATAGAATAATGGTATCCAAAAAATGGATGACCAAGGTCCTTCATATTCCCACAGTAATTAAGGTTTTAGATCAACGGATAAAAGCATGCATTCAGCAAATGTGGATAGTTATCTATAGGACTTCAGTTATACTTCACTTTATTTGCTAAGATTCTAAATACTTCAGGTGTTTTAGGAAATCTTAAATAATTTTTGTCCAAATTATAATTATTCTATAAATACAGGTAACTAAATCATTTGGTATATTTTCTTACATTTTACAGAAATATATGACCATCCATTGTTCCCCTACAAAAATATATAACTAAATCAGAGCAGTCTCTTCAGTCGAAGACATGGTAGCATACAAAATTCCACCAGGCAAGCAAAATTCCAGCAGGCAGCAAGCGAAATATATGACCCAAAATATGTTTTTTGTGAGGACATACCTAAGGAAGGAAGGCATTAGGTATGTCCAGCAAAATCAACATACCTAATGCCTAAAATGACTTCTAGGGCATGTCTCTCATAATGGGATAGCAAAAGAAAAGAAAAAAAAAGGAAGAAGAAGAGAGGTGGAACCGTGGAAGCACAGAGGCGCGAAGAAGAAGAGAGGTGGAACCGAGACTGACCTTGAGCCTTGAGGGAGGAAGCACACAGGCAATGCAGAGAGGCATGAGCCGGGTGAGCCGCATGACCTTCTTCTTCTTCTTTCTTCTTCTTCTTCTTCTCCTCTGTTAAACCCTAATCACCGAAGAGGGGTTTTTTTTATTTTTTATGGGAGGATGATTTTAGGAGGGAGAAATAGAGGAGAAAGGGTTTTAAGGGTTTTGTTTCTTTAAACCCTTCAAGTACCGAAAATACCCCCACAACAAAATTTTTTACAAAAAAGATAAAAACATGTTCTAAACCGTTTAAAACGGGTTTTTACGGTTTACACGCGAATAAAACACGAAATTCGCGTTTAAAACGTAAAAACACGTTCTTTTCAATAACACTTGTTTTAAACGCCGTTTTTTTTTGGGAGGGCAATAATGTGCATTTTAAACACGTTTTTTTGAAAAAAAACGGCCGTTTTTGTGACTATGGTTAGGATATTATCAGGATTGAAATTATCTTAAGAGAATCCAAGTTGATTTAGGAAACCAAAAATCAATTGGGCATGTGGGCCACACAAGAATTAATAAATAATTCTAACATTCTCTCACTTGACCCATATGACCAATTTTGACCTGAAATCAAATTTATTTTAAAATTTTTCATTTTAAAAAACAACTATACTTGGATTCAACATTTAAAAATACCATACAAGTGTACACGATTTTGAAAACCATTCCAATCAGTCTCATCCTAATTAATCATCATAATACCTTATAAAACAAAACTACTAATGCGAGTCATGGCAATTATACATCAATATACGACATATTCCCTTCCATGTACTATAATACTAGAAACCTCATTAAATAAGTTCATTAGTCAGGAAATATTATAGGCTATCGCCTACTACCATAATGGTCCCACGATAATGTCTTGTCAAGACTTTTCTTGTTAACATTCATCCAAACATATACATATGTGCACATAATAATGGATACAAGAAATTCAGAAATATCCAATAATAAGATCTTAAATCAATGATGTCTAATGTAAATAATCAATCTAGCAGTTCTCATAACCATGCGTTAAAGTCAAATCCTCTCAATGATCAAGATTGAAGACTCTCAAGAAGGTTTATTCTTTGAGAGTACTTAGGATTTATATAAGAAATCCTCAAAGTTTGGTCTGTTGAATTGCTCAGTACTTAGATTGACCATAGGTGCCTTAAGACCCATTGAAGATCAATCTAATGACCTAAAGCATGATAAAAATCTTGTTAAAGATAAAGGAATAGACCACGAAAATCATGTCTATCAATTTAGTTAAGAGCAGATGATTTTTCTATAGAAATACAGAGGACTCATCGACGAGTGGCATTGTGGTCTCAGCACTCATCGACGAGTGAAGAAACAGTAATTGTAGATTGATTTTGGCAGCTTCACTCGTCGACGACTGGTAAGTGCATCCTTGCACTCGTCAATGACTGCTCACGGGAAACGCCCAACGACTAGTTTTTAACGGCTCTTTGAGTTCCCAAGTTAGCCCTAGAATCCACCATTTATCCTAAAACCAATTGGTGATAGGAAGAGCTTCATCTTTGTACTTAAACATGTGTCTGTGGCGGTCAATCCACTAGCGGTTAGCCCAGAGCCCTAAGGGGAGTTGCGGTTCACAACCAACAATCCCCTCCCCCCCCCCCGCAACGACCCGGGTGACTCGAACACGGAATCTTGGCCCTGATACCAATTTTTAGCCCTAGAATCCACCATCTATCCTAAAACCAATTGGTGATAGGAAGAGCTTCATCTTTGTACTTAAACATATGTCTGTGGCAGTCAGTCCACTGGCGGTTAATCCAGAGCCCTAAAGGGAGCTGCGGTTTACAACCAACAGCCTATAATGGCTATATCTTTGCAAAGGCTATAAATAAGGATGATGTATGATGTAGAAACTTGATGAAACATAAATCCAATAATTCAATCATCAACTCCAAAGCTTAGATTTCCAAATCTATTAAGTTATATCTAAAATCCCCAAATTCAAGTCATTGAGTTATTCAACTCCAATCTATGGGAGATTTTCAATGAGCTTTAGAGAGATCATTCAACTCGTGTAAGGAGAAAATTATGACTGTAAAACACTTCTATGAAAGTGTGTTGAAATCAAGACGTCCGTGGGAGTCTTGTCTGTGAAGACGGTAGCTTTGTAAGGTGTGATCTCTACCTGAAAAGAGATTGTAATAGTTTGGTCTTCACCCATATAAATTATGGTGAATCCTCTAGCGGGTATAGCTTGAGGCAGGGACGTAGGCGGGTTGCCGAACCTAATGAACAATATCGTGTGTCATTCTGTTTGCATCTCTCTATCCCTTCTCTTTATACTTTATTGATTTGAATGCTTATGTAGAATTGCATAAATTTATATTTCCTTTTAACTTGTAAAAGTTGAAATTCTGTTTAAGGAAGTAGTAAGAAATGTTAATTTGCCATAGACCCTAATCACCCCCCCCCCCCCCCCCCCCCTCTAGGATCTAAACCTTGGGCAACATCGTGCAATAGACCAGTCACTACTAGCAAGCAAGATATCGTCTATATACAGAATTAGATATATAAACTTACTCCCACTGTCCTTTAGATATATACACTAATCAACAATGTTTTCTTTAAATCCAAAGGAAGTTATGGTATCATTAAATTTAAGGTATCATTGTCGAGAAGCTTTTTTAAGTCAATATATAGACTTCTTGAGTTTGCACACTAGGTTTTTCTCTTCCTTACTTCAGAAGTCCTCAAGTTGCTCCATGTAGACTTCTTCTTCTAAACTCCCATTCAGAAAAGTTGTTTTCATATCCATTTGATGTAGCTCTAAATCGTAATGAGCAAATAATGTCATAATGATTCTAAGTGAATCTTTCTTAGATACAGGAGAGAATGTCTCCTTGTAATCAATGCCTTCTTTCTGAGTAAAACCTTTGGCCACAAGTTTGGCTTTATATCGTTTGATATTGCCTTTAGCATCGCGCTTAGCCTTACAACCAACTTTCTTGCATCTGTGAGACAATTTAACAAGATCCCAGACTTTAGTTTGGTCAATTGATTTAACTCTTTTTTCATGACATCAATCCACTTAAAAGAAACAACACTTTCTATGGCTTGTGAAAATGTAACCGGATCTTTACTTATCCCTATATCAAAATCAGATTCTTGTAGATACACCACATAATCAGTCGAGATAGCAGATCTTTTCTGTCTTTCAGATCTTCTTAAGGCTATTGGTTGTGGTGCTTCTACAACTGGTTCATTAGTGATAATTTCATTATGGAGTGGTTGATTTGTATCATCCTGTTGTTCCTCAGCATTGTCAAACAGGTTGTCAACAAGAGGAACAACTCTTTCAGAAGTCATGGGTAAAGGGACTTGTACCCTAACTTCTTCAATGACCACTTTACGTGATTCACCACTCCCACTAATTTCGCCATTCTCAATGAATCTGGCCTTACCGGTTTCCACAATTCTGATACTATGATTAGGATAGTAAAACATGTACCCTTTGGATCTTTCAAGATAACTAATGAAGTACCTACTAATCGTTCTAAGATCCAACTTCCTTTCCTATGGGTTATAAATTCTAGCCTCTGCTGGACATCCCCAAACCTACAGATGCCCTAAACTAGGTTTCCTACCAGTCCATAACTCGAAAGGAGTTTTTGGAACTAATTTACTTGGAACCCTGTTTAGGATGTACACAGCAGTCTTAAGGGCTTTAGCCCACATCAATTTGGGTAGTGTGGAGTTACTAATCATGCTCAGATACTCTATTCTACTGAGGTGTACCTGGCATAGTATATTGCGCACAAATGTCATGCTTTTATAGGAGTTTGGTGAATGGACCAGGATGTTGGCCCGATTCGTCATATCTACCATAGAATTTACTGCCTCTATCCGATCTCACAATTTTGATCTTTTGTCTAGAGTTATTTCAACCTCAGTAGTGTACACCTCAAAGGTATCCACTGCTTGAGATTTATCATGCAACAAGTAGACACTTCCATATTATGAGTAATCGTCGATAAATGTAATGAAATACTTTTCTCCACCGAAACACGAAGTGGAGAAAGGTCCACATATATCTGTGTGAATAATTTCAAGAACCCCAACACTTCTTGTGGCACCTTTCTTGGTGTGTTTGGTTTGTTTACCTTTAATACAATCGTCTATGTTTTTAAGGACTCCATCTTAAACCAACCTCTTTATTCTTTCTTTGAAGATATGCCCCATTCTTTTGTGCCACAACATAAAGGAATTTTCATTCATTATGCCACGTTTCAATCCAACATTAATATTCGAATGCAGGGTCAATAGTAGCACCTAAGTCAATCCACCAAGTTTTAGAAGGAACTTTAGTATGATTTGATTCGAAACATACTAAAACCAAGTGTTTAACTTTCTTTTCGAACCAAGTCCTGAGTTTGGGACAGTCATTCTAAAGATGTCCATTCTTTCTACAAAATAAACATTTCACACTGTCGTCATCCCTCTGTTCAGTATGAGGAACATTACTAGACCCATTTTCTTTCTTTGGTGGAAGCTTCTTGCCTTTTCTAGACCTTTTTTCTCTTCTTCCTACTTCTTGACTCGCAAAATGAAGTGAATGTTGTCCTTCCTGCTTAAGCCTTGCCCCTCTTGAACACACATATTGGCCAATTCATTCACATTCCATTTACCCTTAATTGTATTATAGTGGATTTGGAATGAACCAAATTGAGCGGGTAATGAGTTTAGGATAAATTGCACAATAAATGACTCATCCACATTCATTCCAAATAATTTCTATTTAGCAGCTATATTTTTCATTTCGAGGATATGATTTTGCATTCATCGAACCACATCATAGTTCATGGTAGTAAGTTGAGCTATAATAGTGTCTGCCAATGACTTATTAGCAAAAAGAAATGTTCTCCCACAAATTTCAAATATTATTTGGCATCATCAATTTTCAGGAGAGATGTTTTAATATTACTCGCTATCATCATTCGCACGAACATAAGGCTCAATCTGTTCGATTTCCCCAAGCTTTAAATAAAGCTTTGTCATCTATGCTACTAGTAGCAGCCGGTACCGTGGGCTTTTCAATTTGGAATACAATGTCAAGGTCCAATACACCAAAGGTGAATTTGACTTGCTCATTCCATTCTGAGAAATTCGAACCACTGAGCATTAGAACAGCAGAAGCATGTGAATGCAACGAAACAAGAACAAAAACTTTAACATTATACAATGTTCACCAATTAATGCTTTGAATAATAATAAGTCATACATAATTCAGAATAACACATACATATTCTGATGAAAGTTATTAGTTTCATCACAATCCCACCTTTGGGTCGAGATGGTGACATACAAATCGTTTACTCAAAAGAAGTGAGCCACATCACCTCTTAGGGCTAATTGGTATTGTATTCTGTAATCTGGTAGGTATGTTACCTTTGGGTATTCAGTCCATTCTAGATTAGGGGTACATACCATATTACCCTAATCCAATTTCATAATCATTCGAAAATGATCCACCTTTGGGTCAATCCTTAATCTTCTTATTAGAAACTGCTAGTGCGATGTCATTGTCTTATTTAATAAGAGTGGCAATAAGATACAATTATATAATTTGATGTTCATAGGCCTTTCTAATTGGGCCACTTTGGCGGCTATTGAATTACTCCAACTTATTAACTTCAAATTAAATCAATGACTATCTCTATCTTTACAAATCATTATCAAGCAAAACAATGAATAAAATTGTACCAAACATGAAAGGGCAATATAATAACATTAATGTCAAAGAGATAATACTACCCACATACCTTAGAGGTACAAAATATATTTAAACATTATCAATAATACCTAACATCATATTCATTGCATGGAGCTCGGAAAGAGCTTCGAAACAAGCACTTACAGGTAAAAAAACAAACTTAAAACGAGTCTGAAAACATCAAAACAATGCATAGGTGTTGAAATAGGTCGAACAAGTACGAATTGGGTCAACCTTAGTCATGGGTTGGGGTTGACAAAACAGCCCGTTAGTATTCATCATCTTCCCCATTGGAAAACCCCAATAGGGAAAAACCCCAAAGCAAGAGAACTACCACTACCATTTCCGGAGGTGGCCGGACAGACTGCTGCCCAACGCCAGAGGCTGGCGACTGGTTACTCTTTGGCAACCGGAATCCGGCAGGTGGCTGGAATCCAGCGACAAATTTTTTTCTTTAAATATGGAAAAACCATGTAATTTCTAACGATGTTCTAATACCACATGTAAAACTCATAATATGTTTTTTTTTATTCGTTTCTATCAAACGATTAACATCAAAAAAGATTTTCAATTACATGCATTCCACATAAAGAAATAAAGCATCATCATACTTACCTTGTTGTGACATCATGAAGAATCACCAACACTTTCCTTCGCTTGATGTTCAATGAACTAGAAGTCATGAGCAAACACGATCAACCTTTTCTCTTGACTCACCTTCTCTCTCCCTTCCCTTTCTTTCAAGACGTGTTAATGATGGATCATAACATAATTTCAAAGTCTTTATATAAGGGTGGAGAGAGAGAGGGCCAAGAGTCCAAGTCTCATTAGGCTTCCCTAATCCATCAAGGATATTAATTACGAGTTAGGATATCATTAGGATTTGAATTATCATACGAGAATCCAAGTTGATTTAGGAAACCAAAACTCAATAGGGCATGTGGGCCACACAAGAATTAATAAATAATTCTAACACGTCAATTATTTGAGCTATGGGCTAGAACCAATTAGAGAATTACATTCACATTTTGAACTCACAAGAGGGAGTTATAGATCTTTCATTTTAGAGTAATTTCGGGAAGAAATGACAGGGTTTTGGTTCCTTGATTAGTAACAACATGAGCTCTTCACAATGTGCTATTTTTTTGTACAGATGATCAATTCCAACAAAGAAGTCTACTAAGGCTTACAAAGTATAGGATCCTCTGCAAGAAAACAATCGTGTTTCTATTAATTTGTAAGAAGCTCAAACTAATATAGAAATAAGAGCACTAATTAGAACAACTATATAGGTGAGGTCAGCTTAAACAAGAAGAATCCACCAAACTATCTGAGGAGTGCATTCCGGAGAGACATCGCGGTGGTCGTGGATAACTTCTTTCAGATGCAATGCCAGAGTTGCATCTTGGCTTTTGGTATCTACAAAAGAGCTGCCATCCAGGCAAATCTTCTCGACGGGTTCTAAGAATGGTACTGCAAGGCCATGGGGCTGTGTGGGTCATATGAATATCCTTTCATAGATCGAATTCCACAGACAAAGATTAGGGCCTTAGAATCTATCCTCTATGGAATGTGGGAGTTAAGAGAGTCATCTTCATCTGAGTTGTCACCATCGTCGTCGTCAAACAGCTAGTTAGATTGGAGACAGTGATCAGTACACAGTGGGAGAGATTTGAGGAAGATGAGGAGCCATTTTTCCAATTGGAACTGAATAACAATCTCAGCTGGGAGGCTCTACTGGAAGCTTCTGTTGACCTATGATGTTCCTCGCCCACGTATATGGATATGAAAATGATTTGGGGGGAGAAATCCGGAGATGAGACCAAGGGTTCGATGATGCAAGTTTACGATCATAATGCTTTTAATCCTTTTCAGCATTCTCATATTATGCCAAATTATTACGAGTAACCATATGTATCAATGGGGGTTGTAACTTACAGCGTAATTCATATTTTTAGTTCGAGTAATGTTGTAGGAAAATGCCAACTTTTTTTTTTTGGAAATTAGGAGAGAAATAGCCATATTCCTTTTAATCAAATAAATTGTGTTAACAGATTTTAAGTGCGCACTTATTTTGGTTACCATCTGTGTTTTAGAACCCATAATGCATCTGCAGAGTTCTAATTGAGCTGGGAAAAGATCGCACCTGATCTCCATGATCTGTCACAACAAAGGTTGGCCTCGCTGTAAACATGCCTGAACTGAACCTGGCTTAATAAACTCGAACATGGCAGCTTCATATCGCTCACCCAATTTCAGACAGGAAGGAATTTGGGTTTTTGCCAGGGTATCCTCTGAACCTTTGAATCCCCTCCATTATTATCAGATTTGTCGCATTCCTCCAAATCCAACCTTAATCCTATTCTTAGAGCATAAGCTTCCGCCGGCAAATTATCCATGGATTTGGACTGCACCAACTTCACGCCTTAAAGAGGGGGAAGTTGTTTTCTCTCTTTGGTGTTCTCCATCACATTTCAAGTTTTGCAATTCAGCAAAATAGGCCTTCATCCCTATTGAGTGAGGCGTGAACTTAGTTATGATGCGCCATTCTTTATGGTGTGTCAGAGCATACAACACAAAAAATGGTCTCCCAATGGCTATAAATAATGCTTTAATTCAGGCAAAAATATAATCTACAGATTACAGATTGCTCAAATATACAACTTTATAATGTTGAAAATACAGGGCAGCAAATCATGTCACCTCCCTTCCAGCCCCTCTTTAAATGAGCAAATGGAAATGCTAGTAGAGAAGACTTGCTCAAAACATTTAAGTTAACTGCAACCCGAGGGATCAGCATCTCTGGACAGTGTTCCAACGAATAGCAAACCTTTTTTTTTTGTTTTAGTGGGTAGGGGGGTTCAACCAGGGACTCGAAGCAAACACAATCATTTCCAACCATATTCAAGGGTTATTTCCGATGCCTCCGCTTCTGTTCAGCTCTCTGTCTCTTCTCGTCATCCCATTCTCTTTCATAAATCCTATAAAGGGTGGTTAAGGCTTCACAAATATGTATATGTTATTAGCCGTGAAATAATACTTTCCAATTCTAAAAGAACAAAAGATACAGGCAATTGCATGCACACAAATACACACACACAAAAGATTTAGACAGGTAGTTTTGAGGATACTGGTCACTATCCCGGCGGGTGATCTTGCTAGTAGTTTCTTTACCATGCATCCTAGGCCCTGGTTCCTCCAAGTATGCGCGCTGGACCATTGCCCCCTTTCTGTCTCCCCTTTCTCTTCCATCATATGATTGTGACATGGCAAGAGCAGGAGGGGGTGGTGGGGCTGCCAGAGTATACTCGCCAGATTCCCCCGATGGTAGGTGTTCTCTTTTAAGTTTTCGCCTCTTTGATGCTGCACTTGCATCAATATCCTCCTTCAAAAGGTTTTCTTTCTCCCTCTCTCCCACCTATAAGCGCCATCCATCATGTAAAGGAGTAAGAGATTAATGAGATCCCCTTCAAAGGTTGAACCTAATCAAATATATCGAAAGGCACGACAAAATATCTGTTCACTCTACAATAAGCAGCAGCATAGTTACCAGTAACTAAGCTACAAATTGTGCTACATCGCCAGTTGTGATCTAATAGATTTCTAATAGATCAACTGAAAAAATCAAGAATTTTCCTTCAATAAACATTTCCATTTCAGTCAAAAGTTGAGCAAGAATGAATGATTTCCATTTGAAAATCTACTCACATGGAGGTCTCATTAGCCTAGCAAGAGAGTAAATCTTCCAATGTAGGGTCGTGTATAAGCAGCGGAATTGCTACCCTATGACTTTGACAGTTAGCAAAGTGGAACTAGGAGCATAAGTTTAAGCCTTAAGCGTCAATTATGAACCAAATTGAGCTAGGTTTTCTCCTCTTCGGGATTTTGCACAACAATTGGGTGTAGTCTGGTATACCTTAACAAATCTCAAAGAGATATAAGAATTTCCTAGAGAGATACGATTCTCTCTTTACCAAGAATGGAATGTGTATTTTCTTGGACAATAACGACTCTTTTCTTGGTGGATTTTTACTCATATCAATGATTTATACATCGCTACATCTATGGACATTTCTATCTCATGCTCTATTTGTTTCGATGTAAAATAGGGGAAAACAAATAAAACTCGTGGAGAATGTCATTTACACGTGTTTGTTTGCATGTAGAATCTTTCGTAAGTAAAATGTTTTACAGGAAAGGGATAACTTCTGTGAAAAATGACTTATATTTCAAAAATCAGCAAGTCATTTTCCCGTAAAATCCTCATCTATTTAATATATTTTATAAAATAAAAAGGTACCCCTCTTCACAATTTTTTTTTTGTTAAAAACACAAGTAACATATAGAAATTTTCCGCCTTACTTTCAAGAACGCAACCAAACAACAAAAAATAAGTAGAAAATTCATCTTTTACCGTAAAACTTTTCCATCATAAATGATTACATTGTAAAACCATTTACATGCAAACAAACAGATGAAAGGTTGATTACAAATAAAAGAGATGAATTTCACAGATCTGACTTCATGGATCCAGGCTGCTTTCTGTCATTTTTATAGAGACAAGTCAAATTTTCTTAGACCTGATTGCCACAAGGCCCTTTTTAGGCTGCCCTTCCATCTATTAATAATCCTTCTCAATAATATTGAGATTCATTAACATCCTTAATGTCTGACATCTTCTCGATTACATCTAGTGTAGAATGAACATAGGTTTGCTCTCCATTCCAAAACCTTGCCTTCATATCCTAAAAGTAGCAATCAGAGGATTTCAATCACTTGAAGGTTGCCAACAAGATCTCAAGTTGTGAAGCCTAATGATTGCTTACTTTTCCTTCATTAATATAAGGATTTCAGGAAACAAAAAAACATAACTCTGTACTCTTCACCCAAAGTACACCAACCTCTTTATGCTGAGAGCATACTAAGCCAGCACAAAAATTTGTCTACTTCTAAAGCTTTTCCTGGGAAACTTACAATTTGAACTGAAAAAATGATCCTAAATTTGCAGGAAAGCTGCTGATAACCCAAGATTTTACTAATCTTAAAACCTCGCTTGCATTCTATAAATTCTGTAGAGTGCATAATAGACAATGTATGTATAAAATGTTGACAACTGAAGGCTCTTTATGCAGCTATAAAGCTGACAAATGACATTACATTTATTAATGTCAGGAGGAACAAAGAGAGAAGATAAAAGGTGTAAAGCTCTTTATACAGCTGAAGGATTACTGCACTGATATTTTTTTTTGGAAGGCTTACTGCACTGATATATTATGTCTACTGTGGAGCTCATTGCAGATATAATATTTAACTTAAAATTGGATCAAAATATGGCTCATGCGTTTCGAGCACAACAGGAACAAACCGATTTGTGATAGATACATATAGAAAATTAAAATTTAGTTACTTTACAAACTTTGAAGTTTCCGAGACTATTTATAAACAGCCAAGCTCCGGAAAGTATTGTCTATGTGAAGACATATGCTTTATAGTTGTTCAACAAAAATTGAAACAGAATCCAGGATTTCTCCTATCTGCTGAACTCCACAAAACAAAGGATATCATTTGAACATCCTATGGCTTTTAATTCATATATGTAGTGTAACAGTAACAATATAACCCTATAGCTGTTTGAAGTGATAAAGATGAGTCTACAAAAGTTTATCACAATCGAATTAGATGTTAAACTTCAAGTTAAATACATGATGCTTAAAGTGGTTTATAGTACATTTAAGTAGAAGGATTACCAGTTAAAACAAATGAGAGAACTGAACTTCCAAAGAAAGATATCTACTGTTCAAATCTTCATTTCGATTGAGCATCGCAAACATATTGAACAAAAACTAAATCAGCTACAGTGAAAAAGAGTCAAAATGTACCTTCATTGGCAAGCCATCTCGTTCATCCCTCTTTCTCTCTCGAAAGTCATCTTCTCTTCGACGCTTTGCATCATCTTGTGAAACTAAAGAATTCTCCTCAGAACGTCTCCGTTCTTTTTCTTCATGTCTAGGAGAAAGCCTCTGAAGTCTGGTATTACTAACCCTTCTATCAGCATCTTCATCCCTTCGACCAGCATTAACTGATTGGGGGACCACATTGGGAGGCAGGGGTGGTGGCAGAGGCAAGCTTTGCCCATGAAAACGATCATCAAGATGGGATTTTTCACCAGATGTCTCACTATAGCGAGGTTTACTCCGGTCATCTTTATTTCTGTCATCCTTAGCTTTGTCAATTACCCTATCAAAACTCCTTTCAACCCCCCTCTCTTGCACTCTTTCAACTGAACGTTCTCTTCCATATCTTTCCAATGACCTATCTCTTGATTTTTCAGTAAGAATATCATCTCCACGGGACTTACCAGGACGTTCCAATCTTTCCCTGTGGTCTCTGTCATATCTTTCAATGCCCTTATCTTTCGACCTATCCAATAACTTATCTGTGCCCCTACTATGACTTTGTTCATCAGTTCCAGGCTTGTCAAGATCCAAAGGATGAGATTTGTCTGCTAATCGCGGATCCATGGACTTCTCTCTATCAGAGAATCGAACTTCACCTTCTAAATCTTTCACTTCAGTGTCTCCCTTCCTGCGTTTGTTTAGTCGATCCTGTTCTTCAGCTGGACTAGTTCTCTTTTGTTGCTTATCTGCAGACTTTGAAGCAACAAAAGAATCATCAGGCTGGGGAGAATGAGTAGGTCGGGAAGAGAGGGGCCTTGGTACCTCAGGAACTTCATTTTCAGCGTCTTTTCCAGCAGAGAGCCTCAATTCAGAGGACTTAGCAGCCACACTATCTGTCTTTGATACATTACCATGCATATCCAAAGATATTTTTGCAGATGCAGTTGAGCCTTTAGCTGAAGCTGGAATTGTGTTACCATTGGCTGCTCCACCTTGCCTACCCTCTGATGGATGAGTTGAGAAATCTCTTTCATTGGTGGAAGAAGGGCCAACAATTCTTCCAGCAGCTTTACCACTTTTATTATCTTCTTTTATGAGCTCCTCTTTTGGTGGCTTTGCAAGAGATCCAACCGGCACTGAGCGTTTTATTACAGGTCTTAACTGCAAAGAGGATAAGATATATTAAAGTTTAAAATGAAAGAAAAAAGAAACACTTAACTAATAATAAGTTCATAGCACTTCAAAAATGTTGAAACTAATTTTCAAGGCAAAAAATGTTGACGATGGCAAAGTCAGCTATATGAGATAGTTGCAAAGCTCGAGTGCAAGAGAATTCAGTCCTCAGTCAAATTTTATTTATCTCAGTTTCATCTACTTGTAAATTAGCAGATCTAATGTTGCCCCCTAAAAATGAAAGATTCCAAAAGGAGCTCATGCAGGTATCGAAAGCAAAGAAAAAGTGGTTTCACAAAATATCAATCAATGAATCAATATAAGCATATCCTATAATTCTATACTTAGAAAAGAAACGCAATTTCACAATAAACTCAAACAAGCACCGTAGTCCAGCATGTGCAAAATGTAAGCCTTTAACTAAACATACAATTTCACAATAAACTCAAACAAGCACCGTAGTCCAGCATGTACAAAATGTAAGCCTTTAACTAAACATATACAAGTTAACAGTGAGCTTTCCATTTCAGCAGGCATAGTCCAGCATGAACATGCACAAGTTTGACCATCATATTTCTTCTTCCTCATTTTTCTTGTTTTTTCCTATTCCACGGCAACAAAGAAAAAACTCAAATAGGGGTTTTGGCATGTCCGAAACAAAGATTTCCCCGTTTCTTCTCTCTTCTTAAAAGACATAAAATACCTTTAGAAAATTGAAAGAATTAAAAACATTAAAAATCATTTTTTTAAGTATCGGTCCGTAATAGGGGGGTTTCGTGCTCTAATCGTATGAATTGCATGATTTGAATCGAAAATCGCAATCTGGATCGCAAATCGAATGAGATTTATCCAATTAAGATTTTCAATTGTGATTTGAATCGTTTTGTTTGAGATTCAATTCAAATCGTAAGGATTTAACAACCATGGGTGAGACATCAATAGTTGTTTTGTGAATAATTTTATACACTAAGGTGGTGTTTGGAAACACTAGTCTAAAAAGAAGTGCTTATTTGAAAATTATGCTTAGTGGGACTTTAGATTCTCAAGTTGAAAGTTAATTGCATGTCTGTCTATATTTTAGAGATTTTAGGGGTAAAAACCTCTACTTTAAAAAGTAGCTATGGAGTTACTTTTTAAAGTAGAGGTTTTTTTTAAGGGTAAAAACCTCTACTTTAAAAAGTAACTCCATAGCTACTCCCCCCCCCCCCCCCCCCCCCCCCCCTCTCGAAAAAGGAAAAGGAAAAACACAACTGAACCAATGAATAGAGAAATAATAAACCAAGCAATACCCTGCCCTCCCTCTTGGATCCATTCTGATGATTGGCACCCTGACCCTAGTAATTCAATATGTGCTCCTCATATCCACATATGCTATTGGAAATTATCCAGTCCAACACTAAGAATATAAGACTGAATCCTCAGTGCCATATCAATTTTGGAGTTACGTTGTCTGTGTATCTGCTCATTCAGATTATTATAAATTTATCCAAATTATTCTAAGCTTGTCCAACATTAGGGTATCTCCATTCAGGATATTGTAGTCCAGTTACCCAGATTATTCTAAGCTTCATTTTAGGTTGCCCCGTCTTTGTTCTCCTCCATCACAAATGTAGTAAGCGCTCAACTCATTCAGCTATTATGACTTGTTGGGTTACAGGAATGAACATAAGATGTTTTTATGTTGTGATCCTCACATCATTGTTACAATGTTTTCATTTCCTCTTGTATTCCTCATCTCAAGTCTCAACAGTCTTCGGAAGACATCTCGGTTCTTACGCCTTCTCCAATAGAGCATAAATCCTTTTTTCTCTCATACTCCAGCTCCATAATCTGTTCCCCTTGCTATCACATCCCCATCCTTCCCTTGCACATGTCTACACAAGACAACAGCCATCTGGTGCTCCAGATCTTAAGTACCTGATATTGAACCTACTCCTAAATTCCACAGTCCTAGATTGATGGTCCTGTTTCAATTATGGCTGTCCCTTACATTGTCCTGATCAGGAGCATTACCCCTTTACTCAGTATAGCTTATTACTTACCAATCCTCTTTCCTATAAGACTGAGTCTCTTCCAACGACACTGCATTAACCATCAGCATATGAAAGTGCCAAATCATCGGCCCTGCTGCCTCAACCTGGAATCCCTCTATTAGACCTGAAATCTTTCACATTCTCCGCCATCTTGGTAAGGGCCACGGCCACCAGGATGAATAATAATAGAGGGGGAATTCGTGGCGAAGACCTCTATAGCTTTTGAAGGATCCTGACAGGTGCCTAGTTGAAGAGGATGGAAAAGGTGTCCGCTGAGAAGCAATCCCCCAATAAACCCTCTCTATTTGACAATTAAACCTGAAATCTTCTTATTTTCCACAATCTTGGTAAGGGCTACGGCCACCAGAATGAATAATAATAGAGGGGACAGCCATGGCGAAGACCTCTCAAGCTTTTGAAGGATCCGATAGGTGCCTAGTTGAAGAGGATGGGAAAGGTTTTCGATGAGAAGCAAGCCCCAATACACCCTCTCTATTTGCTACCGATCCCATACGATTGAGCATAAATCAAGAAAAGACCAATCAACAATTCAACATAATCATAGGCCTTCTCCATATCTATCTTGCATATAGTTCCTTTCTTGTCTGATCTTCTCCTCAAATCAATGCATTCATTGGCTATGAAGGGTGACAAAAATTCAGCTCTCTCCCTTTGATAAAGACCCCCTTAATGGGTGCTGATCACCTTCCCAATCACTATTTTGAGCCGCGAGGTTATCAATATAAATACTACTAACAAGATTGATGACCCATAGTCCAACTCTTCTGCACCTCTTTTTCTAGAATTAAAGTGATGAAAGTCGCATTAGATGCCTTGTCCCACTTCCCCCTCGAATGGAACTCCTACAATCCCTTTATTAGCTCCCATTTGGACTTGTAGAAGGATAAGGTGTAACCATCAGTGCATGGCACCTTATCTCTCTAGAGGTTATGGATTGCATTCCAAACTTCTGCCTCCTCAAAACTCTGCTGTAGCCACCCTGCCTCTGAGTTTCCAGCTTCGCAAACTCAAACCCATCCAAGGAGGGCCTGTGTAAACCATCTGAAGAATACAACCACTTACAAAAAGAGACCAACTCTAACATGTCTTCCAACTCTCAAGATTGCCCCTCCCAACTTGATTCTATTAATACAATTGTTTCTCTTCCTTGTATTAGGATAAGCGAGAAAGAATTTGTATTTTTTTGTCACCCTTCAAACACTAAACTCTAAACTTCCACTTCCAACTGATTTCTTCATTAAAGATGACAATGTTTAGCTCTTTGTTGATATTACACATTATCAAAGAGTCCTCCACGTAGGTGACAGCCTCTTCAACATGCTTATCTCGCCTCTCAATCAACATGCAGATATTTTTTCTCTACAACCACCAGACCACAGGACTCTTTGTTCCAACCATTGACCTTTGTAGTAAATAGCATAGTATTAAAACTCGGCGAGTTGACTCGAAAAACTTTAAAATATATAATACTTAAATTAAGTTGGGAAACCTCATTGTTATTTACAATGGTAGTTGTTTGTGTTTTAACTTTGCTCTAGTATTGTTTTCGCTTTGCTTTATTTTGTGGCAGCATACTTGTTCTAAAAATGGCATGAGAAAGGGAACCACTGCCAGTGGCAGTATGGACAACCAGTTGGCCGATGATTTCGAAATGTTTTCGAGGGTTAATGCACGGTTAAGGAGGAGTGGGCAGAACAAAGGAAGGAAATCTGGAAGAATTGATGCATCCTATATGCCTACCCATCTTTGTGGATGTCAAGGAGATTCCATATCTGTATGGATGTTAAAATAAGAAGGATTGGAATTTTGAGACATTTGAGCACTTATGCAATCCAAGTGGGATAGGAATCAGATGAGAAGATTAGGGCAGACTAGGTTGAGGGGCCTCACCAAAAGGCAGGTGGTGGCCATAAGGGTAGTGGTTTTGAGACAATGGATCCTGGGACATGGGGTGTGTTCAATGAGGTGGTGGGGGCATGGATATAAAAATCGCCGAAACCGATACGAAATGGGCGATACGTTAGGTATCGGTAGTCCCCTATACAATATTTATACTGATGCGAAACAGGCGATACGTATCATTTATTAAGTATTTATGTTTTAATTCATCATGTAATTGTATTGTGTTTGCTACTTTGTTTTTGAGTTACTTCTCATGACTTTATATTTAGCTCCTATAACTCATTTGATTTTTAAAATCATATTTTTATTTAAAAAGAAATATTATATGTATCTATCGAAACCGATACATATAGGTTTCAGTTGGGACCGATGCATCCCCCGAAACCGTATTTTTAATCCTTGGGTGGTGGTGTTTAGTGAACCAAAAACATGAGAATGCAAGTGGATTCACCAATCAATCTCTGTAAAAGATTCGTGATTCTAAGCAGAAGCGGCAGAATGGTATTTGGAGTGGAGGTGAGTGAGTCAATGAGAAGAATGAAATTGATTTTTTTTTTTTCAAAATCTTCAACCACAACATGCCAATGCTGATTCCACTCCCCAATTCAAGATCATAGACAAGGTTGCATGGGTTGGTTCAAGTGTGAAGCCCCCAACGCTACATGAAATCCGTCGGTTGTTACTTGGATATTGAAGAAAAGAAGATGAGGGGGTATATGGAGACCCTTCAGCCAATGTGGAAATTATAGGGTCATGATAATGAGCGACATATTATAGGGACATAAAAAACCATCCATCAGTAATTTCATGGCATACTCTAAAGGGATGATAATATTCTTGAATCTTTCAATCTTTGTCATGCCATGTATATCAATGTTGTGCTGAAATGCACTGTTACAAATCTCATTCTCCGATTTTTATCAGTTGAAGTTTTTCTCGGGAGATTTTCAAATCTGAATTTTTTCGAGTATTTCTCGTCTAAATTTCAGCAATGATTAACAAAATATATTAAGACTACAGAAAATAGTAATAAATAGCACCAAGTAATAAATTCATAAAATCAACAACATTGTGTATTACTCAATATTTTTAAAATATCAGCAAAATCTCGCGATATTAACGGGATAAAAAGAGAAAATTATATTTCTCGCTAGATTTTTAAAATAACGTGATAAAAATGAAAATCTTAACTTTATGGTTTTCTCGGGAACTCGGGAGAAATTGGGTATGTCACAGGAGATTTGTTACAATGCTGAAATATACCGTCGAAGAGGTGGGGGAAAATGAAGTTAAATAGAATTGTGACTCACAATGGTAGTGCCTTCATAAATGTTGGTAAAACTAGGATGTAGTAGAACATTTTAAAAGATGAAAATCCTCTCTTTAATATTTTAAATTTTTAACTACTCATTCCAAAGAGATAAGAATTGGTGAATCAGAAACAATTCATTTATTGGACCCTTTCACAGCTCATGCACTGACTCATGCTCCAATTAATCAGGCGAAGGAGCATAATGAAGACCATAATAAAAAGAAGCGAGAACAGTTCAATTTATCTATAATCACGGCTGATAGCTTTTGAGGATGAGTAACTTATGGGATGGGACAGTGTGGGCAGAGCCGATGCGGTTAGCAATCAACTTAATAGTATTAGAGAGCCTCATCATACACAACATAGTCCTCAACACTCGTTTTAGAACAGGGCACATGATGTGGCTGCCATACTAGAACCCATGGTGGAGGACGACGATGTGTGGCCAACAATGGAATCCATCTATGAGTCCATGTTGTTCGTGAAGGAGGCAATTAAGATTGCAAATCCTGGATCTTGAAAATGGGTGAGTAACACCACCAACAAGTGATGGTATAAGACCCTTAAATACCCCCCCCCCCCCCCCTCTCAAGCATCCAGCATGTTTTCCAGTTTTTGTGCGTTATATTAGTTTTGTTTTTATCAAATATCAAAGATAACATATCAAAACATATAAATAGAAAGCATATAATGAGGTACAGAAGAACGTGAACCCAAATAAATAAACATTGAGAAATAACACGGGACAAAATCATAAAATGTTACCATGAGTACCCCCCCCCCAAAAAAAAAAAAAACAATCACTAGGCACCCACCTAACAGCACACCAGGTCATGGTTTAAAATGCCGATATGGTACCCCCCCCCCCCCCGCGCACCCCAAAAACCTAACAGCACACCAGGTCATGGTTTAAAATGCCGATATGAATCGGTCGATACAGGCTAATACGTATCCCGTAGACTAATACGTATCCCGTTTGGAGCTACCCGATACATTGGTACGCTGAAAAAAAAATCTCCGACAATGGGTGTATCGGGACAATACGCCCGATATGGGAGATTTTTCAGTTATTTTTTTTTCTCTTTCCATTTCCACTAGGATCCACAACACAAATCGGACGCCCACAACTTATATACATAAAATATTATTTAAGTAAATTGTTTTATATCAATTTTACTTTTATTTACTTAAGATATTTATATGTAAATAAAGTTATACCACTATTTAAATTCAATAAAAACTATCTTGAATCCAAGTTCCTGAAGAATGAAAAGTCAACTTTCCAACTCAAGAACAAAATCATCTTTTTAGCGCTTTTTAGGGATTAGGTCATAATTTCTACTTTCAAATAGTAAGGAATTTCTCAATTATTAAAATTTCATAAAATGTACTGTATCAAAACCCAAAAGTCTCATATTTTAGTCTTCAAAAATATTTACATCAACATGATCAAAAATTCAACTAACAGTTTAACAATTCAGCATAAAAAAAAATAATAATAATAATAAATAAATAAAAAGACTTACATTCAAGCTTATAATTTATCATTGTAATTCAATACATTCTTATATAACTCATTGAATGTAAGGTTTTAATATCTAGATTGTATTTCTTATACTTGGCTAAGTGACTGGTTTTTATTTTCATACTTATATACCAGTATGCACACCTTTTTTAACTTATAAAAATCTTAAATCTCATATTTATGGTTATAAATATAGTTGGAAACCTTCATTTAATTTGTTTTTAGACTATGTTTGCATTAAAATAAGTTTTATGCAAGGTATCCAAGTTTTTCTTTATGTATGCAAATGATTCTTAACGTATCTTGATTTTTTCCGTTGTACCATTTGATACAATCCGATTCGCCAATACGTATCCTCTTTTGGATACCAATATTTTGAACCATGCACCAGGTAGTCTGATTAGGAAAGAATCAAGATGACTTGGTGATGGCTCTATTCGGTGTCTTTGGGATGATGGAGGGAAAGATGATTAAAAATGAATATTTTGGGAATGAGGCAAGGTGTCTAGCATTAAGTGTGCATTTCTATATATCATTGTGTCGGTAATTGACAAAGGGGTTTTGCTTTCCACATGGTGTACTTCAGAGATGCAGGAGGGCAATTTGGAGGAGCTACTACAGTGAAATCAAGAGTGTTATTGGGCAATTAAACAAATATTTTAATATTAGAGTTCGTAAACTAACCAATATGCATCTTAAATTGACATATTAGAAGTGGCTGATGTACAGGATTGGCTGTTCAAACCTAACCATGTGCAAGCACAAACGATTTTCATCCTTATGAGAGGGCAAATGTATCATGTTCACCCTAATGCACTCAGAAATGAAAAGGTTAGGCCACAAAAAGCAGTTATAGCTTGTGCTTTGTCATTAAAAGAGACTGAAGCAGTAGGAGGCCAATAGTCTAAGTGAGCCATAGTAGGACCATTTAAACTTGATTAGCATATCTACCGGGACGGGTGGAGAGAACCCACTTTACAAGTGGGTTAAGGTATCACCATTAAGACGATGAAGAGGACCTCAAAGTGTCAAGTAGCCAAAGCTTCCGAACAAGATGGGCATCTAAGTGGGATTCAGCAACAAGGATTCATTTCAGAAGTAGATAGACACCCATGACAACGGGTACAATGTCATCGTTGAATACGCATGGAATACAAAAGTGATGAGTAATAGTGATACTGAAGATAGGGGAAACGACCAAGGAAGAGACGACGACGAGGGAAGCACTGGAGAGGAGGATGGTGAAATTGTGACTATGGTTACAGACTTACAGATAGAGTTTGAATTCTTTGAGCCATTCACTGGCGAACTAGATTTTGACCACGATACAGGGAACTCGAAACATGGTTCTCTTGCAGCAACTCCACGAGTCCACGTAAATGAGTGAGCAAGCCAAATCAGCAGCCCTCGCACTGCAAGAAGCAATTGGGAGACATCCGAAGGAATTTTTGGGTTGATGGATGTGGGACACGGGCAAGGGGATCCACTACCACATCCTCGTACAAGAATGGATCTCTAGCCATGACGCCCAATCTCAGACAGCGAATCTCAGGGCCAAGGCTACGACTATGGGCATGCCTATAGGTATGACTTGGATTACGCCTATGGCTATGACATGGGTATGAATAGCTAAGAAGAGTACATAAATATAGATACAAAGGTGCAGAACCATAAAGGCTGTCTTGGACACAGATTGTAGCTCAATATCCATGATGGGAGTCCTGGTGCACTTTACCAAGGATGAGTACAACTGTTGTGTTAAGGAGTATATAACCTAGTATCATAAATATAGATACAATAGTATTACTGCTCCTCTAATCAAGATAGGGATGACGACTTGAAGCCGGTCCCTTTGTATATATCATTGACCCTTGTATATGGTTTTAATATAATATTTTGAGTTAGTAATACGCAATCATGTATCTTTTAACATTTCCTGATGTTTCAATAAAAATTTATACATTTTCCCTAATTGTTTCCTACAACTGAGAAATATTGTTTCCATTAAAAAATATTGCATATTCTTTTTTTTGTGGGCTATCAGGGAAAGTCTTCTATTCGTTTTAATAGCAAGGAATATATTATGTGCTGTATCTGTATATCATTTATCTCAGGTACCATACAAAATCGAATGATCTTAGAAGGGAATCCTGTCAATGTCTATTTGCCGGGCTGCCCACCTAAACCAGAGGCAGTTATGGATAATATAACAAAACTTCATAAGATTGTATCTCAACTCTCGAGAAATCTATGAAGATAGAATTGGGTTTCAACAGGAGAATCAATGTTTTATTAACAATCAGAAGTTTCATGTTGTTTTCCCCTCTTATGCAAGTTTTGCTAACATTAACTAGATCCTTACGTTAATGATCAATAGGGAAAAATAAATCAACTGATGCCAAGTTGCCAAAACCAAAATACAAATAGAAATGCCACTTCATGCTATGAAACAAAGAAACATGTACAAATATACAATATAATTTACACAAAAAAATATATACAATATAATTAGTAACTCCACAGAAAAATACCTTGGATTCCGAAGAAGTCTTTGGAGCAACTTTGGCAATGTTTTCATCCAACGTGCCTTTTGAAGGTTCATCTTTATGCTTTTGAATTTCAGTAGATCTGGATGTTCCAGGTTGTACAGCAGCTGAGGGCATGGTTGATTGAACATCTGACCCATTTGCTGATAAGCTACCTTTTAATTTTCCTTGTGCAGGATCAGGTTTCATAAGTGAGATGCTTTCTGTTCGTTCCAGCCTCCCATCTACAGGTTTTGTTCTCAATATCTGGTCCTTGACAGGATTCCCAGAATCTGAAAGTTGGGTTCCCGCTGGGATAGTCCTCACCCCAGCAGGCTCGCTTTGAGAAATATTAAGGGTAGAGCCATTTGGCACAGATACTAAATTACCAGCTAAAGATTTTGAACCAGGTGATGGTGCAGGTTTTAGATCAACACGGCCCATGCAAAATTCTTCTTCAGAAACCCATGAACTCTGAAATATGAAGGAAAATTCACCATACATTTGTAAAATTGGCTTATGAGCATAGGATATTTTGATCTTAATTCTAGATAAATAATTTCGAAAAAATGGGAAAGAAAATAAAGGCAGCACCGTAGCTGTTTGCATTATAGCTGGATAACCCAATGTGCCTTTGCATTATTCAAATTACCTTTCGAGCAGCCAAAGCTGCAGCAACACCGGTAGCCAATACCTTGAGATCCTCTCTCTCATCCCCTTTAATTTTAGCTACCTATATGGAAAGGGAAAAGGAATAACATAAATAATGACAAGAGTCATGAGTCATGATAATGAAGATCCAAAATATATGTGAAGCAGTGTCTTACCCGTTTTTCAAGATTAATCCCACTCTTTCGGATAACTGGAAAAACACTAGAAATTTTTGTCAACATTATAAGAGCATTTCGGTTTTCCATGTATTCAGCTGATTCCAAGCACTGAATGAGTAACCGTGTAATTTTTCCGCTCCATTTCCAGTGTACCTTTCAGAAAACCAATAAGCAAATAAGGATCTTGAGAAAAAACAGAGGCTTCAAGATTTCATTTCCAGATGGACTTGCCAAAGATGGCCTAAATAAAACTTAATGCATGTCAATATGGAGCGAATTTTACACCCTTGCCCTCGTGAGAAGAGGCCAACATGTAAGTAGTGAACTGAAGAGGAAGCCTCCGAGTTGGGAGTTATATTGAACAGGAAAAATAACGTAAATGAATTAAAAAGCAGGTTGGAGCAGGAATCTCATCCCTTAAGGCCTCTACTGGGTTTGTTCTATACAGCATGGTAGAATATCCGGAAAACTCATATCTCAGAAATTCAAGCTATGCGCAATTTTATTGGATATTCTTTGAGCAAACTGATAATATCTGAACTATGTGATTAGCATTCAAACTAACAGTTAAATTCCATGGGGAGATGCATATCCAGATAATATCTATCTGGAAGAATAGAAATTACTGAATATCCATGTCAATAACATGCATACGGAAATATATGGCTTAGATCATGTTGAACTTGCAGAAATATTCTAACCCTAAAGCCTCCATGCATAATGGATCATACATGGTAATGAACTGTACATAGTAAGAAAAGTAGAAGTGAAGCAATTGCAAAAGCCCAACTATTATATAGATGACAAAATGAGCAATTATTCATGTTCATATTTTATTCGAGGACCAGTTAAATCCACATAAGCACGAAAGATATCAATAAGGAAATGTTTAACACTAATAACAGCCAGGAACTCACTTTAATAAACTGGCTAAATGTAACACGCTGACTATTTGGATATCTATAGTAGACAGCGAAGCCTGGCATGTTTCCACACTCACGTTCATATATTGTTTCATCACTCTGAAAATAAATCATCAGACAACATTAAAGAAATCCCACAAGGAAACCTCAGTAACAGTTTAGTCAAGTGCATAATTAGATTCCATCATGAAGTTCATCGACTTTAATGTTATACAAAATATGTAAGCATGGAGGTAAAAATTAAAGTAACATGAGATAATTCAAAATAAGCATGACATGACCTCTTACCTTCCAATAGTAAGCCATCTTTAAGGTCTCGTATAAAAACCTCCCAAGTCTACCTACTTCATATTCGGTGCAGCAGCAAATCATAGGTTGTAGGGTCTTACATATGAGAACATCAATGTGATTAACGGTATTAAAAAATGGTGTTCCAAGAGAATGTAGAGTCTGCACGAACATAGCACAGTAAACAGCATCTGGCATGCTGAAAATACAACGTGGAAATATACAGCGCTGAAGAAACTCCATGTTAATCTTTAAAGTATCAGGGCAGGAACTCAACCACTTATCCTTTTCGCGGACAAGCCGTCTCCGAATAGACGCAACATTTTCCTCCTGTTTCTGTAATTCACCAGTCAAACGATCTAGTGATTCTTGGATTCTTTCCTTGTCCTTTTTCCGTTTGGTGATTGCCAAATTTGAATTATCTGAAAGCTCTTCTAGGGCTTTAAGAGCAGAATGCTGCCTGGAGATCTCAGATTCATAACGATTTCTAGGAACATAAAGATCATAGAGCGTGAGCCCCCAAAATGTAGCATAGAGATCAGGGGAGAGGCTATTCCAGGCTTTTGAAGGCAACATTGTTCTCACTATGTCAAGAAGATCTGACCACCTGTATAGAATGAGAAATATTAGAAAGCAAAGAGAACACCTAGTTAGTAGTTATCAGTCCATTAAAATTTAGGAATCCATGCAAGAGAACGAAAAGAAGAAAAAATAAAGTAAGATATATGATAATACAAAAGCAATTGACAATAATATGCATATCTCATAAGTCATAATGAATGAGTAGAGATGTCAATACAAGCAGATGATAAGAACCAGACTAGAGGTTAGAAAAAGTATTACATAATAGGCTTCCGAGGAGATCCAAGTTCCAGAACTAATTTGGCAGACAAGACTGAATTCTCAGACTCCTTTTCTGCATTTGAGATATTTTTTGCTTCAATGTCATCAGAAGGCCAGAAGACATCCGATCCATGCGGACACTTGAAGAGCCTCATCACAGGCCGATATATTAAAAAGGCCACCTAAATCAGAGAAAATTACTGTTAGTCTAAAAAAAATATTAAAGTGCATAATGGAAGTGCTTTCTAGAACAAAGATATAACCAAGTAAAGGGAAATAAATAATAATAATAATAATAAGACATGCCTCTGGATCAAGGAGGTATTTGTGGACAAGATCATCAAGAGGGGGGATTAGCTGAGCATAAGCTGTAGCTGGCGTTACTGCACTACAAAGAAATTCCACGTATTGCAGAAGGGTTCCATGGCATCTATCAAACTGCTCGCTAACCATCTTAATGTGTGGCGCATCTGCATTTATGACAACCCTGAAGTGCACAAAACATTTAATAGTATTTCCATCAACTCACTAGCTATACAGTAACACCACTGCAGGGGCAGTCAAAAGTACTGCATTTCCTTTGCTCAAAAGTGTTATTATATATATAATTGGAGAGAGAGCTAGAGTTTAGAAGTAATTTGTAGCAAGTAGAGCTTTGCAGCTTACACAGATCGATGTTGAGCTATGAGCAACAAAAGAGGAATTGCCAGCTTAGGTTCTTCCTTTGGAAGCAATGAGTCCCTTAGCCTGTTTGTGGATTTGATCAATGCCTGCATGAGAACTTGTAAGTTAATGCCTGAAGGCTTCTGGTTAGCATTTCAGATTAGGGGCTAGAAACTGAAACAGATCGAGTATCACCAAGAGATGCACTACCCTTTGTTATAAAAAGTCATTGTGATCAAAATACAAAACCATTACTGCTAAAAATTGGCTAAGTAGGGTTCATATCGTTGTCAGTGGACGTAAGAGTATAAGTCAAAAATTAAGATACACAAATACACTCAGATACTTTACATGTTACATAAGCTAAAACAAACTAATAAAAGCCCACTACAACCATTCACATCTGATGCAAGAATGAAAAATGTCATAGAAAGGCAAGTACGTTAATACAATGTAGGAAAACATAAAGATAGTCAAACCTACACAACTAGAAGCATAACTCAGTATAAAAAATATTTAAATTTTAGGATGCTCAATGTTTTCTGAATATAAATTCTCATTGAATGAGAGAAAGAATACATTGCTTTCTTAATAATAATAATAATAAATAAAACTCCCTATGTATGTGATGGATTTTCCATAGAGTACACACATAGATTTTATTAGATCCTATGTGATTACTTATCAAAAAATAAATCCGTATATGATTAGTATTAATGAAAAAAAATTATTTTAAAAAACATTGGAATACAATATAAACACACACACACACACACATATATATATATATATATATATATATATATATATATCAAATATTAAGATTAGTCTATGCATATGGTACATCACTCAGAAACTAAATTATACTAGATCTTATATGTGATCAGTATTAGTAAGTTATTCTTATTTGTAGAAAAAACATTCCAGCGTATCCATGCAGTATTGCTGTGTATGCATGATATCTGCACAATATGCACGATGCACCTTGTTATTGATCGATGTGTATCATACAAATATGCACGAATGTATAGATATTTTGAATCATGCTTGGAACCCAATGGGTCTTCCCTGGGAATTTTCTAGGGGAACTTAATGGGTGAACTTAGGAAGCTTTTGATCACTCTAGAATGATTTCTTACGATCTCAGGAGTGGTGTGTTGAAGCATATGGAATTAGAGGGAACCACCAAGTCTAAGGATTGTGCAAACTCGAATTTTTGTGGTGCTCTCCCTTAAAGGAGTTTGAACAGGTGGAGCTAATCTTCTTCTATTTGATCATTTTGAAATTAGCACAGTACATAGTTTTGCTTTTTATTTCTTTTATTTTCTGGCCGGCCTTTTTAATTTGCCAGCTTTTTATATCATTCCTTTCTTTTGTTAGAAAAATTCTTCTTTACCTACAGATAAAAAAATAGTTGATAAGAACATGGTTCCCACTCCACTCTTCCCTCCTATACAAGACACATCTGTTCGGAATCGGCATGCTATTGCATATAAGCTGATCAGCCATGAGGATTCTGTCGAGACAGAATATCAATTGTTCATCCAGCTGTCGAGAGAGAAACGCCAAGGACAGAACTTCTGCCGAGGACAGACCTAAGCAACTGTGAGGATTCCAATAGTGTAATATATAAATTGGAACTAAGTTGTTACGAGGCCTGTGGATCACTCCTATAGGTTTCAAGAAGACGAAAACTCACAAGTTTCCTTGCCATTGTGAGTTTCAGACTTGCACTTGTGTCCCGTCACAGGAGTTCAGTCAATTATGTATTTTGTATAGTTTCAAACCACCACTTTTCTTGCATTTGTTACTTTTTATGTTCTTAGGAGCATAACTATCTACTACATTTTTTTTAATTTCTTAGTAAGCTTCTTGATGGATATCATGATGGAAAAAGTTTCCAAAGCACCTTGTTGTTTCTGGTTATCCCAAAAGAAGTAGCCTGATACCGCAGAGTCTCACTCCCTGCCATTGCATCCAGTTGTTCCTCTGTCATGTTCTCTGTGTACTGGACATTTGCCATTTGTTGGACAAGTTCCTGCATCAATCATATAACTCAAATTCATTATAATTAATATTTAGAGTTACACTGATATGTCATATATCACATAACGTTCACATCTGAAAATACCTGCAAGAGAACGAGCTCAATTCCCTCCCCTTTTTTCAACTGATTCACAAGATACTGGAAAAGACCCCTCAATTCCATTGACGGGTACTTCTTGCACCTACAAGTACAAAACAATGCCAATGCCCAATGGAATAAGTAAAAAATTAAAATTTCAAGAAAGTAGTTAATCTAAGGTACTACTTTGTCACAAAAAGGACTTTTTCACTCTTACTATTGCATATAAAATTTTAATTGATCGGAACTTCAAAGAAAATCCATATGAACGGATAGAAATCATGGATCGTTTTTCAACTCCCAGACCAACCCATGTCCCTTGATGATACTTTCCGTAATCCCAAGAGAAGACTAACAGTACAGGCAAAAATAAATCATTCAACTGATTAAGAATACTACACCAGCATGATATATATATATATATATATATATGGAAAAACTACCGTAAACATTAAACATATAGGACAATTTACAAACATTAAAAATTGGCAGCAAACATTGGCAAATAGGATTAGGATTATTCATTTTTGTTGACAAGTAAAGATTATATATTTAAATGAGAAGGAGAAAACCCTCTGCTTACAAATTGTCAGGGGTAAGTAGGGCTGTCAACGGATCGGATTTGGACATATCCGAATTCAATTATCATTCAAGATTTGAATTCGATCCGACTAATATTAATATATCTAAAAAATAATATTTTAATTAAAAAAATGGTTAATACTATAATATATTTATAAAATTATATTATTATTATTATAGGAATGCCAGCCCTACTCTCAGTCAACCCATACTCTACCAACCACATGTCCACTTTTTTTTGTGAAAAAGTGTTTTAATCCTGCAGAATGGACAAGTGGTTGGTGGAGGGTGCTTTAATCCTGCAAGAGGTTGACTGAGAGTAGGGCTAGCACTCCTCTTATTATTATAATGTATACGAATCGGATCGGATCGGATCGGATCGGATCACAATAGATCCAAATCCAATTCCATTATAATCGGATTCAAGATCTTAGATCCGTATCTGATCCGACCGGTCTATAATAGGATTAGGATCCTGTCTAATCGGATCAGATTCGGATCGGATCCGTATCTTGATCCGGTCCATTGACAGCCCTCTTGGGGTAAGGATCTTATCAACAACAGCTCTCGGAATACAGGGATTTTACGCTATTCGATAAAGAAAAGGGAAGCAGGATCTATCAAGGAGGGACTGATAGAACGATCTCATGGGGAAGCGGCTCCTATAATCCTTGGACCACAATCTGCTATCCCTAAAGAGAACATTAGGCTTTTACATCTTAACGGTTCACAAGGCACAAGAGTCATCCATCTCCCAGTCATTCAGCCCCATTAGCAACACCGGATACCAAACTACATCGCTACTCATTTGCCATCAAGTAGCAACAAGAGAAATTTTTGTTTAGTGCAATAGAGTACAAGTTGCAAAAATTCATTCTAGACTATGAGTAGGCTGCCCACACCAAATATCCTCCAATAATCTAACCCCATCCCCTCTAACCAATTTTAAAGTAATGTGCTTACTGATGTCCTTTCACATTCAAGATCACTTTCCACGACTCAAAACACTATAAGAACCCCTGACCTCTTTAGGATCCCTGCCCAAAATGCTTTTGATCATGGAAACTCTCCTTCCTTTAGATAAGTAAAGGGATTTCTAAGGTGCCAGTTTTCTGTTAACCCTCTCCACAATGGGGTCCCACACTGACTTGTCTTTAAAACTCACGCCGCTCAACATACCCAAATAGGTAGCTGGAAATAATCAACTACAAATCCCAAATAGCTGGCCTATCCATCTTGGTGCGGTATTTCCCTAACATCATACAATTTGCTTTTTTTCAGTTAACCCCCAACCCAGACACCACTGCAAATCACCTCAACATATATCTAAGATATATCAACTGTTGATGTGAAGCATCACAAGAAATTAAGGTGTCATCGACACATTCCATATGAGATACAATCAGGTTTGTCCTGTCCAAAATGAATCCATCAATGCTAGAACCTTCGCTTTGCTAATTAACATATTATTGCCTTTGTAACCATGATTAAAAGAAAAGGAGCAAGGATATCCCATTGCTTCAAACCCTAAGAGCTTCTAAAAATACTCCATCGGACAACCATTCACTAGCATCAAGAAGGAGACCATAAAGCCTTCACCCATCACCCCCACCCCACTTAACTCCAAACCCCAATTGGCAAAGAATTTAGTCCATCAACTCCCAATTGACATGATCGTAGGCTTTCTCTAGGTCAATTTGCAAACGATACCCAGGCTACCACTCCTAAGTCTATCATCCACACACTCGTCCGCAATTAGGATGCCATCAGAGATTTGACTTCCTTTCACAAATGCTCTTTGATGTGGCCAAAATGAGGTTCATAACAGATTTAAGTCTCTTCACCAAAGCTTTAGTCAATATTTTGTAAACAATACCCACCAAACAAACGAGTAAATAATCTTAAAGCTCTTGGCGCCCCCAATCTTAGGGATGAGGGCAATGGATGTGCAGCTGAGAATCTTATTAAAAGTGTCTCTGTGGTAAAATTCTTGAACCACTAAATAAGTCAGCCCACTAATAATGGATCAACACTTCTACTAAAACGAAATTGAGAAACCACCAGGGCACTAGGTTCTCTCGCCAGACATGTTTTGGATAATCATTCTAATCTCCTCTTAAAAGGTCTTAGATCCCTTGTTTCACTCCGCTAGTTTCATAGATCGGGATCGATGCAGAGGAAATGAAAATAAAAAAGAACATACAAAACGAGTAATAACCCCTTGTCCCCTAGTAGAGACATACAACTCAATTCAACATTTTGTTCGTTCGGGTTTGATTGTGTTGTAGCTCTATAATTCTATATCGTAAGGAATGATGCAAATACCATGCAGTCCAATTTAGGTCTACATCAATGGGATTCCTCATACGAGTTCTCAGAGGAAAAAAAAACTCTTTTCTAATACCAGTCTCCCCCTCAATCCAATTTTACCCCATTTTTAACCTCGAGATATAGTTGGCTCTTCTTCTTGAACTAGCAATATTGTGAAATAATTTCATATTTCTATCCCCTTCTATGAGTCTTTCACTCTAGACTTTTGTTTACTACTGATTTCCACACTAAGAAGCGAACTATGATATTCCTCTTTAAGTTACGTTACGCTCTTTTTCTCAAGATGGCCCCTCCCAATTACTAGACTCATCTAACTCCCCTATTTCCTAAAGCATTTTCTCCTTTTGGACAGATATTATCAAAAACATCTATGTCCAAATTTTAAGCCTGTGCTTTTAGACTTTCAACTTTTGCCCAAAGATGTGCATTGAAACCCAGAAAGTTACTCTTTCTAAGTAGCCTCCACAACACTAGTAAAATCTGGAGCTCTCAACCACATTTCCTCCAATCTGACAGGGGTAGGACCACTACCCAACCTGACCAGTTATAAAACGAGGGTAGTATGATCAATAATGGATCTAGGAAGAGCAGACTGAGTCATAGAGGGGAAATGATCCTCCTATATGTCATTAATCATTATACAAGAACATATCAAGTCTATTCATGAAAGGAGTTTTGTAGCCTAGACCAAGAAAACTCGGAGCAAGACAACAGGGTATTAGTCAAATTATGTGTACTCATAAACTCTCCAAAGTCCCCCACTTTGTGATTCCTCATACACCCACCTTTCTATTAAAAAGGAAAACTGAACCGTGTTGGAATCCCCCCTTCCCTAGACACCACGGCTGCCCCCATCTAGCCGCATTATCATTCAACTCTTGCCAAAAATCCAAACACTCACCATCTTCCATCAAGTTGTACACAGTCATGGAGAGACCAATAAAAATCATCTAGCACATTACGACGCAAGATCAACCATAAAAGCCCCCAAAACAGATTCTAGGACATCAAAAACACTTCTTTATCCCTGATAATCAGAAGGTCTCCAAACCTTTTGATGGGGAGCAACCTCTCTGAAACATACATCATACTTGAAACCTCTTGAACATCGAAATCTTCCATCTATTCTATTTTTGTTTCCTAGACACACATAATGGAGGGAAACCTAGCCTTATCCCACTGTTTAAACATTAACGTTTTTCACTACAACCCTTGGTTGTCAAGGCAACAGACCCAATGGGTGCCTGAGGCTTCGTCTGATGAACTCCTTGCAGCCAAAGTCCCCCAATATTAGATATGTATATGCTGCATTTCCCTATATAAGGGACCCTACCATTCATATAAATTGCAAGATCGTCATTGTCATTTGTCAAGATGCACTTTGATCTTAAAGAGAAGATTCTGAGAGCTTTGGGGGCCCTACAGGGATTTTGAAGCATTTAAAGGCCTTTTTTATTATTAGGCTGCATGGGCCTAATTGTTTGCATGGTTGCCTATGTGACACCTTTAACACTATGCAAAAAACAGAGGTGTACCACATGGTCCACCCACAAACAAAGTTGAGAGAGAAAGAGTTACTAAGTGATCCACCCATTAAGCAAGAGAGATGACAGGTTAGCATGAAGAAAGCATATTTGACATCATAAAGTCTCTTCTTTCGCCAATCATTTTTGTTGGATATACAAACTCCAACATATCATATGGTAAAAGACACGAGAAGCATATAAAATAAATGTTTTTTATTGACTAAAATGACATCTTAAATATAATGAATTTTCTATACTCTTAAATAGTAAAAATGACATATATCAGATTTTTAATCATGGTCGCCTAGGCGATCAGTCACCTGAGCCCAGCAGAGAGCGGCAGGTTGCCTACGTGACCAGCTGAGGCGACACCTTTAACAACCATGTTGCTACCCATGCCTCTAATATTCCACAACAAAAGGCTAATCGTCATTAGTAACCTCGGTGAACGCCCTTAAATTTCTTGGTGCTACCTTTCACATCACCTCCAGATCATCATATATGACACCACTTTCTAGCATCTTAACTTACCAATTTCCTTCTCTCAACTTTACCCCATACCTACATTAGAGGCGTTCCCAATGCTGCCCCTTTCTAGCTCCCCAAATATCACCATTGTTTCCTATTTAAAACCTTTAAAAGAAAACCCTAAGAACTCCTCAATCTCGCTCAGAACCCAATCTCACACCTCATCGGACCCCTTGCTACTCATAACCTTGCCTTTGACTACTAGAACCATGAGAGCTCCATGTGAATTGTAAGTTCGTAACCACTATAAGAGACCTCCCCTTAACTAGATAGAAATCAGTCCATTACAACCATTATTTGACCCCCCTTCTAACCTTGTTTCCTTATCAATAGTGGAACATGGACTTCAATATGCAGCTGCCCTGGAACAGGATCCAAGGCAATATCTGACCACAAGACCCTCAAAAAACCCTCCTTAACCCTGTAATAGCATTGGATAGGAGAAATGTAAAGAGGGTGGGGCAGTGGGGGAAGGGCATACTTGGGCCAAGGAATTAGAGAAAGGACACCTGATTTTGCATTTCCTCACCCACATCAGACTGCTTGCTGCACAGGATCGAGGGCAGCTGCCTTCCCAGCTAAACCCAAATCTTTTGAATCATGGAATCCTTCATACTCTTTGTTTCCTCCAAGTAAAAAATGAACGAATTTTAGATTTGACCAACTAATTGATTGAAGCCTCCTTCTTTTGTTCACCAAACCTCCAACATTCCAAGAGATAATTTTTCTCAACACTGATAACTATGATGTCAACCCCTAATCTTCCTCGAACTATCTCCTTCCATAGTTATTATTGAGTGCCACACTTCAATTCCTTACCAACTTCCTTCTCACTATCTTCTTATCTTATCCATCCCATACATAATCTTCCCCGACAATCCTCTCTACTCAATTTGGTCTTCATAACCACCCCCAACCCCCCCCCAGAAAAAAAAAAAAAAAATCTCGAGCCACTCCACTTTTCTAAGAACCCACTCCAAAAATACAAATAGGAATCTTAGATAATTCAAACTATATATTAGTAAAGTGAAATAAAGATGAGCATTGCATAATCCATCAACACTAGCATATATTTATGTTAATGTATGTTATAGGAGAAAGAAATATTATATAAACCAAAAATCACACTTATTATCCAGGGAAAAAGACATGAATGCTCCCTTTCATTACGACAACAAAACCTACGACTACGAGTAAGAACCATCGTCATCATCAATGCCTTACCCTAAATAATAGTTCTTATCACCGTCTTATAACATTTTCATTTATTTGACTGGAATGTGTTGGTCTCATGGCACTCCGAAAGCACCTTTACTTTACAACCCAGCTCTAATTCTATTGGTAACATCTTCCTCATCTCTCTATATGAAAATTTTAGTTGAGAAACCAGACTAGTCCCTTTGGGGTATCTCATGGTCATTAATCAACTACCGCATCCACCCTTGTTCTTACAGAAGTTGCACTACATACATTCTTGGTCCGAATTTTTTTTCCTTAATCGGAAAATATTGAATATATTAGAGAATCAAAAGAAAATACAAGCAGTTTACGGGGAAGTAAGCTGAGAAATAGAGATGTGAGGGTAAAGATAAAAGCAAATAAACAAAGAAACATGCAACAAATACGGTCTTCAACTCCTCATAGTAAAATATCTCCCACGTCCGCCCCTAAGTGACTGAGAGACACCCATTCCATAATCAAGCGCCAAATCCGAGCTAGTATTCGGGAAATGGGAGAGGACGAGTTGTCGAAAACGCGATTGTTCCTCTCTCCAAACGGACCACAAAATGGCACCAGGCATAATAGTCCAGATTGTTTCCTTGGCACCCACCACTGCCGTCAATTGCCAACTAGATAAGAAACTCAGAAAGGAAGATGGGAAGACTCATTCCACCCCTAATTGAGAGAAGAAAAAACCGCATATCCCAAAGACAACTGGACAATGCAATAGCAAGTGATCCACTGTCTCTTTTGCCATCAGACACAAGAAACACCAATTTGTCATACTCCACCATCTACTCTTTAAGTAGTCAATTGTAAGAATATTATTCAGAGTTACGGCCCATAGAAAGAAAGATACCTTCGATGGTCAATTGTAAGAATCTTATTCAGAGTTGCAGCCCGAATTATTTTAAAATTTCTTAGATTCCAAGGAATCCTTTTGCACAATTCTAGAATTACTGTAGAACCCTGAAAAAATTCAGTGCTGTGAATAGTGTTGTGCATAGGCTTAGTGAAGGCCAAAAGCCTTCCAGGTATAGTGTGTATGGGAACATGTTAATGAGGGTTTTATTAATGTGTAGGTGTGTGTTATGGAGTGTTTAAAGCTAAGGGTAAACATTCTAAGTGTTTAAATGGGTAAGGGAAAGAAAAAAAAGAAAAATGTCCTAAGGGTCGAAAAAGGGTAAAATGGTCAAATTAAATTATCTCATGCTCAACGTTTAGGAATTTCTTTGAGGATTAATTTATCTTAATTAATATGTTGGAATGGTTAAAAAAGTGTAAAGGTCCGAACAAAAGAAACAAAAATTGAATAAAAGAAATTTTGGGACTTTCGTTCGAACGAATCCAGGAAAATTTCAGTAAATGCTCAATCCAGCATTCACTTCCGTTTGAAGGGCACCACCTTCGTTCAAACAAATCCAGAGAATTTCAGTAGTTAAGCATTTCAACATCCATTTCCGTTTGAAGGGCCTGAAATTGGTTCAAATGAACATATTCGATCGAACGAAAATACATTCATTCGAACGAATCAAGGATTAAAAATACGGTTTCGATGTATAGGTCCCAACCGAAACCTATACAGATCGATTTTGGGCGATACATATAATTTTTTCTTTTTCTTAAAATAATAAAATTAATTTTAAAAAAATGAGTTATAGGAACCAATTTTACCAAATATAAAGTCATGAGAAGTGACTCAAAAACAAAGTAGCAAACAAAATTACAATTCTACAATGGATTAAAACATACATAATTCATAAACGATACGTATCGCCCGTTTCGTATCAATATAAATATCGTATATGGGCTACCGATACCTATACGTATTGCCCGTTTCGTATCGGTTTCGGCGATTTTTATTTCCATGAAACAAATGCGTGCATACAGGTTTTTTTTTTTTTTAGTTTTAAGTCTGGATTTTTAGGGTTTTAAACCCTAGGACTATAAATAGAAAGTCTAATTTGTGGGTTTAGGGTCTTCTAACTCTTTTTAACTAATTTGGCAAAGAAATGGAAGAATACCTAGTGTTCTAAGGAAAGAACTTGAAGAAGCAAGGAAAAGCTTGGATTTCACTACTCAAGCCTTTCTAAAGCACTAGATTGAAGGGATTCGATCTCGGAAGGTCGATACTCTCTACTAAATAGTGTTGTTGTAACTCTTTAGTTCAAATTAAGATGAAAAAACATGTTTTCTTATGATTTGTTGTAGATTACACTCTACTATTCAATCTTATTATGATTCCTTCATGAGAAATGAAAGTAAAAGCATGCTTGTTGATGAATTGTAGTAGATGACCTCTACTAAATGATCTAGAAGCGTTTCTTATTGAAAGAAATGATGAAATCCATGTGTTTAATGTAAAGCCTTAGATTGTACTATATTAAATTGTTCATGTGGTGAATTCTTGATGAAAATGAAGACATGATGTATTGATTTTAATAAAATGCATAATGAATAGATGAAATTATGTGTCTAAATTATATGTGAGCATGTTTAGGACTATGAATTGGGAATTGAAATGAATGTGTCATGTTATTGAAGTTTTATTGCCTATATGTCAGTCACAAATGTTAAATGAGCACTTGAAATTGCATGATCGAGGTTTTGTATATGTACGGGTATCCGAAAAGTAAAGTAAAGAAGATGAAAGAAAGTAAAAAGATGTTATTGGGAGGATGTTAGTGTTCTCAGACCAGGTACAGCCACTAGCCATTTGATCTTAAGTAAAATAGAAGAAGAATATGTTATTGGAAGGATGTTAGTGTGCTTAGACCAGGTACATCCACTAGTCATTTGATTCCACGTAAAATGTTGAAGAATAAATGCTATTGGGAGGGTGTTAGTGTGCTTAGACCAGGTACAACCACTAGTCACCTTATCTCAAGTAAAACAAAGGAAGGATGTTATTGGAAGGATGTTAGTGTGCTCAGACCAAGTACAACCACTAGTCATCTAATCTGATCCCAAGTAAAAGAATGAGCAAAGATGTTATTGGGAGGGTATTAGTATGCTTAGACCAGGTACAGTCACTAACCTAATTTCAAGTAAAAAGGATCAAATCGGCTAAGTTAAGTAAAGAAATGGAAGATGATAATTGAAAAGTAAAAGACATGAAGAAAATTGTAAAAGCATATGGTTTTTGAAGAAAGCAAAGTAAAGTATATAGTTTTGAAAAGTATGCACATTGATATCGAAGTTATGATTTTTTTGCATTTCCGAATTTATGTATGCATGTGATTTGATAATTGAGATATATGAATTGCATATGAAATTATGTTATTGTTATAACATCATTATTTAGTAGTTAGTATACACTGAGCCTTTCGATGATCAGCCGAACTATTATTGTTGGCAGATCCACACTTTGACATTTGTGCTCCAGCTCCATGGGTAGAGAGGAGGAGTACATTGAAGAAGGTCTTGAGGAAGAACAACCAAGGGAGGATAAGGGCCTCAACAAGTGGCCTTATCTTGATTACTGTTGAGAGATGTGAGGGAGCGGATGTATATATGGTTTTTGACTTGTTTAAAGTGGGAGGATACTTATAACTTTCGGTTTTGTTAAACTCATTTGCACTTGGAATAAAGATACCGTTTATAATTTATGTTTTATTGTTAAGAAATTTTCGGGTTCACCTTTTAGTATGCTTTATATGCTCATACAGGATGTTTGATGTATAAGTGAGGAGCCAAAGTCTCACATGTTCCTAGGTGGGATTTTGGGTCGCGATATTTACACTAATAACCCCCTTATGGATGCTCAAACATAATTATGACCTCAAAAAGCTCACTACACACTCCCCTTCTCAGCGGGCTCTTGATTTTTGAGCTACCTATCTAGAATTCCATCAAATCCTCAATGCCTTGATTTAAAAAACTTATTACTTCATATTGCACGCTATTGAACCTTTTGCATGAAGAGTGACATAAGATTGAAGTTGATGATGAATGATAGACCAAATGTTGGACGAGTACTTGCAAACCCGAATTGCATGTTGGTTTTTTGCTACTTCCCCAATGCTCTCATCTAAACTCGGTTGGGCCATTTGAAAAAAGCGTAATAATAGGAATTTGAAGTCATCAACCAATCTCTTAAAAAGACATGTATCGACATTAGTTGTTTTTTCTTTCATTTTTTTATGAGCTCAAAGACTGTGCGATAGCCAGCCCGGGTGGATCTCCTCCCCACATTAATGCTTTCACACTAATGAGAGGCCGAGATCTTGAGAGTCGCCACCAATCAAAAAATTCGGGTGTAATTGGTCACCCAATATTATCCTTTTTGGTCCGAGAACCAAAGGTCGGATTCGGGGGTTCTTTTATGAGTTAAGAAGGTGTTAAGCACCCCAACTCATCCGTCGAACGACGGTTGCCTTTTAATTATTCTCCATTTATTTTAATCTTTCACTAATTAAACAATTATTTTTTTCCTTTTTTATCTTTTTATTTCGAGATTGGAATTTTACCTCTCCTCGACCGAATCAGGATAAACTCTCACTACTTGAGCGGTGAAGACCCCTTTTCCTTAAATTGGTGATGGCCAAACTCTCTTCTCGACCGAATCGAGAGAGGTTGCACCTACTTTGGTAGAAAAGAGGGGAACTAAAAGTTTTTTAAAAAAAAGTACATTAGAAGGGACGAAAATGAAAGTCATTTCTTCCTAAACTTTCCCTCACCCGGATTTCCACTTCCTCATAACCGCTTGAAGGGAAATCACTAGACTACTATATGGGAAAATTGAGGAAGAAAAGATTTAAATGGGAAAAAGAAGAAGAGAGGATGGGAATGTTGCAAACTTCTATTGATCGTGCTCCAATGATCCCACGCTCCAAACACCTAAGATGAAAATAATAAAGAAATCCGAACTCCGGGGCTAGGGTGTAAGCTCTTGCTCTCTTCTCTACTAGAGTTTCCAAAGATTGCGAATTTTCCAAGATGATTTCCAAATTGTAGAGATTCTAAAGTATTCCCAAGACTAGGGTTTTTCTCTATTTTTCAAGATGAAGTAAGAGTGTGGGGTGAAGGCCCTTTTATAACGGAAAAAAGAAGGGGTTTTCTTGCTTTTTTCCGATGTGGAACTAAACTTTCTCCCAAAAACTCGCCAATCCACATTTGACTGAATTCCGGATCGATTGCTCCTTCGTTCAACTGAGGAAACAGTTTTTTTAAGGAAAGGATTTCTCCTCTTTTGGGATCGATCTAGCTTGGCCTTGTATTGGGCATTGGCTTTGGCTTAACCTCAGGTTATTTCGGAGTTCGGATCTTCTTCATTGAGTCCATCTTTCGATACTTAGAGCTAAAAAGGTGTCTACAAAGACTATAAAATGTTTTGCAATTTTCAGTAGATGGAACATTATATCTCGTGACTTGTGAATACATATTTCTAGCACCGTTAAATACAAATTTTTTTATTACATGGAAATATATATATTTATATACAGTATTTGTAATATATTTCCCATCATTACAGGTTAAACTAATGCAAAAAAAGAATTATTGATAAGTAGAAAATGTTAGAAGACAAATGATTGAAACACATATGACAAACAGCTAAGGAGCATTGACACAATATACTGAACATTCCAAACAGAAGGACATCTAAGATAAAAACAAGATTGGTGTCAAAAGTTATCGTATGTACTATTGAAATTGTCAGAATAATGCAAATATAAGCATGTTGGAAATGAAAATGGATATTGAATACAGTGTAGGGAATAAATAAAAGAGCAATAATGTCACATACAAAGTATGCCATATAAGATATGATGCATTACAAGTAAATTCTTGCAAAGAAGACACCAATACATACAAGTGGCCCCAAAACGAAGCCAAAGACTGAAGCCAATCAGACAAATTAAGGCCATCATCTTTTAGCTTCTCACGCCCTCCTTGTGCCAAGCGCTCAATCACGACATACTCCAGAACATCATACTCGAGCTGTATATCAAGCACATGACTCCATCATCATAAAACCAATCAGAAATTGACTAAATAAATAAAGCTTAGCTGAGAAATAGAAGCAACCACCAAAGAGTTGTAGTGTCTCAAGGAGCAACACCTTCAATGATTCTTAAAAGAAAATCGTTCAACCAGAAGATGGCTTGCAGGTAAGAAATTGCACTTCTAGTGTACGGCAACCCAAAACTTCTTGTCTTGAAACTTGGGCAAATTGAATAAAAATCTTGATATTCGTGTCATGCATTTAATGCTTTGCTATTTGATGAGCTCAAGTTAAATTAAAAACGACTAAGTACAAGAATTGCAGGTATTATTTAAATGTGGTTTTAGCAAAAACATAAATTATCAAATTTGGGGATGATTTCTCCCGGAAATGGATGTTTAAGAGTTACATAAACATATTTGATTTTATGAGATTTTATTATAAGGTATAGAATGGTTTACTTGGCTATCAAAAATTTTACGACAACGAGATTTTCAGATTTTAGCCTAAAACTGGAAAATGAGATTTTGATTTATTAGGAATTGGATTTTCTAATATTTTTTATTAAATCCAAATGGGGGGTACTTCCTTATTTTAATTTAAAACTTAAAGTGAATGAATTATTTAAATGTTTTAAGGGAAAATAAGTATGGTGTTGACTAATGCTAAAGAGAAACAGTGTTGTTTGTTGTTTGCTGAAGAAGAAACAGAGGTGCAAGAAAGTTTGCAAGGGGCATTCGAACAACCAACAGAGAAAAGGTCCGCAAAGTCTTTTAAAAGTCCGATTTTTCGTGAGTTTAAAGGGTTTAGGACTCTAGACCCTATATATAATCATTAGCTCGTGGGTTTAGGGTTTCACAACTATTCTAAAAGTTTTAGAGATCCAAAAAGAGAGAAACCTAGAGTTTTACAAAGGGTTTTGCCTAGAGAAGAAGAAAAGCTTGGAGATCGAGATTCAAGCCCATTCGAAAGCAATTGATTATAGGGAAACGATCGAGAGAGATACTATACATTGTCTTACCTAATAATATCTCTAAGAGGTTGTATGAAATCAAGATCTAGGGTTGTTTGTGTTTCTCTGAATTGATTAAGCATATTTTAACATGTTCTTGCATTATTTGAAGAGAGTTTCAAGGATAAGACCTAGAATGAATTGATATGATTATTTTACTAATTTCATGATTATAATGAAGATTATAATTTCGGAATTGGATGAATGATTCTTATGTTTATGTAATTGAGAATGGAGGAAGGGATTAAATTCTGGATTTATGATATGATGGTATACAGAAGAATTGAATTATGATGAATTATGGTGAATTATGGTTGATGCTAGAAATTGATAACTTCTAATGATACTATAATTTAGCCATGTCAATTATTAAACCTGAATTTATGTTGTGAATTATTCTCCATGTATAATAAAGTTATGATATGATTTCACATAATATTCATATGTAATTAAGCATGTATTTGATGGCTAAGTTTCAAATAGACGAATACTTAAAGAATGATATTTCTAACCTCGAATTCTCTAACTATCGTGGTATGAGCTGTTTTAGTAGAGTTTCGATGGTGTGATATCGGAATCTAAGGGATAACCTAGATGAAGGTTAGTCATGACACTGTCAAGCACAAGTCTCACGGCATGGTATTTTGATGAGTCCTCACAAGTTCATAAGTTTTAAGTATGCATAATCAAACAAGACTTGTAAGACCCTGGAAACAATAGAAATGATATGAAAAAAATGTATAACAAGCATGGCAACATGTGGTTGTACGGACCTGTATGGATATGGAAACTAGTATACCAAGCATGGCAACATGTGGTTGTAAGGACTGGTAAAGCAACCATGTCAACATGAGGTTGTAACTTGTAAGGACTGGTATACAAAACATGGCAACATGTGGTTGTGACCAATCTAGCATGGTTATGTGTTACTTGTAAGAAACCTAGAAAAAACTAACAAGCATCTTATAAGTCTCATAAGTCCGCACATGTCAAGAGTCTGGTTATATGTCTTGCATGATGGTATGTTTACACGTTTCCGCACATGAATTGTAAGATATGTTATTTGTGTTAAAGCATGAACATGTTCGTTTGCTCAGTTGTACTTTTTATGTCGGTAGTTTCAAGAGGGTTCGACATCTGTGCTCCACCACCTTGGATAGAAGAAGAGTATACAAAAGAATAGGAAGGTGATTTCCAGGAATGAGAGATCAATCTGGATTACTTTACATATTACTGAATATAAAATATTAGTCGTTTATTTCAGGTTATTTTAAGGGATGTAATAAGACAATTTCGGATTATATTGTTTAGGTTTATTTTCAGTCATTGATCATGTTGAGTGATTAAGTTCACTTTGGTATTTATGATTGGTCAGACAGGTTTGAACTTATCGATTGGAATTATTATTAATGATTAAGGAAATTTTCAGGTTCATATTTAGCATGTCTTGTATGTCTTAAGGATAACGACTGGATATGTCACAGGTCTAAAGTCTCATTATGACCAAATGGGATTTTGGGGCGCGACCTAGTGATCCATCTTAGAGCCTCATCCCTCACTTATTGTCATTATTTAGGTCATCTCACACTCACCCAACGACAGCAAGAGAAAAAAGAAGACTGATGAGTTGGGAGTGTAAATGGCCAGCAAAATAGGCTCCAATTGAAATGTTAGTAGCAAGAATATTCCACAATGGTGCCACTCAGCCTGCTTGACACCCTTCCCTTGCTCCTACGACTCGAAACTAAAATCTAACTCATGCAATTATAAACTATTTGAAGTTTTTGTAGTTTGGGAATTCAGATACTCTTGAAGTGAGCGTTTCTATTCCCAAAGCATGCTACTGTGGCCGATTTGAAGTTCCAACCCCCTTGCTCTTGCTACTACTGTTACTAATACCACCAACCTCCCACCCCCTATGGCACAAGCGGTCTTCTTCTAGCCACATTAAGGCCGTAGGCAAATTACCTCTTCTTACTCCAATCTCATGCTCATCTCAAAGGAGTTTGAAGTACTTCAACTGATAAGAGCTTTAAAGGCAGGGTCCTCGAGAATTCTCAAGCAGCCAAACATTAGTCACAGCTGCTCATGTGAGTTCAATCAGTGGACGAGTGTCGCAAAGCTTTGCTCTTACATCGGGTGGAACGTAGTTGTTAAAGGAGTCACCTTAGGCGATCGCCTAGGCAACCAGGCCCTCTGCTAGGCTCAGGCGACTAGCTGCCTAGGCGATTATTATTAAAATTTGAAATATGTTACATTATTATTGTTTAAGGATAAAAATTTTTATTATATTTGAATATGGTAGTTTGGTAAACAAAAAGGCATGCTTGTTTATATACTTCTAATGTCTTTCACCATATAAATATAAATATGAGGTTTGTATATCTAAATAAAAAAAAGCTTGTAGATAGAAGAAGATAAAAGAGAACGGTGTCAAGTATGCTTCTCTAATGTTAACATGTCCTCTCTCTTGCTCAATAGGTGGACCAATTGTTCTCTCACTCCCTTTGTTTGTGGGCGGACCCTATGATCCCCATTTTTCTTTTGCATTGTAGTTAAAGGCATCGCCTAGGCGACTAGGCATACATCTGGGCTCAGGCAGCCCAGTAACAAAAAAAGCCTTTAAATGCCCCAAATTCCTTCTAGGACCCCAAAACTCTTATAAACCCATATTTAAGGGGGTCATCTATAATTTAAATTAGTACAGACCCCATAATTGTAAATTTTACTTATAATATGTTTATACATTACTTTTCTTTAGTATAATCGAGACGAAGAAGAAAAAAGAAAGTAGAGTAAGAGGTACAGCATCTCCCTCTCTCTCCCATCCTTGTTTGGCATCACATTGACTGTCAGACTATTTTTCTATTTTTTAATTAGTCGTACACTCTCCCTCCTTTCCCCTCTCCTTCCTCTCTCTCTCTCTTGTTTCAGTTGTCACTATAGACTGTTGTTTCTTTCTATTTTTATCTCTCACAATCTCTCTCTCCCCACTTTCAACAGTAATTGTATAATTCATTTTTTTGTTCCATTTTTTTTATTACCAATAATGGTTCTATAAGGTGCATCTTGACAATGGAGATTTGCAATTTATATGAATTGTAGGGCCCTTTATTTAAGAAAATGCATCATACATTGATCTCATATTGGGGGAAATTTCTGCAACAAAAAGTTCATCAGGCAACGCCTCGGGCGTCCCTGTGGTTTGTCGCCTCAAATCACCTAGTTGTCCTGACAACCATGGGGTGGAATGTGAACAATTGGTTCTCTCCAAGAATTTACAGGCGTGCATAGTTCAGATATTTTGTATAGATGGAATCATATTCTTTTCTAGTCTCCTCTGTCTATTTGTTTTTATTTTGAAAAAACCTTCTCATTCCCCTGATTCTTGTAAATCATTCCCTCTAATTGAAATTGTGATTATTCATTAAAAAAAAAAAAGTAAGGTTTTGCAGCGTTTCAGGTAAGGTTTGAGAGTCGTTTGCCAATTCTAAAATGCTTCCATGATTTATGCACTTGTAATCAAATTATTCTGGGCCATCCTTACATTGAACTAAGAGAGGTACGCACTAGTTCTTGGTAGACGATTTGAATTCCATTATTCTAATCTGATTGATCAAGCCCAAATACTCAATTCATTATTTAAAAATCACATGAACGAAGGAGCTATGAAAGAAACTCACTAAAGAAGCATATATTTTGTTAATATCACCTCCATATATATTGCATTATTCAAATACACATTGTTAACTTTGATTCAAATTATTTTGAGAAAAATGGTTCAAATTCCTCTGAGAAATCGACAGCCAGTACTATCAGATACTAAGCACTGATTGAGTGATTGATTAAAATTATTTTTGAAGGAATGAAAGCTTTATACAGATGGGAATCATAGTTATCACAGCAAGCAGAAAATTAATATTCAAAATCATATTACTTTATCCAAGACCAATTTCTATCATATGTAGAACAAATCAATTTTCAATAATGCACTAAGAAAAAGAAAACATTTAGAAAATTCATACCTGTGTCAAATACTTGAACGCATCTACAACAGGAGCAATCATATCCCTGTACGCCTCAATCTGTATGTCAGGTTATAGAACATTACATCCTCTTCTTAAGAACCAAAGCTACAGAAAATCGACTATTGTACTCCGAAGTAAAATCCAATACCTGATGAACAATTGTTCGAAGTACTGTCATTGGATTAGCATGAGCTAGTTTTGCAACCATCCGACCCAGCTGCTTTAAGTTTTCTTTCGCAAGCCGTTTCAAGATCCTTCTGGTGTCCAACTGTAAAACGATGAATTACATCAAATGACACACTTAGAGCACGAATCTGCAACAACTAAGAGAAACACATATTTTAGTAAGAACACCAAGAATACCTTTGCAGTTTGCCTTGCAGCCAAAACCATAGGAATCCGCTCATCATCTTTTTCCCATTCACCATACAAACGGTACCGCACCTAAGCAGACGAGATTCATCTAGCTAGTTTGTCTACCACACCAAATAAATTCTCAAACAGAAGAACCAAATAGCATTTATATAATGCCAACCTCGTATGGCAGGAGACTCATTACTTCCCAAATCTCCTGCCCAACTGCAGGATTTGCCGGTATCAGCTGCAAAGAAGGAAGCAAACATGTTCCTAGGGCTTCTTCAACCCTTGAACGAGCTTCCTTTAGGTGCATTCGAGGATCTCGGTTTCCACCAACACAAGATTCAGGATTAACAGCTCCTCCACCATTACCTACAAACTCCAGCGCGGACAGATAATAGCCTCTTAATACTCTACACACCTGTCCATTAGAAAACCAAATAGAGCCAATCCAATATGAGCATTGAACAGAACTTTAATTTAAAGAGAAAGGACATCTTATGAAAAAGATCAGAAACTGATACAGAATAAATTCCGCAAACCTTCTGCAGAAGGACAGCATCACGGTGGAGATAAGGTCCAGCAGAAGCAAGCATCTGGAAAAGTTCTCTGGGAAGATCAATAAAAGATCTATTGACTGATGATGTGTCTGTTGACTCCATGGCATCAGAACTAGATCCAGAGGTCAACCCGAAACTCTGAAGATGTGTCTGACGAACAATATTGTATGCTGAAGAGATTGATTTTTCAATGACCCTAGGTGTTGAAAAATGGTGTTACTTAAAAAGATGAACTTTTAGCACTTTTATACCAATGCTAAAATATGGTGTTAACAGACAAAATTAGAATAAGGAAAGAAACCTAGAATTTTCACTTTGAGATAGTAGAAAACTAGGGTTTGATACTTAGGGTTTGTAGAAGAAAGGAATAGAAAAAAAAAAGAGGAATAGGATATGGAATTATGTCTCCATCCCCTTTAGATATCCTTTTATATTATTTTTTTTAGATATCCTTTTATATTATTAACAAGATGAAAGGACATAAGTGCCCTTAAGTACATAAAAGACAATAGACAAGAACTAACAAATAACAATAAAGTAACTAGACAGAATAGAGGTAATGGGCTTATTTAGATGGCCCATTACAACAAAGATCTTGACATTGACATCAGGAAAAAAAAACAAAAGGCATTGCAGTTGAAAGCACAATGTTTTAGCCAATAAACAAATATAAGGATAACAATAATAATAATAATAATAAAAATCTTGACTCGAGTTAACTGAAAATGCAACATCAAGTACTCAAGAATCACCTAAACAAGCCCTCACAAATTTGAATATGTGCCACTGGATTAAGTGGAGAGAGACGATCAAATAGTATATGGGCGTGATACCTGGGGAAATCAAAAGAGATATATAGAGTAAAGTTAGCATAACCTGAAGTGGATGAATAAAGAATTATCTTGCACAGAGAAAATCCATCATAAAAACATGAAGCAGTAACTAGAGGGAACATTTACAAAAGCCTCCAACAATATGAATGGGGGTTTATGAGTCACAAACAACAAAGCTAGAGAATTATGAAATGTCATGAAACTAATAACATTAAAAGTGAAACCTAATAGCATCTAGACAAAGAATATTATTTTTCAACTTCATGTCACAATGTGCACATTAGCATCTAAAATGAATGAACCACTCTTAGATATAAAGAAAGTAGTGGATTAAAATAAAGTATATCAAATAATACATAAATAATATTGAGCACTATAAAGAACAAAGTGAGACAATTGGTGGAATGAATGCTTCACCCATTCTATAACCTATACTAAAAGAGGCAGTTAAGCTGCTGTTGAAGAGCAACTGTCGAACAAAAACTTCTAGAAATGCACCGAATACAAAAATCTATGTCAAAAGTTTCCTTTATGTGACTTACTCCACAGCTCACTTGATCCCGTCCCGTGACTTATTCTACTGTACTCCACGTCTCCTTTTACAATTTTTTGAATCTTTAATAGAGCCCCTCTGTCTCTCTCACGTATTTTCTTTTCTTCATGTTTTTCAGTCCACTCCTTCAAGACACTTCAGCTCTCATTCTTGGCTCTGCAGCTTCCACTCCCACTCCAGCTTCAGGGCTTCTCAGGTCACCTCTTGCCATTTGGGGAAAGCAATGGCCCCTACTCTTTAATTATAGTTAAAATAGAGAGGGGGGGGAGATCGCCTCAATCTTAGTCTCTTAAGCTTCTCTCACCCCTTTTCTCGATTATGGGTTAGACGAGCAATTTATAGATGAACTTATGAGATGGAGTACGCAGTTGCAACTTGCAATGTCTTTGAATGTTCAAATAGGCATTCGACCTCAAGCTCCACTAGTAATCCACATAATCTTCACCCTTTGTCAATATTTATTTCTTCAATTCATGTGTTTTCGTAAGACACCCAGATGATATTATTGATAAATTTGAAGTCTTTGAGGAAATTTATGTTGTTTGTTGAGCACACGTATTTGAGGAGCTGTTGGATTTTACTTTCATTGTAAGTTTGTATGATGATAACTCTTTTCTTTTTCAATTCTAGGTATTTAGAAGTAGAGAGCTGCCATATTTTCGTTGTGGCAGTCTTGTAAGTTGAGAATCAGAGTATAAAGTATGTAATCTTCTTGCAGTTCGAAGATGCTTAAGTTTGACATCAGATATGTTGATTTAAAAATGAATGGTTTCAAATTTCTTTTTTCAGAGAAGAAAATGACTCCTTTCCGTGGCTTAAATTGGGAGTGTGGGAATAGTGATGGGTGAATTGCCACCAGTTGAATTTTCTTTGGTTAGTTATTACTGACTTTTTCTTTTTAATTTTGATGAGGGTAAAAGGATGATCTTGTGGGTGCTTTAGCCCCAAAAAGGCAGTAACCATATCAGATCATCGTTCTCCAGTTTAGGTGCTTTTGACCAATGTTTTAAAACGTGAAGGCTTGAGGAGAGGCGTTAGACCTCAAGATGCGTGAGGCATAAGGGGCGCGTGCGCGCGCGCACACACACATATATATATATACATATATATATATATATATATATATTTGTATTCGTGTACATTGTGTATTCGTGTGGACGCACGCATACACATAGGAAATACTATATAAATTAGTTGAAACAAATAACAAATTAAAAAAAAAAAAATTAAGTCAGTTATGCCTAGAAACCTAATTTTATTTGATGTAATGAGATGTACGTCTCTCTCACACACACACACAGATATATATATATATATATATATTTGTATTCGTATACATTGTGTGTTCATGTGGACACACCCATACACATAGGAAATACTATATAAATTAGTTGAAACAAATAACAAATTAAAAAAAAAAAAATTAAGTCAGTTATGCCTAGAAACCTAATTTTATTTGATGTAATGAGATGTACGTCTCTCTCACACACACACACAGATATATATATATATATATATATATATATATATATATATATATATATATTTGTATTCGTATACATTGTGTGTTCATGTGGACACACCCATACACATAGGAAATACTATATAAATTAGTTGAAACAAATAACAAATTTAAAATTAAAAAAAAAAAAAAATTTAATCAGTTGTGCCTAGAAACCTAATTTTATTTGATGTATGAGATGTACGTCATAGACATAAAGCGAGCTTCAAGGCATGAGACGTGTACCTCATGTGAGCCTCATGGGGTTTAAGCCTCATGGTTGAGCCTCAAGGCATTTTTCTTAAGTCTCGCCAAGAGGCGTAAGCCTCGCACGGTTTTTAAAACACTGTTTTTGACATAACTTTAACTTTTGTTTCATTTGAGAAGAAAACGATTTTTATGCCCCTTTGTAAATTGGGTTCTGGAGGTCTCGTGGGCATTAATATTTGCTTGATCTAGGTTTACTATTTCAAGCATTCCTTTTGTTTGCAGCTAAGTTCTTGTGGTAGTTTCTCTTCCCATGAGGCCTCTCTCTTTTCAATATGTTTATCACGCATCGACTGGCCACCTTTCCACTGCGGCAACGGATTTCCTTTGGCTGAAGCCCAGGTATGTTAGTCGAGCCTAGCCTCTTTTCCCAAGGTGTGTTCCCTTTTAACTGTGGTTAAGATTCAATAACCCTTAAGGTTAATGAATCTAACCTTGGTTTTTAGAAGAAATATTCAAATTTTAACAAAACAATTCTAAAAAACAAGGTTAGATTCATTAACCATAGTCTAAGGGGGGACACGCGTTGAGCAAAGAGGCCAACCCCGAGTAACATACTAGGGCTTCAACCAAAGTAAATCGGTTGCCTTCCACCGCTTGCCTTGGACGCTCATTTGTCTTGCACTCTTGCAACTCTCCGAGTCATATCTCCTCATATCTTTTATCCATTTTCCACTTATATCCCCATCAATAGAAGATTTTTGTTTTTCTACTGCTCTTGTTCAGATGTTCATAAACATTATGGTTTTATTTCTTGGGGTGGGACAATCAGATTTTTCTTGGTTTTATGAGAATTCATTAAGATCAATCCAAAGTTGATATATAGGTACTTTTTTTATTTTTCTGAAGTGAATTTTTTTTTTTTATCGATAAATCAGTTGAAGTGAATTGAGGCCAAGGTTCTAAATATCGGCAATATATCGCCGATATTTATCGGTATCGGCACTTGCCGACACATCTATACGGTGTAAGGTATTTTTTACAAGATGTCGGGAGTTATCGGCGATATCGACAATATGTCGTCGATATCTCACTGATATCGACCAAAATATGTGACACCTAAGTTTTTTCCCAAATTTTTCAAAGGTGCAGCAGCATCCATCCAAAAAATAAAAACTCACGGACTGAAATCAGTCCTCAGTCCTTGATTTAGAAGAAGAAGAAGAAAAAAAAAAAAAAAAAGGGTTGAGAACTTGAGAGAGGAGAAGAAAGAAGAAGGAAGAAACCGAAGAAAAGGGTATATACCTATGATTCACAGATGCAAAAGCCCTAGATCACTAGATGTGAGGACTGAGTTGTGAAGGTTGTGAAGCATCATCGCCATTGCCGTGAGGACTGAGCTGCTGCCTTCGCTGATTGCAAAAGCCCTAGATCATTAGATGCCAAGGTCGAGCTTATCCCTCTCCCCTCTTCCCTTTTCCGAGTTCTGCATGTCGTTTTTTTTTTTTTTTTTTTGGGTTGGGTTCTGTTGTGAAGTTCTGAGACTTAAAAGAGACCCTTATAAGGGTAATGCTAACTTCACTCTGTTTTAAACCCTAAAAAGGTCAAGGTATTGCTAACTTCACTCTCTGTTCAAACCTTTAAGTGTTTAAACCCTAACAAGGTCAAGGGTAATGCTAACTTCACTCTTTGTTACTAATATTCTCATTTAATTATTTTTAGTAATATTTTTTTTAAAAAAATTCTTAATAAAATTTTATAAATTAAAATTATTTATAGGTAATAAGATTATACCAAAGGGCTTTTTAGTAATATTAAAAAAAATTATAATATTTTATAAATTAAAAATTATTTATAGGTAATAAGATTGTGCCATAACGGCTTTTTAGTAATATTAAAAAAATTCTTTATAATATTTTATAAATTAAAAATTATTTATAGGCAATAAGATTATGCCCATAAGGGCTTTTTAGTTAAGTTAAAATATTAATAGTATTTTATAGGTAATATGATTATGCCCATAAGGGCTTTTTAATAATATTAAAAAAATTAATAATTTTTTATTAATATTTTATAAATTCAAAATTATTTATAGGTAATAAGATTATGCTCATAAGGGCTTTTTAAAAATAAACAAAATATACTACCACTTTGACTAATCAGTAATCACTTAGATATAATTTATAAATTAACATATTATTTAACATACTATTTTTAGTACAAAAAAGTGTTAACTTATAAATTTATAAGTTAACATCCTATTTTTAGCACATAATTTAAATATATATATATTTCTAAAAATAATGTGTCATATAAGAAATTATATTATATGACAAAAATTAATATGTTAAAAACTAATATTGATTTATTATACACCCAATTTAATGTATATTTGAATTATTATGAATCATATAAATTATTAATTTATGATTGATTGAGAAATGAATGAAACATGAATCAATCATACATTATCGTCACTCATCAGCACACATCTTTACTCTCTTCTCATTGCATCTCTTATGTATATTGTTGTTGTTTTAAATTTCTTTTATTCTAAAAGGTGTATTTACATCTATTTTGACATTTCCTGAAGTTTCATTGCAAAATTCCATCTTTTGCCCTTTTTTTGTCTTTTTTTTTTTAAATCACCAATAAATGATATATCTCCGATATATCTTTTTTTCCGCGGCTCGACATGTCGTGCAATATCAACATTTAGAACCTTGATTGAGGCCGAATAGCAATTTATGATCTCATATATCAGTAGCTAAATAAATTGGCTGGTGCAAAATAGACCCAGGGAATTCCATATCATTTTAAGGTGTTTCACTGTGTTTTGCCCCCTGTTTTCCTGAAATTTTTGTGTTTCCATGTCTCCCATATTTATGAGACTGCATCTTTTCAACTACACACAAATTTTGATGAAACACCAGTCACAGGAAAATTGTGTTTCCAAGTAACTATGTTCCAAACAATGTTCCGGGTAAAATGCCAAAGAACCAACTGAGTGAGGTTTGGATAGCCTTTGGTGTACCAACTGATAGTTAAATGAAACATCACAACTGTATTTAAACAAATTTGTGCAGCAAAATATAAAAAGAAAATCCAAGGATAGTTGTATAAGGTAACTCAAAGACTATTCAATAAAAACACTCCATTTTCTGAAATTTGGTGGCGTCAAACACCTCTCTTCAAGTAACCTGTGGGACCAACACTTCTATTAAGACATCTTTTATCACGTTATCCTTTTCTTTTTTGGTCCTAGAGATCCTGGGATTGCTTGTCCTCCTTTACCATGTTGGGGGGGGGGGTTAAACCCAAGACCTAAAAGAGTATTGGACAAACGGGACACCAAAACTTAAGCGCAAATTAAAGATGCCACAATAAACTCGAGGAAAACTAGGGGAGACTGATGCGGGCCATGCGGCAGATTTTGGTCTAATAAATCTGATTTAGTGGGATGAAGTTCAAGTCCATATGATTGCATTTATTTTATGGCTAGCTGAGTATTAACGTATTTAATAGGGGTCAAAGAGTCGATGTCCAACTAGAGTAGTCAAATCAAAGGGTTTGGTCTTAGGTACTTGGAAGTTGGAACACAGTTCCAAAATTAGTTACCTTCTGAGAGTTTCTTTATGGTATGAGTTCTATATGCCAAGTAAGTTGTGTCCAATCTATTATAAAAAGAGCACAGGCTGGTCACCTGAAGTATTCTAAGCTGTGATTAAAAAAAAAAAATGCTGCAATTGAAGGCTTTGTCTCCCCTAATAGAAGATTAGCTCCTCTTCTTATCCTCTAGTAGCCAGAAGGGTAGTCTACAAGTCGGTTTTTACTGTTGCAAGTTTCTGCATTTTTCTCAACTCTTCTCTTTCTTGTTCTCCCTTGCAAATTTCAGATTTGGTACTTGTTCACCTTCCTGGAGTTATCCTAAAATAGGAAGCAAGAAAATTGCATATTACTGAGGGAAATTACTTCCCTGAATTATGTGGCTGGCACAAGTAAAGAAATCCAACAATAGTACATAAAATGACCACAGGAGGAATTGTATCTACAATTCGAGTATTGCAATAACTAGGATAAGGAAACCCAGCAGCAACATCAGCACTGAAAACTGGAATAATAATCGTATTCAGAAACAGTAAACGTGTAAAACATAAATTGCACCACAAAAATGTTGTTAAAAGTACCCTATCACCAGAAATTGAACAGAAACAAACTTACCAGTCATCCACAGAAAGAAATCCACTGAGCAAGCCCAAGCTCTGGTTATTTTCAATCTCAGGGGAACGTTCTGCAACAGCCTCATTTTCGATGTCCAAAGCAGCAAAAAGATCTACTGTCACATCTCCTTGTTTCTCTTCGTCCATTAGATCCTTTCCAGTAGCAGCAAGATTTATTTTGCCAATTTTGTTAACCTGCATAAATAAGTGCAGCAATTCAAGCACATGTAAAATTTTGTAACCATCACTTAACCGAATATCAAACTTTTCAGCTCTCTTATTGAGAAGCTTGTCAGGCATCCACCAAAACAATTGTGGATATTAAACCAATAAGTAAAACAAAAAATCATGCTTTCATACATCTGCATACACCAAGTGAAATATATAATGAAGCATATATCAATGTCTGCTGACAAAAGAAGGCAAAAGAAAAGTACAGTTGCAAAAACCTCAGATATTAGAAACAAAAAATACATAAACTGATAAACATACAGAGGTTAAAGGTTCAACATACTCAATTATTACAGAGGAGTGACCTCAGTTTTTAAAGAAACTTAATAGAAAAGCAAAAATCAATTTATATATTAATGTAGTAGAGATACCTCATCAAACCGCTTTGCTGAAAACACGTCATAATGCTCAAACGCTTCATCATCCTTCGGAAGTAAATGTGCATATCTGAAATGGATATCTTCTTATTAAAAGGCAACAACAGCACCTTGTTCATTGAAATAAGTCATGCCAAAAAAAAGTCGGAAAAAAATTATTTAACAACTCGAAAATACATAGCATCAACAAATCAAAAGATAACATATGAAACAAAATGAGGAATTTTGAAACTTAAAATGGGAATCTGGCAGCTCCAACAAACTTATGATTAACACTGTAACAAGTCACAAGTACGACAAATGAACATGTACATGACTAAAACGTGTCTCCTCCATAATTCTCTGAACCTCATAAAGAGTGGTGGACAAAAGAGCAGTAGTAACTATGAGAAACTTGCTCCGTCACCAACGACAAAATGTAACAGTTTTACATGTAATTACTAATTAGAGAACATGTGTTCTTTTTCTTTCCGTTAAATGGAAAGTTGGAAATTCTGATTCAATCACTGGTTCCTAAATAAATCTGCCCATTTTGAATACAAGAGAAAAGCTCATGACAAATACAAGAAGACAGAAGCATCGTCTACAATTCAAAAAAAAACATATGTCAACTTGTTTGGTCCAAGGCAACTAAATAATCAAGCATCATACAATTACAGAAATCCTAAGATTATTTGCAGATGAAAAGAAAACCATATGTCAACTTAATGCTTTCTTGGTTTGCTAAGAAATCTGCGGACGAAAAACAACTACAATGAAAATGATATTTTCCTCTCTTTTTATCGATAAAAAGATCCAAAAAAAAGTTAAGCGAAGCAAACAAGGTTCACAAATCGCCAGATTGGTGAACAGTTAACGACATAAGCCAAACAATAAAAGGAAACAAAAATAAAGCTGCAACTACATAAAAGAGAACAAGGGTGCTGATAAAATATCCAGAAAATTATAACTTTAAAAAATGTGGAAAAGAAAATGGGGAGAAAATTTGACTAAAATATCCTTCAAAACAGTGGATTTGATATCCCATAAAAAAATCTTTGATTTAGTATGGAAAAGGAAAGAAAACATGAAATGGATGAAATGTCATTGCTTTGAGCCCATTAAGCACCACCAATGATCTCAGAGTTAGGAGACCTGCAAACGATCTCGACTTAGGTGACCTTCACTTGGGCAAACAGCCTACGATTTTGGCTCTCATGATCCCTTCGGCATTCTTTACTCTGGTTATACCATAGGCGATTTTGACTCCATTGACCCATTGATGATTCTGATTCCAACAATGCTGTTGATGACTTCTATTTAGGCGATCTTGACCTCGACGACACGTCAATGATTTCGTCTCCGGTGATTCTGTAGGCAATTTTGAAGAGGTTTTGATTCCAAGGATATTTCCATCGACTTCAACTCGGACGACCCCACCATTGATATTGTCTTATGTTTCAACCTTTCTTTAATTCCTAAGATATTTAATTTTATTTTCTTTTCTCTAGTCTCTACTTTTACCAATTTCATCAGCAACTGAGCAGAGTAAGGAAAAGTTGGATAAAACTTTAGGAAATGATAAATTAATAAGCAATACACACTTAGAACCCATTATATAAAACCAAAAAGAACAAATTCAAATTGGAAATATTGAGGTAAATAAAAGTAACAAGCTATTGTGCATGTCTAAAACTTTAGAACAGTGTTATCAAAGTTTCTCCTCGACAACGCTTATGGAACCTCCTTGCATAGCTAAGCCCTCCAGCTCCAAATCAAGGATTATGCGGACACTGACAAGATCGCCTAATGGGACCTAAACCTTGTCTCCTACAAATTTAAAGGATAGGGACATAGCTACCGAAGACCCCATAAAATTAGATGTTTACAAAAATATAAAATATGCATATTAATGTAAAACAATCAAACACATTTTTGCACTTAATATTTTTAGAAAGAAAAATAAAATAGTTCTATTGTGCTTTTAAAAATTTAGTTTATTTTTTAATTTTATTTATAATGTTATTATATATTTGAGAATCAGTTTTCTAATTAGGTCATAATAAGGGGGAGTTTATTGACATGGTTTTGACACGTTCAACAAAGCCTAAAGACGACATCAGTGAGGCCTGAGCTGGTGCAGGTGAAGGCTCCAAAACGGTAAGGGAAAGGCCAAAATGATGTTGGTAAAGACAGTAATTAATAGCACACCATTTGACCAAGAACAAAATATTAGCGCTGCAAACCCCAAATATTTTGGATAAGACATTGGTGATGATTATGATAATAATAAATTTTTATACGGCCTTCATATAAAAAAATAAAGAGGCAAGAAAACGTTGTCATTAGGATTTAACTTTTGCACTTATACATACTCAAGAACAAATGATATTTGGTTATCCAATCATTACAAAGATTTTCAATAGAAAGAAATAGTCGGAAAGTTGTCACCAAAAAAATAAATTGCAGGCTAGTGACTCACAATCCTCAAATCATGAAGTGTTTTTAAAATTTAAGGTCTGAAACTTGGGCGATTTGAGCTTCTAAGGCTGCTCCTAGAAACATTTTCCGTGAGACTCACATCAAGGCTTAAGCCCCACACGCCACTTTAAACAATGATAAAAACAAACATCACAAAAAAAAGAATGTGCTTTTTATTAGTAAGTTCCAGGGAAAGAGTACACAAGATAACCTTAAATGCACTACACTGTATGGGAAATATACCAAATACCAAAAAAAAAGGGAGTGGAGCAAACAGATCACCACTGAGAATATATGGAACTCGCCTTTAATGCAACACAAGGCATTCAGCACCATCAAATGTAAAATACTAAGCTGGATACATTTCCCAGAGGCAGCTGCTCCTAGGCACAGTGCATGAATCAGATAGTAGAAGAGCATCATATCAGCATTCAAACCATTGCTGATATTCTCAACTTAAATACTTCAATCATTGCAACAATGCTGATAATAAATTTCTTCGGCCAATGCTATTCTTCAATATTCCCTCCAGAGAGCTGAGATTCTTACTTGAATTATATAGATCAGGTTTCTCTGATTAAGAGTTGACCAAGCCATTTGCATCATGTGAACAGAATACTGTTCGCATTCATCGTCAGCCTACATACATCCACAACTTCTCTGACATAACAGAAACCCATGGCCAACCTCAATTACACTCAAGTTAAAAACCACTTCAATAGGCTCTCCTTTTGAGTAGCCACTAGCCCTTTTTCTTAAGTAGCCAACCTAGGTAGAATCAATGGAAAGAAATAACAGGATCAGGTCAACAAATGACATCAAAAAATTATAGAATCATGTCAACATATCAGCATTGCCCAACATTACTCACAAACATATCTGCACCAGCATCAGTTCATAACAATGATTGGATTACAATAACATAATTGCTTAACTGAAAGTCTCCTTCCAAAATTTTTTGAAGGTTTCCATCTTCAAATCTAGCCACTTGTCTCAAATTTAAGCAATCCAATATCGGAGCAAGCATCAGTTCAAACCAAATGATGTATTACAGGAATGTATCTTGTATACACTCCAATTGTACAATTCTCCTTCCAAGATTGTATGAGGTCACATCTTCATCCCATCTTCATATGTGGCTACATTTAAATTGAAAGGATCAATGAAAGTCATACTGTGGAACAGAAAGATTATATATCCTTATTCGATGAGGTCACATCTTCATCCCATCTTCATAAGTAGCTACATTTAAATTGAAAGGATCAATGAAAGTCATACTGTGGAACAGAAAGATTATATATCTTTATTCGTAATTTCTTACTCAACAGAACCATGGGTAAAGAATTAGGATTCTCATTTTTACATCTAGCCTCTCTTAGTATACATCCTTATGTCTTGATTGGTAGAAACCTTCTCTTCTGTTACAAACCCAAATCTGCCAGAAACCACCAAAGAACACGCTACACAAATAAGTCTAACAGTCTTCTGTGAATATGTATGTACCATATCATACCCACATTCGTGCACACACTTGCAGCAGGTGAGCTATTGCCAATTTGTGTGAATTGGGGGCCAAGTATTATACAGGTCAGAATGCCACAGTAGCAACGAAGAATTTCTCATAAAGAGCATGTAATCATTTTCACTGCACGCACATTTTTACTGTAATAACAAAAAGGTAACCATATTTTCTTCTTGTGCTACTGGCATCACATATCAACCATCACTATTGAGTGCTTCTCAAACATGTGCTTGGAGGACAACAAAAAGAATACCCCTTTTACCATACAAGTTAAGACCGGAGCCATCCTTGGACAACACGATGAAAATGTGAAGGAACGCAGGAGCACCCGATTTGAAGTGGGGTCTCAGTTAAAAGTTGATAAAAAGAACCATAAAAGAACCAAAATCACCACCGCATTACAAGACCAAAAGTATGCACAAAAACTCACATGCTATCAAGATCAATGAACTGCGCCTTCACCAGGACAGCTGTAAGCCGATAGAGCCCAGGAGGCACAGGACTATTTACTTCCATGCGCTGATAATATTGGAACTTGAACCCCAGGATTTGAGAAGCATGAGACTGTAAACATGAACCATTATTAGCGAAATGTGATTGATTCCTTCAGCAATAACATGAGATAAACATAACAGATTGCAATCTGATAAAATCCATCTCTATACCTTGGGAAAAATAGGTATCAGGTCTAAGAATACATTGTTGTCAGGCAGAAGTTCAAAACAATCCAAAACCTGAGGCATCACAAAATAATAGATAGCACATAGCGCATGAGAAGTAAATGACAAGCAGAGCTAAAATTTACCAAATATACCACTGCTATAAAAATTATTACTTCATTTGAAACATACGAAAGGACTTCAAGATTAATATATTACAAGAACTAGTAAAATAGGCACACTGATAAGTGATTCAGGATCGTAAGCAAAAGAAACTTACAATATCAAAAACACGGTTAGGGTCCAGGTCAAAATGTCCAATTAATGACTGCAGGGATCACATTCCAGAGAAAATCAGGATAAGCAACAAAGTAATAAGATTGAAAAAAAATCTAGTGATTAGAGGACTGCAAGGTCCTCTTTCTAGCTGACCACCCGATCAAATTTCAACACATTTCAAAAAAAAAAACTCTAAAAGTTAAAATTTCTTAACCACAGTTAAATGGACACACGTCACCTTCCAATTGGAAGGTCCTCTAGTAAGCTGACCATGCGGTCAGTTATTCATTTTCCTAAAAATAATTGAAGTCACAACCTTGATAATGCTGATCGTTGCTGCTGATGCATTTTGAGTTGAAGCTTCAGAACCACGACACAGAAGGGTAACCTACAAAACAACTAAATTCATTGATTACTTCTGTCCTCACTGAAAATCAAATTATCAAGGGAAAAAAACTCAAAAAACTTATAAACTCAGAGGTTTCCAGATCCTGAAGCTATATATTATAACCTCTTCTAGAACAAATTACTCTCAAGCTATTTCAATTAAATGAAACAGATAGATAAGAGCAATAAATAAATGTATGAATTTCTTATCAATAATAAAAATAATAAAAAGAAAGAGTAGCCAAATAAAGATGTTCATGATGAGATTGAAAGGTCTTGCTGGGAAGTAGTAACCGGGGTCAAGCGATCCAAAACGATGAAACATCATTGGCAGCAAGTGACACACTGACAGTACTCTCACTTGTGAATGTGAATGCATCTTCAAGCACCAAGGGGAGAAAGAGATTAAAATGAAGGTGTTAGTCTTGCTTATTCTTCACTCACTCAGACATAAGAGGTACACCAAGTGGGAAAAAAAAAACAAGAAAATTATCAAAGCTTTTTTCAAGAGTTAATGGGTATTGCACCTCGCTTTTATTTTCTCAAGAAAATGATAGCACATTGGGAACATAGGGCGATGGGGAGGTATGGTCTGTAATGCAAAGCTAGCATTACCCTTGTTGATATAATCAAAGCCCATGCAGCTATAGGCCAGCTGAAGCAGCTATTTCAAATGACATACTCTGCTGCCACTGTACTCTATGTGAGGTTAATGTGACCCAGCTACTCAGGGTTTGCCTTTAACATTCTCACCCATCATAACATCTCAAGACTGAAGATCCCAATAATCAATGAAAAGTGAGCAAAAAGAACTCATAGGACTTCAAGTAGCATCAACCTCACACAAGAAATCAGAAATTTTATTTTTGTATTGAACAGAAGTCAGACTTGAAATAATTAAGACAATCTCAACCATGACATCAACTAATTGTGATTAGCACCATTATGTGTCCGTGCATATTCAAATTTATGATTGTGGTACCTATCCACAAGAATAAAGGAAATGTCCGAAATTGTGCCAATTATCACGGGATCAAACTTTGGAGTCATAGTATGCTGACATACTGTTATAGGAGAAACTGATGGAACAAAGAGTTGCTAGGGTTTCTAGAAACAAATTTAAATTTAAGCAAGGAAGATCTACTACTGAGGTGCTATTTTTATACATTGACAATTGATTGAGAAGTTATGGAAGAAGAAAATCAAAAATGGTATTTATTAACTTAGAGAAAGTATATAGTAGAGTCCCTGGAGAAATAATCCGGTAGGTGTTTAGAAGAAGAAAAAAAGAGTTCCGAGAAAATATATAGATATCATTAATGACACGTATGAGGTGTTTAGAAGAAGAAGAAATAAAAGAGTTCCGAGAAAATATATAGATATCATTAATGACATGTATGAGGGCGTGGAAACGACCGGGAAAACAATTGGTGGTGAGACAGAATAGTTCCCTTTGACAATAGGTTTACATCAAGGATCAGCCATGAGTATGTATCTACTACATTCTCATTTGGACGAATTGGCAGTTCATGTTCAACAGAATGCCTCTTGGTGTATTTAATTTGCAAATGATGTGGTATTAAATGATGGAAAAATAGAGAGTGTAATGCAAAACTACAATTGTGGAATGATAAATAGTGACCAAGACATAATACATAGAAAGAAACTTTAAAACAAATAGGGTTGAGGCGGTCATTGAGATTGATAAACAGGCGATACTCCAGAGCGACCAATTCAGATATTTTGGCTCAATTATTCACAATCATGAAGATATTGAGGAGGTTGTCGCCTATAGAATTAGAGATGGGTGGCTAAAGTGGAGATGTGATTTCGAAGTATTATGTGACCTACGCATTGCGATCAAAGTAAAAGGAAACTTTTATATGACATTGATAAGATCAGTTATGGTTTATGCCTTATGTTACAGAATGTTGGGCGACCAAGAAACAATGTATTCATAGAATTAGTGTCGGCAAGATAATGATGTTGAGAATGATGAGTGGTAAGACAATGAAAAATAAAATCAGAAATGAGCACATTCGAAAGAATCTAAGAGTAGCTCCAATAGGTGAAAAGATAACGGGAGAGCGAACTGAGATGGTTTGGACACGTTTAACAAATACTAATGACGAGTGAATTTAGGAAAATTGAAGAATCTAAAAGGACTATGGCAAGGCAAAAATGATGTTGATAGAGACAGTGACGAAGATTTGATACCACGCGCTTTGACCGATGTTATGACTTCTAATAAAATGAAAGGGTGGAATAAGATTCGTGCAACCCCAAGTATTTGGGATAAGGCACTGACGATAATTATGGTGACAATCGGTGACAATCAAGATGATAGTTTCAGTCACATATATAATAGATATTGGGGAAAGGTTTTCCTCTGAACTTATTATCTTTCATAATCATCATCATCCAAGCCTTAACCAAAATTTTGGAGTCAGGTAAAAAAATCCTACTCCCCCATTACACTATCTAGAGCCAGATCTATTGAGAGATAGTGACACTTCAAATAATTTCTCACTACTTAGATCTGCCATTTTATCTAGTCCCCTTGTTCTTTTTTAGCTTTCAACCTGTACCAGAGTACTCCTCACTAGTGCTGTCATAGGTCTTTGTTGCGCATGAACGAACAATCTGACTCAGCTCTCCATTAGTTTACCACTTATTGGGGCCACTCCTAGGTTCCATGCTATGCACTCATTTCCAAGGTTTCAAAAATGACATATTTTGGTACGTGTAGGCCATATCGACATCCAACAGCCACCAAAATGGAACCAAAGTGATTTAAAAGAAATTTTGATTTTGGTCAAATCCACATAAAGTATAGTTTGACTTTGTATCATTTCGATTGAACAAACTTTCATATATATATATATAGCTCACTTCATGAATGGTGGTGAATGGCCGAAATGCCCTTCCTACGCAAAATAGGGGAAGGGCTTTGTTACCTGTAACCTGCAGAAGACCCAAACCTTTTATAGTGTTTTCTCCCTTCTTTTCCCCATACATCTCCTTATCTCTCAACTCTAAGCTCCATTTTTTACCGTTCTCGTGCTACAGAAAGTGGTCTCCTCACTTCATCTATGCTCAGGTTTGTGAAAGAGTCGTCAAATCCAACCTATATTCCAAGGTAAGTTCTCATGTGGATTTTTTCTTGTTTCTTTTTTATTTACAGCCATAACCACTTCCAATGGCAATTTAAACATTTAATCGCAGTCTAACCCATCACTCACACAATTCTAGTGGCGATTTCAACTGACTATCGATCACCAATATGCAGTTCCAGTGGCAACCTAATACTGAAAATTTGTAGGGTACGCTACCCGCCAATTAGTATATAGGCACATAGGTAACATAAAATTCAAACTAAATGGTGCAATTTTGGAATTTTCAGAACTAGATTTTGCATTAATCCTAGGACTTAGGTCGTCCCAACCACCCCCCACCCCCCTCCGAAAAAAAAAGTGGAGAAAGAAAAACGCAAATATGGCAATATATCTTAAGCACTCTACGGATTGTGTCTAGAGTTCCCAGCGAGCCTATTTCAGGGGGCCCCAACTGTCTAATTCCGTCTATGTGGATTGGATGTCAAAAGGTATAAGCTAAGGTTCTTGAATCTGTCGAGAACACAGAGGCGTGCTCCTTCCAAATCCTCGCTGGCTACAGCTTTGAAACAGTGATGGCATGTGCATTTAGTTGTAGAGCCTTATTTCCTTTGACGTAGACTAGATCCAGGGCAATGGAACCAACAACTTCTGCCTATTAAATTCAAAACGTTTGAAATCTCTTAATCCACCGATGGTCGCCTCAAAATAGTAGAGTGAAGAAGAGGGTGCTCAGTTGATCTCGTTTTGGAGGAGGACTGTATCACATGGCTGTTGGAAAGAATGATGAATGCTTAGAAAAGAAGCAACTCATAGGGTATTTTGGTTTCAAGCACTCTAAAGGTAAAACAATTGTGGGGTCAAAATGCTCCAACGCTATTGGGACTTTCATCAAAGTGAAGAAATTCCTTGATGATGCCAAAAGTAAGGCTCTTGTCAGTCCTAATGTTACAAATTCCCGAGAAATAACGATAAAAACATCTAAAGTTTAAAAGTCCGTTTTTATTGCGCTATTTTCAAAATCTCCCATAAATATGATTTTCTATTTTTATCATGTAAATATCGCGAGAAATACCCTATATGTGCCGATTCTTTAAACAATGACGCTTTATGATGGGTGTTGGGAAAGTAAAAGGACTCTTGGAGAAATTTCCATACTGTTTGAAAAATCCAGAACTTGGAATTTGAACATCTCATTCTCTAGTGCGACAAGATCAGTTAACAAGGCAGGTTTCTTTATTTGCGCTACATGGAGTAAATGTATATATATAAACAAAGAAACACAAATTCACCGAAGTGAATTAATTCAAACTTAGGTAGACTCATTTTTTATGGGTAACTTAGATAGTCGCCAGTTGATAAGACAAATCAATAAAGAGGGGAATGCTGGCAGCATGCGCATTGAGCATTGATTTGCGTTTGTGAAGAAATATTTTATTATATTTCACAGATATTTACAGACAATGCATCAGTGCATTACTTGGCACGCACATTAAACATAATTTCCCAAAGTCAGAGCATTGATGTGCGGCTGTAAGGAAAGGTTGTATTATATTTAATAAATATTTTTAGGCAATCATCAGTGCTTTACTTCAATGCGCATGCCGCTAGCATTGTCCATCGTAAAGAGCATAAATCTTAAGATACACACAAGGACCATATACAGTATACCCCTAACTATATTAGGATAATAAAAGAAAATTAGACATGCCTGAAAGGAAAAGAAAAGGTCACCTTTAAGGGCACTATACATTTTAGACCATAGTTCGAAAACTCGGCGAGTCACCCGAGTAATCCGGCCGAGTTACTCGACTCAATTGAATTTCGAGTCAAGTTGCCTCAAAACTCGAAGGACACACTATTTGCCGAGTTACTCGGGTGACTCGGTCGAGTTGAACTGAGTTTTTCAATTTGCCCGATTAGGTCGAGTCATAGAAGGGTGTTTTTTTCATTTTTTTAACCTACACTAGAACGTCACACTATTTTTGCATCATATTTTTCTTGGGTCTACAAAGACAACCTACTATGAGTTCCGTTAAACCTAATTTTTAGGTTTGAGGCTGTAAAACCAGCGTACTTTAAGTTCTTTTAACCCAAGTTTTTCAAGTTATTACATATATATTCCGAGTTTGACCGAGTCGAGTTTTTCGAGTTACTTGACTCAGCTAACTTTCGAGTCGAGTCGAGTTTTCAGGTTTTTGAACCATGTTTTAAACAAGATAAGTCGGAATAAATAGCACTTGGATGTAGAAATTTGAATTCCCATGCCATAAACTTCTCAAACATTGTGGTGAAATGACAAATCAAGTAACATCTTACCAGAAAACCAGAAAATGAAACGTACCAGCTTGGCATAGCCCTCACTCTCTTCCCGAAGAAGGTTGAATTTTGTTTGTTGATAAAGAAGACGGGTGTTTACTCGAACCTGAAATCCACAAGTAACAAAAGCAAGACAAAAACATGAAGGATTGACAATTTGATATGTAAAGAAGAGTAGAAGACGGGTGTTTACTCTAACTGGCAATCCACAAGTAACAACAGGAAGAAAAAAACATCAATTATGGGTTTGTATTGACCAATATAAAGGGTGCATAAATGCACTTCTAGTCGTCTTTATATCATGTACATATGCACATCTATGTAAACTATCATTTCATCTTAGAATGTCAGTTATGTTTGTCAATGTATATACATGACTTTTAACTTGTTTCCTGAATTCATAGAGTTGCGTAGAATAATATTATGACTTTAAAGTAATTATTCATGCACATTTTAGCTTTCATTTTCCATTGATGATAGTTCCAGCATGTTTCCAGGAGAAAGAGGGAAAAAATGTGTTGGCATATCCACAGTTCACATAATTTGTTACACTGTACACATGGAACTGCATCGTCCCAAAAGCTTGCTAATTGATCGTTACGGTGCTTCCTCTATCAATTAGATCAACTGATACGTTAGAAAACTCAGGAAACTCAAGCAAAAAGGAGCTTATTAGTCTCATATGAGTCATGTCAAGCCCAAGCTATACGGAATGATATGGATAGTATCAGTCATTGTTGGCCGACATTTTGACCTATGTCAATGATAATAAGGTGTATCTGTAAAATAATACATCCTGCATACCTCTTTAGCCTTTAAATCTTGAGCCTTTATCTTGATCATTTCAGACTCCCATAGGAATTCTTCCTACAACATTTTAAAAGCATAAACATAGGAATTTACAAGTAAACAGAAGCAATGCATGGATAAACATCAGAAAAGAGTAAATGGCAATTTTATAGGAAAATAACAAGATTAACCTCACACCGCTCCTGGAAAAGCCTCAATGGAACCAACGCAGACTCCACTAACCATTTAGCCTGAAGAAAAAAGATGATACATAAGGTAGAAAAGAGGTATCCTGCTCATCAATAACACCATCAAATATACAACTGGAAGTTTATTCAATGAAAACAATAGAGAGAGAAAAGGAAGAGAAGTAAGGGGAATACATAGGAAAAAAAGATATGGAGCATTAAGCATTACCATCTGTTTTGTAGCATAAAAGTAATAAATATATAAGATAAGTTTTGGTCACTAAAAAAGCAACATATATATACTCTCTTAACCATGATTCAAAATATTGACCGTACCTATATGTATCGCTTTTTGGCCTTACCGATATGAAACTCTCATGTGGTAATTACCGATACATATTGAGCGTACTAAATCGTATCGAACTGAGACTTAAAAGCCCTCTTTTGGGCTCAAAAACTCACTTCTCCTTCTTTGAACCCAAGCTCAGAACTACAATTTCCTACAACCAAGGTTTGAAATTTTGGATATTTCGACGAAATTTCTCGATCTAGACGGGTTCCGAAATATCTGAACCATGTATTTTGGTTTTTACAAAATTTCACAAATTTCAATCGAAATTTCGTAAATTTCGACGAAATTTCGTATATTTCGGTCAAAATATTTTCTACTGTTTTTTTTTTATATATTTTCTCACATTGTTTTTACAAATTTTCATAAATTTCAATCGAAATTTCGCATATTTCGACGATATTTCGTAGATTTCAATCGAAATATTTTCTTCAGTTTTTTTTTTGTTTTTTTTATTTTTTTTCATTTACTTATTTATACTTAAGTTGTAATTGTCATTTACAAAATAGAACTTATGTTATAAAATAATAATTTTAAATGCCTCTTTATAAATTAATTTCATTCTTATCTATATTTCAAAACCCTCCCTTAGATTACAATTAAAAAAAATTAAAAATTGCATAAATGACCATATTACCCATGTGTTGCAAGTATTAACCTAATTATATTTTATAAATTAAATATTATTTAACTATTCTTAGTATTGATTTTTATTATACACACAATAAAAAATTCAATGAATCTTAATACAATATTTTTAATTTTAACTATTCTTAGTGTTGATTTAACTATTCTTAGTATTGATTTTGATTGTATTTGAATTAATTGTTATACTTGATTGAGAAATGAATGCAAGTTTTTATGTAAGTTACATCAATATTAGTGAATCATACATTGTCGTCAGTATCAGCGCACGTCTTTGGCTCCCTTCTCGTTGCATCTTTTATATGCATTGTTGTTTTTTTTATTTTTTTTTTATTCTCAGATGTGTATTAACATCTATTTTAACATTTTCACTATTTTTTTCAATTTTTTCCTCCACATGTGATATAGTTCCCTCGATATCAATATATCTTGCGAAATATCCTCGATCTATCTTTCCATGGCTCGAAATGACATGCGAAATAGAAATTTCGAACCTTGCCTACAACAAAAACACACAATCCATTGAGATCAAAGGATTGAAAAAAAAATTGATTCAAACTCCTTGGAGATCGAATCAAAAGAGAGGTTTCACTATTCACCGAGGTTGGATTGGATGGAGTCTTCACGTTCCCTCTCAGCTTTACTTCCGCAAAACAAGTTGAACTTGGACTTGTGGAATAGTCCCCGGAGAGTATGAGAAGGTTCTAAATATCCTGCATCAAACCACCCTGATCTCCCTTGGTGGAAACAGTAAGACTACCCCGAAACTCGGACACGGGAACCCCCGGTGCAGCGTCGACAAGTGACGACTGACTCAGTTTGCTTCCTGATTTGGAACTCCGATTAGAACTCTACAATTGACTCCCATAGTCACTCTCACCAACACTTGTAGCAGCAGGTTTTTCTGGTGTAGGCAAGGAAAAATCCCTCTGATCCATTGATTTCTTCAATTTTTGAACTAATTCTATTGGCAGCACTAGTAACCGCCTCCGCAACCTGACCACATCCATCTACGATTGTGTCCACACATTCCACTATGTTATCACCGACTCTAGGGGATAACCCCCTCTCCGAAAGCTCAATTTACATGAACTTCGGATGTGAAACTAACTCAATTAGCCTCACAGGTTTATTCGACAAAGCCTTACCACTATCCAAAGTGCCCGCTGGGGAATAATGGAAGATGTGTAAATCCAGCTGCTTTCTCGCTCCCAAAGCCTCCTTGGATCCTCCCACCGACGATCAAGACAGAGTCTAAATCACTCACAACTCACCATCCTCCTGATCTTCGTTGTCATCCCCGTTGTTGTGAATTAAATCAGATACCGGAAACAGCTCTCAACGTCGGTGAAGGATAGCTTGCACCTTGTGGAGGAGGGGAGAGATGGCCTCAATCCCAGGTGAGATTGCCTCTTCCGAGCTCAACCCTAACGCCCCTGCAGCAATCCCCTTCCATGTTGAACTGATTATGGATTTCTGAGAAGCCTTCCTCTTCCTCTCATAACGTGCTATAATCGGATCAAACCCGAATGGGTCATCTGAACTAACTTCAAGATCCGGGTCCTTTTTCATTAAATCCATTTATAATGGCTAATGGTTCATGGGCTTTTATTACGTTTTCAGGGCCCTTCTGCACCATTATAAGCCTCAAGGGACTAAGTTGGTTCGACCCAGTTCCCATCTCCATTTAAGGGCTCACATAAGCCTTGGACGCAACCCTATCGTCTTCACCTCCCCCCCCCCCCCCCCCCCAATCTCCCAGAACCCTAGGTTCCTCTTAAACACCTTCAAAAGAGTTGTTATCTTGCAGTAGCTTAGGGCTGGTGAGCTGCAGCTCCCTCCTTTTTCTCATCCTTCACATATTCCTTTTCCTATTTTGAATTTGTCTTTTTCCTTTTTTACCCAAAATCGCAAACCCTTGTTTTTTCTTGGGTATGTCTGTGACCATTGATCTCGCCTTCCCCCACTGGAGCCATACTCGCCACCCCCTGTTGCAGAAGCTGGCAGGTCCTGCTTGTGCTGTCATTGGTCTTGTGGACGCTCCACATGCTTCAAATTTGAATTTGAATTGGAGAGTTGTGATTGGCTTGAATCAGCCAATGGAAAGAATGCTCGTGGCATCTCCTTCTCCGATGGCTCACCTCATACTTGGACCCAACTCCGGCAGTACCGGACTTCCATCGATTTCGACCACATTCTGCAATTTTCGCACAGCTCTTCCTCCCAATTCGAAACTTCCACTGGGTACAAGATGGAGTGAATATTATCAAAACGACGCAAGGTATGAATTTTAGATCCCCTTTCACTTTGATCTTTGCAAATGATAAGTCAGACCTGGTTACTGTAGAAAGATGCACCTCTATCAAACCACCACAGATTTCACTAGCCTTCCCAAGCACAGAGGGAACCCACAAGTGGAATGGAATTCCTTTCAAGGCTAACCATCACGGTTTAAAAAGCCCAGTGAATGAAAGTGTGTTTGTTGCCGGCCACCACCTGCGAATTCCCACAAAAATTTGTTTTGCCTACTGGAAATCGGTGGTTGCAGCAAAGGGTTATTATTTGGGATGGCTTGGTTGGAAGGAAAATCATCTGATGGGCGTTGAAGGAGAAGAGAGTGATGTTTTTCGTCTCAGGTAATAATTGACCGATAGATCTTGAGACCTCTTCCCAATCATCCACCAGTTCAGGACCCCCTATGGAGCACACCACTGCCTAAGGCGAATTCTGAAATGCCCCTGCATCCAAGTCCACTACCACCCTGCTCACCCCTTCCTTAGCTTCTACGTGACATCTAAGACCGACCAATTGGTTTGCCTGAGCGCCTGCTATATCAATCCTTATTGGTTGAGGCTGCATACCAGAACTACCTGCATCTCTTCGGCCTCCAATCTTTAGATTTCCTCCAGCTTTGATCGGGCTCTGGACTTCCTATATGGCCGCCTGTAATTGTTTCCAACCAAACTCCTTGACACCTCTTGGAATTATGATCCTACCTCCATTCTTCCTTCCCTGAAAAGTCATGAAGGAAAGAAACTCCCCTCTAGCATTTGATCATTTCTCCCCTACCAGTGTTCCTTCATTTTCTCGGAATTTCCTAAACAAATAACCCCCTTCTCCACGAATACATTCTGAAATGGTTGAAAGCATCCATCTTGTAGCTTCTTCAGCTACCCAGATTTCATTGAGAAACCCATTCTTGTTCCTCTCAGAAATCTGGATACAACTCCCCTTTTGGTTTCCAACCTCTGTACCTGGAAACGTTTGTCCTCTACTCGGTATTGATTCATCTTCTCCGGCTGCTGGTTCATTTTATCAGACTACTGGTTCATCTTCTCATTGTCTTGGCTGCTGGTTCAAGTTGGTTCAAGATCCCAACTATTGAGCTCACATTGAGTGTGAAAGAATATGTGCATCTCAAAATCGAAGAAGAATATTAGAAGAGATAGGACGAGGATTTTGTGCAAGTTGGACCTTGAGAAGGTCAATGACCACATAAGTTGGGATTTTCTTAGTTACATCTTGGGAAGGATGGAATTTGGGACTTAATGGGTGGGGGGGAGAGGGGGGGGGGAGTGAATGATATGCCTGTTTTGAATCAGTCCTTTTTCTCAATCCTAATAAATGGTTGCCCGGCAGGATTCCTAAGAAACTAGCGTGGTTTGAGACTGGACAGCCCTTCGTCTCCCTTCATCTTTATTATGGTCACTGAGGCCATGAGTTAGATGTTTAGGAAGGTGGAAGAGGGGGTCATCGAAGGATTTTGTGGACATGAGTAATCTAAAGTTTTCCACCCCCAATTTGCAGATGATGCCTGGGTCCTTTGTGATGTGTCTAGTCGGCAAATTGGACATCTTAGGTTTCTCCTCCGATGTTTTGAGGTTGTCTCAGGTCATTGTTGTTAGAGATGTTCCTAATTTAGAGGAAATAGCGATTGTTTTAGGTTGCAGGATCGACAGTTTCCTTCCAAGTTCCAAGTACTCGGTTTGCCTCTAGGGGAGATAGTTTTAAAGCCAAGTCGGTCTAGGATCCGTGGTTGAGATTTCGAAGAGACTCAAGGTTTGAAAGGGGCAATTTCTTTCCAAAAGGCGGCAGGCTCACCCTTATCAAGAGCACTTTGTCTAGCATGCTAGCCTTCTTTATGACATTGTTTACAATTCTGGTATCCTGGCCAATGTCTTAGAGCATTTTCGAAGAGACATCTTGTGGAATGAAACAAGAGGATTCTAGGAAATACCATCTGGTTAAGTGGAAGGAAGTGTGCGATCCCACTTGAGGAGGTTTGGCTATTAGATATCTATATGAAACTAACCTAGCTCTTCTTGGCAAGTGGCTTTTGAGGTTTGGGGAAGATTGAGAGCTTGCAGAGGAAAACTATCATGGTTAAATATGGATCTGAGCCGGTTTGAGATCCGAAATATGTTAGGAGCCCTTATGGGATTAACTTACAAAAAGCTATTGTGAATGACAAAAGGAAGTTTTAGCAAGTGCATCTTATATATAGTTGGGTCAGACAGAAATATGAAATTCAGGGAGGATCCTTGGTGCAGCAATAGGCCTTTTTTGAGGATTTTGACAAATGCTGCTTTCTGGCCGGCAACAAACACTGCTTTCTGAGTTATTGTTACAAGTACAAGAATGATGAGGTAATTTATATGCCGAAATTGTAAAAGGGCTTTAAATGATTAGGAAGTGGGGGATTTTCTTAGGCTTTTGAGGGTCCTCTCGGCTATTAAGATAAACCCTCTTACTTGCAATGGTCGGATTTGGACTAGAGATAGCATGGGCCGGTTTACTGTGTGCGCACATAAGATCACAAGTGTTGGAATGGTGGTCTATTCAGCACTCAGAAATGGACCCTGGACATCTTCTTGGATGGATAGTGGTCTATTTCCCTGTGGCCCGCAGTAACTTTTAGTAGCTATTGTAGTTTCCCATTTTTACTGCTTTTTCATCTCTTCTAGGAGTTTACTACTCAGTAACATCCTAGTTGCGATTATGCATATGTACTCTCTTTTCTTAGTGGTCTATATCTTCTGATGGTACCGATCAAAAAAACAGGTCGGTTTACTATGAGATCATTCTACCAGTTCCTGAAAGATAGTATTAAGTATCCTTTTACTTACAGAGTAGTGGAATCGTGGCATTCCATCCAAAATTACATTTTCCTATCGACAACTTACCTGAGCAAAATTCTCAAATTGGACCATTTACAAAGCAAGGTTCGATTTTGGCTAATAGATGCTTTCTTTTTATGCCTAGGAAAGAATCTATGGCTCACTTACTGCTCCATTGTCCTCTTGCTAGTGGGAGTTGGGGAGTGAGGACATTTCCCATCTCATCTGGGGTTGTAGGTCTTCCCTACTAGCTTTGCTTTGTTAATCTCCAGTAGAGCAGTCAGTAGGTTCCTAAGAGGTGGGCGAAGCTCATAGCATAATTTGGAGGCTTGTTTTAGGAGCCATTTGTTGGGTCATCTGGGAGGAGAGGAACAGAAGGATATTTGAGAAGGATATTTGAAAACTCTTTCATTTCCGTGGAGAATCCGACCCTAGCCATCTATAAACCAGTTTCCACTTGATATTTCCCGCACTGGCTGCGATGCGATCAGGAGGTCACCCTTCTTTGAGCATGGGTTTGATTATTTGGTAACTTGTTTTGATTTATTCTTCTCTCATGGGTTTGATTATTTCTTAACTTGTTTTGATTTATTCTTCTCTTATTTCCATCTATCGTTGAACAACCCTGGTACTTTCTTGTTATCTAATATTTTGATATTATTTTTCGATCAAAAAAAATTTCCAAAGATATAGTACGCAAGCAGTAAGCACTCTTCTCTTGTGCCTCCAAGTGGAAGAGTTTGTGGATCATTTGCTTTTACACTGTCCTATTGTGTTTGGTATATGGGGTTCTTTCCTCTCCCGCATAGGGGTGGATTGGGTTTATCCCTCTTCCTTTCACAACTTCTTATCCATTGTTGTCAAGGAGACTTGAAGCGACAGACCCAATGGATGCCTGAGGCGGTAGCCTAAGCCTAAGGCACCTGAGGAGTCGCCTGATGAACTTTTCACTGCAGACATCCCCCCCCCCCCCCTTTCACAACTTCTTAAGTCTTATGATCTTATTTAGTTGGTCTCGGATCAGTGTGGCTAGGGCTCGCGAGGTCCCATGGGCGGTTCTCCCTGGAGCCGTATCATGGATTGATATAGAAAGAGAGGAACCTCAGAGTCTTGAGAACACTTCATCGACCCCCACTCGCATTTGTGAGCGCATCCGGTCGAATGGGGGGGGCTCCAAACTGATGGGGAAGGAAATCAAGGCGGTGCCGTGTTGATTTTTGATCTCTCGAAGTAAGCAGGCCAGGAAGGCATACTTGTCACATTTGTTTTAATGTGTTTGAGTTTATGGGCTTGTAAACTCCTCCTACTTTTGCCCTCATGTACTTGATCACTTTGTTATATATATTATTGCTTGATTATCAATCTAAAAAAAAGCACTCTTCTCTTATTACAATAAGGATAGAAAGTTTGTTCAAGCATAGCTTTTACACTGTTGAAATGAAAACATTTACAGGAAATTTCATGGGAAAATTACATTTTAGAGTAACATTTCACTGTTCTTGGGAAAAATTATAGAATAATAACATGAAAATTCTCAATGATGCTTTTAGAAAGTGTTCAAGGAAGACATGACTACACACTCAGAATTCAAAATACAATGACAAGTTTAGGATGCAAAACTGCTCGGTTGGCAGACATATATGATACTAGATAAAAGTAAATCTAGGTCAAACCGCAATTTTTACCGTGGATATACAATTTGGAACATAAAATATATAGCAAATTTCTGATTTGAACAGTAGATCTAGAATATAAAGCATAAATCTGTGATTTGACCATTTGTGTATCGTAATCTATGATTTGAATCGTTTTTAACAGAGTAGACTTAACAAACCTAGCATAATTCGACGGTCTTAATCATGGATTTGCAATTTCAAGCAAAGATCTACCTTATCTGTATTATTTGAACTACATCCAGCTCAGACCGTCTATTATCACTGTAGAATATAAGATTTCAAAAAATATATACATTAATTTTACAATTAGAACCTTTGATCTATATTTTTAAGTTTATAACCTTTGCGATATTTTTTCTTATTAGTAATCAAATATTATATAAATAAGAGAGGCAGAATGACAATACAAAAGGCAAAGAAGCACAAGGGGTCACAAGAGCATGAACCCACCGCCTAAAGAAAAAAAAAACCTACAATATAGGAAAATAAAGGCAAAATAGGCCTTCCAATCCAGAAGGAGGCCATCAGTCCAATCCTGGTTCACAATTGAATAACCTAACACCCATGATGGCCTTTCAAGTTCCAACACCTCACCCTCGTAAGGCACTCGAACCTCTAGCGACTCCCAAACATACTTAACGCCAAATTTAGCGGCAATGACCTGCCTCCAAAGACTAACCCTTTCTTCTTCAAATCTCAAGAACCACTTAGCAAAGCCGAGTTAAAGCTCAAAAACGGTTTCACACCCAAGCCCCTTGACTCACAAACCTTGCCTTTGTTATTTCTTACCAATCAAAAAAAATAGTTATATTTTGGATATATAATTTGAACTACTGATTTAACATATATTTTTGTTGAATATTGATATAATATATTAGATTCAAGACTTGAATAGATATGACTTGTGATTTGAGATGTGAAGGTCAGTGAAATTAAAGGTATCTATTACCCATGGTTTAAAACAACGACTGTATTGATACAATCGAAAAAATATCCTTACTTTGACTAACCGATACGAAACCTAATGTAATGCATTTTTCATGCATTTCAGTATCGTATCAAACATATTGTATTGTTACCGAGCCTTAAAATTTTATTTTGAAGCCTTAGAAACACATTCTACCAAGCTCCTTTGCTCCAGCCGGCCACTCCTTCATTACATCAATCAAGGTTGAAGGTACTATATAGAAGATTATAGAACATCTACCTTCATACTCCCTTATGCGATCTAAGACATTAGCTAATCTCCATGGACCTCTATATTCCCTTTCATCCATTGAATTGAGTTAGAAGGATCTCCCTCCACCACCAACAGGCCCGAAAAGTTGTTTTTAAAAATCCAAGACCTTAAAGAAGAGCTCTTGTTTCCACTTTGTTGGAGAGCCAAAATATTATGAGGACTAAAACCAGAAAAATTTCTATACATGGAACCCTTGAAATCCCACTTCCAAATCTTTAATTTGATAATTCTCCACTATCCTTACAAATAAAACCCGCAAGAAATTGAAACATTTCAAATAATCTTTCCTTCATAACCATTCCGAGAAAAGATGAAACTCTACAAAATTTACCCATTGATCCTAACAAAGCACTGACTTGACTTTTTTTCTTCTTCATAGCAAACTAGAGAACCTATGATAGGTCTTAGAGAAGTTCTTCCAAATTTCCAATAGCATTCATCTCATTTGCGAGATTCACATTTCTCTTTTTTAATATCATCAAATGTCTTAAATATAAGAAAAATTAATTATGCGGTAAATGTAGGTAAATAGAAATTCATAAAGATACAAAACAAATAAAGGTTTCTTAGTTAAATATACCATTTTGATGAGACGAGCACGATACTCTACAGGCATTGTAAGCTGCAACATAGGATTATGCAAATCCACAAGTCAAATACAATTCTCACCAAAAACATGTACCATATTGTAGAACAGTAAAATGAGTATTAAGACTAATAAATGAAACTACCTATCAAGAATATTCTTAAAAGCATCAACTGTAAGAACATCAAAATACCAAATCAATAATTTTCCTTAGGCATATATAGAAAAATATTAATACAAAATCAGGACCTCAATAGAACCAATATATTCTGAATGGGAAAAAAATATTCAAATATGATCCAACTGAGAGAGCGAAGACGAGCCTCGACCATAACGTAAGTTGATTAGTGTATAAGCAACAAAGCATAGTTGCTTATTCTTCGCAGCCTGAAATCCACCTCCCACGGAATGATACAGGGGCATTCACCCAAATCATTTAGGGTGAAACATTGCTCTTGCCCAAAAAAAAAGTATTGCCCACAAGTCCATAGCTTTTACTATAAGAAAGATTGAGCAAAACCAGTGGTATAAATGACATAAATATCAATGCATAAGGAATACAGCAATAGCAATATCTCTCACACCATAATCAAGGAATGCAATGCTTGATTTGACCTTTTATTTTTATCCCTGTATTTTTCCAGCATAATTAGCATGCTGAAACCCCATGTTACAGTTTAAATTGCTTTCTTAAAGGACCCAACCAATCTGGCACTCATTCCCAACGACATCTTTTGACCCAAAGTAGACAGACTTCAATCTTCAAGGATGGGAACGTAGAACAAAGAGTTTCCTCTCACACACTAAATGTTCTCCCAAAACCTTACATAAAGTAATGCCTGACAGAAGCATACCAGAAGTGATACGCGGCACCGGAGTTAACAGCAACCTAAATGAAAGATAATTTAAGAGACGGCTGGGTGAGGATCGATTGTTGTATCAACATGGTTAAGGTTTTATAGATATATACTAGTGGGCCGCGCATGAGAGAAAAAAGGGGGAGTGAAAGTGGAAAGAGGGACACTAGTAAGACCCATTGATGCACATGTGTTAGAAGGGAGATGTGGGAGAAAGAAAATGTGTTAGAAAAGTTAGTTGTGACCAATCCCAACACAAAGTCTTCTAATATGCTTAATCCTTCTTCTCGCAATGGCGCAATAATGGACAACATCATATTTTAGTCCCTCGACTTAAGCCAATTTGCCTTTTGAATTTTGCTTCCAAAGGAAGTCACTTCAAACACTTCATAACATCAGAGCCCTCACGACTTGGATTCCAACCAAATTGATCCATTAAAAAGTAAACTAAGAAGTTTTTGGTCTAACAATTTAGATACGACAGTAAAGCTCACACAAAGTCCAATTGAGAAATACCTACCTTTCATGAGCTTGTAATTTCTCAATAGCTATGTGATAATTTCAAGCCTTAATAGCAAGCGTTCTCTGGAATCTAGGCATGTTCTGCTGCTTCCGCACAACTAACTACAACCTTGTTGGCCGTTTGGACTCAAAGAAGCCAAACTATAGCAGCATATCACGGAACACGGAACACGGAACAATGGCTTACCACCAACTTTTATGCAACAAAAAGTGGTCACTAACATCCCATTAGAGTTTAGTCCCGAAACTTACCCTTCCCATAATAACAACATATAACAGTTTTTAAAACGCTCCAAATTAGTTTTAAAACCCAAGAATAAGAATGATATGATCATCCTTCAAATCCAGGGGTGTTGTTTTTTATAGTTTAACAGCTTGTAGGTGGTGGTTTTGTGAAAGGTAAGATGGTGATGATGGGGAAGGTAAAAGTAATGAAATTGAATGAAGATGGTGAAGATCGATGGATAATTAGGAGACGAGGATGGAGTGATACTGGATGTAGCCTAAACCGCAACATTGCACTCCACGATTGCCGTCGAAGAAGATGGAACCGAAACAAGGTAGAGTGAGAGGGAGTGGTAGAATGTTGAAGGAGCACACCAAAAGGTTTGTGACAAGGGTAACCTAGAGGATGTTAGGAAAGAAACATGGTGCCTACCGAAGAGGGTGTCTAATTCAGGGAAACAACCGAAGGTTGATGATGGATGAGAATTGAGTCACTTTCCTATGGGGGTGACCTCCTATTTATAAAATCCTAGAAGAGCACAGAAGAGTTCGATATTGGCCTCTACCCTACGCCCATATGCGCACGTAGGTAAGTTATGTGTCAAGAATAACCATCAAGGCACATGACACATTGACATTGTAACAAATTCACTGACAGCTACAATAACCTTCTTAGTTCTAACCAGTATGCCCGGCGTTACCACCACATGAGCATGTCGTTATTGTGGGGGCCAAACATTTTGTTATTCCTGCCCTAGTGTTGCTAATTATTAAAGTTGGTTGTCACCACATGAGCATGTCATTATTGTGGGAGCCAAACATTTAGGTATTCCTGCCCTAGTGTTGCTAATCATTAAAGTTGGTTGGTTGTAGCGTCCCCGGGAAATCGATTAACTGGAGGAGAGCCAACATACCTCCCCCATGCCGCCAAACCAGCGAGCCACCAAAGCCCACTGGGATACCTCACCCCAGGCATGGCACCCGTCACCAAGGGGCAGCCCCAGTGGACACCGGGAGTGAGATCCTGAAGATTGAACCATCCCAGTGTCAAAGAAACATCCTTCATCAAGGTTGTGCTCCTTCCGGGAAATGGGAATTGAACCATCCCCTCGGGCCCTATGAAACGTGGTGCTGATGAGTGGTGAGCTGCCACATGGCGCCCTCTCGTGAAGGCGCCGTCAACATGGCTCAGTCACCCATTAGCACTTAATTGATAGCTTTAAAACTTAACAGGAACAAACGATAAAGTACCAGAAGAGAAAACGAGCGCTTAACCTATCAAACATTTAATAAGAGATTGAGAGAGAAATATAGAGATCACTCACATCTAGAGCTATTTGGGTCACAATATCTGCGAAATTCGAACCCATTTCTTCATCGGATACTTTATCCGAAAATTCAACTGAATCCAACGCTACTTTACACTTCTGAAAAGGTAATTCTCCGCGAACCTAACAAACGTTTATATAATTAAGAAGAAACAGAAAAAGAAAAAAAAAAACATTGAAGGAACAAAATACAGAACAATAAACTAATGAAGCAGCGAAGGAGCATACCATAGTCCAGCAGAGCTCAAAGAGAAACCGAAGCACAGGCACAGGATTCGGTGCCTTGAAATTACTGTTCCCGTTCTTCCATTCCCGAAGGAAGTCCTCTGTAATGAATTTATACTCTATGGATGGAAGAGACATCTTCACGAACAGGGCTGCAAAAGCAAACCCTAGAGCCTCTCGATTGAAGAAACTGTATGATCCAGAGACGCTGGAAAAAGGAAAAGACGGAGCTAGGGTTTCATGTAGACGAATTATTGGGTTCGCAAAGGGCCTGTGTTCTTCTCTTCTGGTTTTTTATTGTTTTGGCTTTGGGTGGGTTAATGGAGGCATTGGAATGGGATCCCTCGGTTTCAATGAAATTACTGTTTATATTTCCAGGGGTGTGTTTTGTAAGGTTAGGGCTGCACTTCCTTCTAAACAACAAAAGGTTAGGGCTGCACTCAAAACGTTAGGGCTGCACTCAAGACAAGCTAGCTCAATGGCTCGACTCAGCTCGGGTCGTTTGAGTCAAGCTCAAGTTGGCATTTGAGGCTCGAAATGAATCAAGCCAAGCTTATATTTGAGTTGGAATATTTAAACAAGTCAACCTCAAGCCATACCCTATTTGATTGGGCTCGAAGCTCGACTCGATTAGGGCTCAGTTCAGCTTGAGCTCGGCTAATCTATCTTCTATACTATATAAGAAATGAGTGCCACGTAACCCTTATCTTTGATCCCCAAACTTCAATCCTTGAAAACATATGAGTTCTATCTTAGAGATGCCACGTGGCTTCTCTATTTAATCCCAATTGTTGATCTTCTATCTATCGAGTCGCACTTCCATACCCCTAGGGTATTTAACCGTTCAATACCTAAGAATCGTGGTTGTTCATCAGGCCACAATTTCTCCACGTTTTTTCTCCATGGTGACTTGTTGGCTTAATAAAACACTTATAAATTGTAGAACCCCGGAACTTTTGTGCATGGTTGGTGAAATATATCTTCATGGCCAAAGGGCCTTTTATATATTTGAACTTGTGAATTAATGAGAAATGGTTAGTAACAAACTAGGTGTTGTATATGAAGGGGGTTAGTGCCCTAAGGATGGTGGAAACAGGATCAAAAACTTTTTAAAAAGGGTATGTAGGTGAAAAATTAAGAAAATGGGGGTTACGATCGATTGTAGGTAAGGTGCAATCGATCGTAGTCAGAGAAAATTCTGGATTAACTTTCGGGTGAACGTGCGATCAATCGCAGGTAGTGTGCGATCGATCACATGCAGTGGAAATTTTAACAAATAGGTTCAGGTTCATGTGCGACAGATCAGCTGCAGTGCGATAGATCGCACTGTAAGCTGCGATCGATCGCAGTGGGTGTGCGATCGATCGCACGCGGATGACGAATTTGCGGAAATAAGGGTTTCAACCCCTTGGGCTATCAATAGGGTGACATTTGGGGGTTTTTGGGATTACCTAAACCTATAAGAGATTTTGTAAGGAGAAAAGAGAAGAAGAGGGTTTCCAAAAAGGGGTTTTGTGGGAGATCAAGTGGAGTGCAAATCAAGCTTGGGTCATCTTCATCAAGTAAGGTTTCTTCCTCCTCAAGGTGGTGTCTTCCTCAAGCTTGGATTTCCAAATCAAGGGGTTTCCTTCAAGATAGGAGTTGATCCTCAAAGGTTAGTACACCCTCCTAGTTGGTTTAGTAATAACCTAGGTTGTTTCCTTAAGAATGATTATGGATTGAGCTTGTATATTCCATTTTCTTGAGATTAAACAATGTTTCCCTAAAATGTGAAGGTTTAAGTAAATGTGGATGGATGTGTGGGATGTATGGATAGTTGAGGCGAGTGGATGCCATGTAGGATGTGGATGATTGTTGTGTGATAGAAAAATGGAGAAGAGCAATGTACGCATAAAACACACACTCAAGGTGGTTGATGAAATGTTTGACAAAGAAATGTGAATTAAATGCCTAAAGAAATGTTGAATGTCATATGTTTGATGAAATACATGTATGGAATTTAAACTCAAGACTATGAAAATATGATTTATGGACTTTTCCCAAATGTGATAATTGTGCTAATATGCTCTATATGTTTCCTTAAAGTCTCACATGACTATACAAAGATTTGAAATGCTACATGCTATTCTTGAATTGTTCATGTCATTATGATTGCCACAAATTGCTACACACAAGCATGCATGCATGCATGAATTGAGATTTTCTAGTATATGTATATGGGAAAACAATCAAGAACAAAACACTTGATTTACGAAACGAATGATAAAGCCGAACTTTGGGTTGGTCAAGGGCGTATCTAAGGATATGTCATATTTGACTCACAAGAAAACAAAACAAGCATGACAATGCCGGACATTTGGCCAGTCAAGGATGTTGGTGCACATTTTCTATTTTCACTGAAAGGTATTTACATACCCGGCTCACAAGTTGCTTTTAAGAATTCGCTGAATGGTATTTACATACCCGGCTCACAAGTCGTTACAAGGGCACTAACATTTGGCTTACAAGATAAGCATAACAAGTCATGACAAGACAAGTGTGATTCTAAACAAGAACAAGACAAAACACACATGATTCTCACGAGACAAGAACAAGACAAATATGAGTTTTTGAACACGACAAGCAAGTTTTGGAAACATGAAAAGCTATTTTTCAATAATAAGTTGTGAATTATGAATACGGGTTTTATACGGAGTTTTTGCATTTAGTTTCATTTATATCATGATCATTATATTATTTAATTTGATAATATGATTGAATTATGTTATTGCTATTGCTAGTTAGTAGCTTGTACTCACTGAGTATTCCATACTCAGCCGTACATATGGATGTCAGCAGGTACACAGTTCGACATTTGTGCTCCGGTTTCTTGGATCGAGGAAGATTACGGTGAAGAGGGGCCTCACATGGAGCCGATGGTAGAGCCTCAGGTAGAGGCCAAAGACCTAGATAGTTGGCCTTACCCAGATTACTATTGAGAGAGAGAGAGAGTTTCATGATTTTATATTTTGTTAGGTGGGCATGTTCACCTTGACATGTTATGTTTTGTATCTAACTTGGAATACTGATCAGGTATATATAAAGGGAAAATTTTTGTTTACGCTTCCGCATTGATTTAGTTTCCGCACTTTGTTTAGGTCCCCATTATACTGTGTTTATGCCTTGTTTGGTTCAGTATGGTTTGCCAGGTTATGTATAGTCACACCTAAAGTCTTACCTAACTCCTAGGGGGGATTTTGAGGCGCGACAGAAGTGATATCAGAGCCTAGCATTAGGTTCTTTAGGGTCTCTTAGAGTTCGATACCATGATTTATACAAGACATTAGAGTTAAGAAAAGAGTCGTATTCCAAGTATAGACTAACCATTTAGTCTTAGTCCATAACCGGTTAGAACCCAACCGAACTTAGTGTCCTACGCTAGGAACAAAAATTATATGTTATACTATTGCTATGTATACCTTGGTGTATTGTTATGTACTTAATCAATATTAAGTGATCGGGGAAATGGTTATTGAATGCATATCCAAGTTAGACTCATGTTATACTGTCGTTCTCAGGATTTAATCATGAGATACGGTGCGCGGGGTCGTGGATATAATACAAGGGGTAATAGAGGTGATGCTCCCTCGGGCAATGAACAACCCGACTTCGCTCAAGCTTTTGCATCTATAGCCGAGTCTTTGGCTATGCTAGCAGCTAGGCAACCTGCTACTCCTATTGCTGCTGCTACACTTATCAATATTAAGTGATCGGGGAAATGGTTATTGAATGCATATCCAAGTTAGACTCATGTTATACTGTCGTTCTCAGGATTTAATCATAAGATACGGTGCGCGGGGTTGTGGATATAATACAAGGGGTAATAGAGGTGATGCTCCCTCGGGCAATGAACAACCCGACTTCGCTCAAGCTTTTGTATCTATAGCCGAGTCTTTGGCTATGCTAGCAGCTAGGCAACCTGCTACTCCTACTCCTGCTGCTACACTTATAGCTGCTCCTCAAAATTGAGCGCAGACAGGGATAGAGGCTTTTCGGAGGATGTGGCCTCAGTATTTGTGGTAGCATTGATCCATTAGTGGCTGAAGCATGGATCAGGCAACTTGAAAAGTTGTTCTCAGTATTGTTGCCTACTGAGGCAGAGAGGGTCACCTGGGCCGCTCTATACTAGAAGGTGAGGCTAACCATTGGAGGAGATCCGCGGTAAGGACTCAGGATTTGACCCGACAAGGTCAAAAGTGGACTTAAGGAGAATTTCTTGACATTTTCTATAAGAAATGCTTCCTGGTAGGAATTAAGGAGAAGAAGGAAGTTGAGTTTATTACCTTGGAGCAAGGTAATTTATCTGTAGCTGCTTACGAGGCTAAGTTCTCAGAGCTATCTAGATTCGCTCCTCATATGATAGCTATAGAGGCTATGAAGACTCGAAAATTCGAGAGAGGGTAGAAGGCCTACATCAAGGACAGAGTCTCGATGTTTAGGCATGAAACATATGTCAAGGTAGTGGACAAAGCATAGTTAGCGGATGTGAATTCCAAGGAATTCTTCAAGAGAAGGGAAATGGTAAGAGGCCAGTCCAGTGGCTCAGCGTAGAAGAGGGCTAGGACTACTCCATACTAGCCTTCAAGGCCAGCACAGTCACAGAGACTGTATTCAGGGCCACAGGCTCCTCCTTCGTTTGCTTCACAGCCTTCACGCCCCACTATCACACAGGCTCCCCGCCTCGCATTATCCTAGGCCACGGGATACGCACCTTACGCGCCTTCTACATTCTCTTATGAGATATATACTTATTGAGGTATGAGGCACTTGACCGGGAGAATGCCAGAAGATTTCTGGGGGATGCTTTCACTGTTGTGACCAGGGCCACATGATCAGAGATTGTCCTTGCCAGCAGTTGTCATCCCAGGCTCAGGGAAGTAGGGCCCCGATCAGGTAGCCATCTCAGCAGAGCTCTTCACAGGCATCGAGGTCCTCACGGTCTACACGGCCACCTCATCAAGCAAATCAGGGCCAAGTTTTTGCCTTGTCGAAAAGAGACACGCGTGCATCAGATGATGTCGTGCAAGGTACGCTAAAATGCTAATTTTTTTCAAATTGTGAATGTTTGCTATCATGTGATATGTTTGCTTAGTTGTACAATAGGTTACCTATATATTATGGGTATTCTTGCTTGAAATCTATTGATGTTAGTTATTTCATTACACATGCGCATTATTAGTAAATGAATGTCTAGCCCGAGTGTTGATCGACGCAGGCCCACTTATTCCTTCGTCTTGCCTAGTTTTGCAAATGGATTTTCATTTGAGTCGAGTCTGTTTGAGCGTGAGTTATCCATTTCGACTTCGTTTGGCAAGTCAGTGGTTGCGAACCGAATATACAAGGATTGTGTTGTCCAAGTGGGGCAGAATGAGTTGTTGGCCGACCTGATTATCCTAGATTTCCAGGATTTTGACGTCATCCTGGGAATGGATTGGCTTGTGGCGCACCACAGGCACGTGGCTTGCTTCAAGAAGATGGTGAACTTCATGCTGAAGGGTGTAAAGTCGTTTCATTTCTGAGGGTTGCAGAGGAGAGACATCGCTCACTTCGCAGCACTAAGCATTTTGAACCCAGAGGCACGAGACTCCTCAGCCATTCTGATTGTAAGTGAGTACTTAGATGTGTTTCCCGATGATTTTTATGGATTGCCTCTAGATCGGGAGATTAAGTTTGCGATAGAGCTTGCTCTGGGGCACAACTCTGATTTCAAGGGCGTCGTATAGGATAGCCCCAATAAAGCTTAAAGAGTTGAATGAGCAAATTGAAGAGTTGCAACAACTTGATTTTATCCGACCAAGTGTGTCACCATGGGGAGCACTAGTACTCTTCGTGAAGAAGAAGGATGGGTTGATGATGATGTGCATCGACTATAGGCAGTTGAACAAGATCACGATAAAGAATTGTTATCCATTGCATTGGATAGACGACTTGTTTGACCAATTGAAGGGAGCAAGATTTTTCTCCAAGATTGATCTTAGGTAGGGTTATCATCAGTAGAAGATTAAGGCCGATGATGTTCCCAATACGACTTTCAGGACTCAATACGGTCACTACGGGTTCCTTGTCATGCCTTTCGGCTTGACGAATGCACCGGCAACGTTTATGGACTTTATGAACCAAGTGTTCAGACCTTGTATCGATCAATGTGTCGTGGTGTTCATCGATGACATCTTGATGTATTCTCAGACACAAGAAGATCATGATTGAGACCTTCGCCTTACTCTTGATACTATTCGAGAGCACCAAGTATACGCTAAGTTGAGTAAGTGTGAATTCTGGTTGGAAAAAGTGGCGTTCCTTGGCCATGTAGTATCCGCATAAGGTATTTTGGTTGATTCGGCAAAGATAGAAGCAGTGATGAGCTAGGAGAGACCCAAGAGTGTTATAGAGATACGTAGTTTCCTCAGTTTGGTAGGCTACTATCAGCGATTCATAGAGGGATTCTCCAGTTTAGCTACACCGCTCACGTATCTTACTCAAAAAAATGCCAAGTTTATTTTGAGCGATAAGTGCGAAAATAATTTCATGGAGTTAAAGAAGCGGCTCACTACGGCTCCCGTCCTCACAGTGCCATCCGGGAGTGGTGGTTTTGCGGTATATAGTGATGTCTCACACGTTGTCGTACCTCAGAATACCCCCTAGGAGTTAAGGGATACTTTAGAGGTGACTATTCATACTTGCCAAACCATCATGTAATAAACAAAGCTAACATGATACAATGACAACAGTAATCAGAGTGCGGAAGCTAAACATGAGTGCAGAAGCGTGAACCAACTTTTTCTTTTCTATATAAGGTGGTCTATATTCGAAGTGAATAAATATACACAACATATCAAGGTAAATGTGGACATGCCCACCTATCAAAATACAAAATAAGCCAAATCTCACTATCCCTCCTATCAACAGTAATCTAGGTATGGCCAGATATCGCGGTCTTTATTCTTCTGCGACTGTATCGGGATAGGAGGCTCTCTCTCCTCTATATACTCTTCCTCAACTCAGGGCTCAGGATTGAGGGTTTCCTCGATACCTGCCGATATAAAAGTACGACTGAGTATGGAATACTCAGCGAGTACAAGCTACTAGCTAACAATAGTAATAACAATCATACAAGGCAACAAGATATAGTTTATCAAATCAATTTAAAACAAATAATAACAGCATATAACAACCACATTGAAAGTAAAGCAATATGATAATCTTGACATGCTTGAATGAATTCGGAAAACTCCGATAAAACTCGTACTTTAAAATCATGTCTTATACTTGAAAATAGTCTTTCATGTTTCTTTCAAAACTTGTTCATCATGTTTGAAAACTTGTTTCTTGTCATGGTCTTGTTTGTGAGAATCACACTTGTTTGTCTTGTCTTGCTTGGAATCACTTGTCTTACTTGTTTTTGTCATGTTCTTGACTTGACTTGCTTGTATACTTATGAGCCAGAGGTTAGTACCCTTGAAGCGACTTGTGAGCCGGGAATGTAAATTCCTTTGGGCGAAATATATATATAGAAAATGATACACCAAACCTCCTTGACTTGTTTTCTTGTGAGCCAGGTATGACATATCTTGCGATATGCCCTACCCTTGACCTGCCCGATGTCCGGCTTTATCATTCATGCTTGTTTTCCTTGTAAACCAGGTATGACATATCTTGCAATATGCCCTACCCTTGACTGGCCCGATGTCCGGCTTTATCAATTGTATCGTGAATCACATTCTTGTTCTTGTTGTTTCTTGTGTACATATACTTTAGAAAAACCGATTCATGCATGCATGAGTGTGTGTGTGTAACATTGTCGTAATCATGGTGACTTGTATAACTTAAGAGATGGTATATAGCATTTGAATTTCTAACATAAGCATGTGAGAATTTAGATAATATATATATAGCATTTGATCAAGGTTACTAATTTGGAAGAAACTACACATATTCATACTTTCATATTTTTCATTAATTCGTGAACTTCTCATTTATGCATTTAATCAAACACATGGCATGCAACATTTCATAGTCATTTCATTTCCTCTTTTTAGTGCATACATTTCATCAAATCATCAATGTGTATTCATTATTTGTAGGATGCCCTTCCACCATTTCCATCACATAACATCCATCACATACATACGACATCCATCGCCTCAAGCCTTCACCCCACACATCACAACACATTCATTCCATTTATCTTGTTTATTTTAGGGAGAATTGCATAACTCAAGAAGAATGGTTAACACATTATCAAGATCATCCTTTTTGAAAGGAAATCCTAGGTTATTGTTAAGGGAGTTAGTAGGGTGTACTAACCTTGAAAACAAAAGGAGGAAAACCCTTGAGAATGTCTTGGAAGACGCTGCCCTAGCTTGGAAAATAACTCCACATGAGCTTGAGGCTTGGGCTTGAAGAAATCCAAGCTTTGTGATGATCTATGGTTTTCAAACCCTTGATTCTCTCAAGTTTGAAACCCTAGGAGAAAACTCCTTTCTCCTCTCTCACTCTCTCTCAAAATATGATGCCTTAGGTTTATGAACCCTTATGGCACGAGCAAGCCTTTATAGGCAATGGTAGAATGCCCAAAAGACGAAAAAGCCTTTAATGAAATTTCTGCAAAACGCGAAGGACCGAGCGATCGATGCATCGATCGGTGGCCTACCGAGCGATCGGTGTTTTTGACCGAGCGAACAGTTGAAAACACCCTCTCTGAAATTTTTCCCCATACAAATTTTTGGACCAGTCGATAGATACCGATCGATCGGTCGTGGACCGATTGATTGCTAATTTGGACTGAGCGATCGGTGTTCTGCAAATTTTGACACTAAGTCCATTTTACTGTTTCAACCATATCTTTTGACTCGTTCGTCGGATTTTGACGATTCAACTTGCGTTTGATTCATCATTCGAAGAGGAACATTTCTAGTTTTTTAGAATTTTCAAATTCTTCTTTATTTATTAATTACACCACGTGAAAGGCCAATTGGTTATGAGAACACTGTTCATTAGGTATGAAAAGTTCTGGGGCGCTACACACGTTGGGCTAGGATGTGTTCTAATGCAGCGTAAGAATGTAATTGCCTATGCTTCAAGGCAATTGAAAGATCATGAAAAGAACTATCCTACACACGATTTGGAGCTGGACACAGTAGTGTTTGCATTGAAGATATGGTGACACTATCTTTATAGGGAACAATTTGATGTGTTCACGGACCACAAAAGTCTGAAGTACCTGTTTTCCCATAAGGAGTTGAATTACCACCCTGGCTAGGCGAACGTGGTGGCAGATGGTCTTAGCAGGAAGCCTCCTGAACTTTTGGCTCACATGATGGTGCAAGAGTGGAAGTTGTTGGAGGATATGTCTAACCTCGACATCAGTTTCAGCCTTCCCACCAATGGGCCGAGGATGACTAATATTACAGTTAGGCCTTACATCCTGGTCCGGATCCAAGAGTTACAAGGGTCGGATGCCGATTTGCTCGTTGAACAAGACAAGTCGATTAGCAGTGGCAGTTAGGATTTCACCTTGAAGGGCGATGAGACTATCACATTCAAGGGAAGAATATGTGTTCCATCCGATGAGGAACTTAAAAAAGAAATCTTGGATGAATCACACCGATCCAAATATACAGTGCATCTTAGGGGTACAAAGATGTATCAAAACCTCAAGGGGCACTTTTGGTGGCGGAACATGAAGAGGGAAGTGACAAAGTATGTGTCTCGGTGCTTGGTGTGCTAGCAGATCAATGCCAAGCATATGAGGCCAGCAGGTCTTTTGTAGCCCCTTCCTATTCCCAAGTGGAAATTTGAGAACATTTCTATAGACTTCATTGTGGGGTTGTCACAGACGGTTAGGAACTCCGATGCTATTTGGGTAGTGGTCGACAGATTGACGAAGTTCGCCCATTTCTTGCCTTATCGGACTACTTTCAACTCGAACCAGCTAGTTGCTTTGTACATTGAAAAATCCGGTGAACCTCAAATCTAATGTTTGAGTTGAAAACTCACATATTCAAGGGGATGGTTAGGTCTCCCTTTAAGTCTATCTATTATTTTTAAGGGGAAGATGAACTTTAAAGTGAAGAATAAGGGAAACAAGTAAACCACAACATAAGCAATTTTTACGTAGAAACTCTTCCGAGAAAAACCACGGGACATAGTCTAGCAATGAGAATCCACTAAGACAAAGTACTAGTTACTTACAGACTCGAACCTCACCCAAACAGGACTCGACTTCCTCGATCCACGACTAGTCCTACACGCCCAATAAGTAATCACGATCTCGCAAGACTCGCAATCTACCGCAGTAGCCTGTTCTTCTCTTGTGTCTCGATAACCACGATCTCCACGATCGATCTCTGTCAATGACGGCTTCAGATTCCACCAACCAAATCACACAACCATGATCCTCTTCGGATCGATCTCATTCGTATAGATTCCAGAACACTCCGGCCAATTTGTTCTTTCCAGAACGGGTTGATGGTTTGATTAAAATCAAATCCTAAATGGATTCTATCAATGAGAAAGTCCAAGCAAGCAAGAATGAAACAATGATTTGCAAACTTTAGGGTGGAATAGACATTAATCAAAGGAAGGAGAGAAAATATATTCAGAGTTTCTATGAACTCTAGAGATAGCCCAATACTTTTTCAACACTCTCCCAAAGTCCACATTCACGGACTAGAAGAGTTCTATTAAATAGAGAAACCAAAACCAAGCTTTTAGAAGGTGCTAAAACGATTTTAGAAGCTTCCTTAAGTACTAGGTGGACCCAATTGGGTTTGGGTCGACCTAAAATGGCCGTTGGGTCGACTCAACTGTCCCTTTGGGTCGACCCAATATTTGGGTGTTCTCTGGTTGATTTTCCTATACAAAATTCTTAAGGACTGGTTCGACCCAAACTAGATTTTGTCAACTGACTCTTAAAAGCTTGGAATTTGCTTCTACTTTCTTCATAAAAGTTGTAGATCTTTTCGATACGGTTGATTTGATATATTATGGAGTAAAATCGGAGCTACGGTTAGTGAGATATACCTCTTACAATGAATCTTGGTTATTTAGATCCTTTAATACTTTTTGGGCTACATATCTAGTCACCTAAGGTTCATATGATTATTCTAAGTCAATTTTCACCTAAGTTAACATGGTATTTAGGTCACTTACCATCATATGAGTGAAACGAAGGATATGATCGGAATGTCTTCAATTGATCTTCTTCGGTCTTCATCTTCACTTGTCGTGGATGCTTGAAGGCACTGACACCGGAATAAGCCAACACTAAAACATGAACTTTACATACATCAAGGAAGTAGTTCGATTGCACAGGGTGCTAGTGAGCATTATTTTAGATCGGGATCCTAGATTTACTTCCAGGTTCTGGAAGAGCTTCCAGAGTGCTATGGGCTCCCGTTTGGACTTTATCATGGTCTTTCATCCACAGACTGATGGGCAAACCGAGAGGGTGAATCAAGTGATAGAGGACATGCTCTGAGCTTGCATGCTAGATTTCAAGGATAGTTGGGAAGATCACTTGCCTTTGGTTGAGTTCGCTTACAACAACAGTTATCAGGCGAACATCCAAATGACACCTTTTGAGGCCTTGTATGGGAGAAGTTACAGATCCCCTCTATACTGGGATGAAGTTGGTGAAAGGAAAGTGTTGGGTCCTGAGTTGATTGAGCAGACCGTAGACAGGGTCAAGGTTATCAGGGAAAGGTTGAAGGCTACATAGGATCGACAAAAGAGCTATGCCGACAACCGTAGACGAGATCTGGAGTTCAGAGTCGACGATATGGTGTTTGTTAAGGTTTCGCCGACGAAGGGCATTATAAGATTTGGCAAGAGAGGAAAGCTCAGCCCTAGTTATGTGGGCTCGTTCAAAATCATCACCAAGGTTGGTGAGGTGGCTTACTAGGTTGCTCTACCCCACCATATGGTGGCGGTCCACGATGTAGTTCATATTTCCATGCTCCAGAAATATATCCCGGATCCATCTCATGTCATCGAGCTTGAACCATTAGAGATTCGGGAGGATCTCACGCTAGTGGAGCAACCAGTTCAAGTCTTGTACCGGCGAGATCAAGTCTTGCGCAACAAGACTATTCCATTGGTTCTATTGAGATGGCAGCACCAATCTACAGAAGAAGCTACATGGGAACGTGAGGCCGAGGTCAAAGAAAAATACCCTTATTTGTTTGTTTAGTTCCTTTATTGGTTTATGTATATTGGTTTTCTTGTATCATCATGTATCGTCCTAATTTCGTGGATGAAATTTTGTAAGGGGGGAGGATGTCGAACCCCGGAACTTTTGTACATGGTTGATGAAATATACCTTCATGGCCAAAGGGCCTTTCATGTATTTGAACTTGTGAATTAATGAGAAATGGTTAGTAACAAACTAGGTGTTGTATATGAAGGGGGTTAGTGCCCTAAGGATGGTGGAAACAAGATTAAAGACTTTTTAAAAAGGGTCTGTAGGTGAAAAATTAAGAAAATGGGGGTTGCGATCGATCGTAGGTAAGGTGTGATCGATCGCAGTCAGAGGAAATTCTGGATGAACTTTCGGGTGAACTTGCGATCGATCGTAGGTGGTATGCGATCGATCACATGCAGTGGAAATTTTAACAAAAAAGTTCGGGTTCATGTGCAACAGATCACCTCTAGTGCAATAGATCGCACTGCAAGCTACGATCGATCGCAGTTGGTGTGCGATCAATCGCACGCGGCTGACGAATTTCGGGTTTCAACCCCTTGTGCTATAAATAGGGTGACATTTGGGTTTTTGGGATTACCTAAACCTAGAAGAGACCTAGGTTGTTTCCTTAAGAATGATTATGGATTGAGCTTGTATATTCCATTTTCTTGAGATTAAACAATGTTTCCCTAAAATGTAAAGGTTTAAGTAAATGTGGATGAATATGTGGGATGTATGGATAGTTAAGATGAGTGGATGCCATATAGGATGTGGATGATTGTTGTGTAATGGAAAAATGGGGAAGGGCAATGTACGCATAAAACACACACTCAAGGTGGTTGATGAAATGTTTGACAAAGAAATGTGAATTAAATGCCTAAAGAAATGTTGAATGTCATGTGTTTGATGAAATGCATGTATGGAATTTAAACTCAAGACTATGAAAATATGATTTATGGACTTTTACCAAATGTGGTAATTGTGCTAATATGCTCTATATGTTTCCTTAAAGTCTCACATGACTATAGAAAGATTTGAAATGCTACATGCTATTCTTGAATTGTTCATGTCATTATGATTGCCACAAATTGCTACACACGAGCACGCATGCATGCATGAACCGAGGTTTTCTAATATATGTATATGGGAAAACAACCAAGAGCAAAACACTTGATTTACGAAATGAATGATAAAGCCAAACTTTGGGTCGGTCAAGGACAGGGCATGTCTAAGGATATGTCATATCTGGCTCACAAGAAAACAAGACAAGCATGACAATGCCGGACATTGGGCCGGTCAAGGATGTTGGTGCACTTTTTCTATTTTCGCTGAAGGGTATTTACATGCCCAGCTCACAATTTGCTTTCAAGAATTCGCTGAAGGGTATTTACATACCCGTCTCATAAGTTGTTATAAGGGCACTAACATCTAGCTCACAAGATAAGCATGATAAGTCTTGACAAGACAAGTGTGATTCTAAACAAGAATAAGACAAGACATGCATGATTTTCATAAGACAAGAACAAGACAAATATGAGTTTTTAAACACGATAAACAAGTTTTGAAAACACGAAAAACTATTTTCAATAATAATTTTTGAATTATGAATACGGGTTTTATACGGAGTTTTTGCATTTAGTTCCATGCATGTTATGATCATTATATTGTTTAATTTGATAATATGATTGAATTATGTTATTACTATTGTTAGCTAGTAGCTTGTACTCATTGAGTATTCCACACTCAGCTGTACATATGGATGTCGGTAGGTACACAATTCGACATTTGTGCTCCGGTTCCTTGGATCGAGGAGGATTACGGTCTGCCTTACGTGGAGCCGATGGTAGAGCCTTAAGTAGAGGCCAGAAACCTAGATAGTTGGCCTTACCCAGATTACTATTGAGAGAGAGAGAGAGTTTCCTGATTTTATATTTTGTTAGGTGGGCATGTCCACCTTGACTTGTTATGTTTTGTATCTAATTTCGAATACTGGTCAGGTATATATAAAGGGAAAAATTTAGTTTACGCTTCCGCATTGATTTAGCTTCCGCACTCTGTTCAGGTCCCCATTATATCATGTTTAGGCCTTGTTCGGTGCAAGATGGTTTGTCAGGTTATGTATAGTCACACCTAACGATTGACCGGTTTGTAATTCCGGTCGACCGCCTTCCCCCAATCAGTTCTCCTTCGTAAGATTGAGCCACAACTCAACAGTTAGGCAGGTTAAGAAATATAATAAATTTTTTATTTTTATTTATAATTTTTTTTCTTTTTTGGTGTGTGCGCTTGGCGAGAAAATATGGGAAACTAAAAGAGAAGTGAGTTTTCTTGTACTTTTTTAGTGATTGGTATTTAAGAAAGCACATTTTTCCTTTTTTTCACTTTCTCAATAGGGACAACTTTCTTCCAAAAACATTTTCCATCTTTTGATGTTTATTTTGAACGAAATGCAAGTTTCTTTCTCACCGACTTTTTTTTCTTTTATTCTCACCCACTATCTTTTCAAACCAACACACCCTTTAAGGGGGCAAATTGTTAGATCAAAGATTCCAAAGATATGTGATAGATACAAATAAAGAAAGAAACACAACAAGATACTTCAAAGCTGGTTGGAAATCCGCTTTCCTTAAGACGTTATCACCCCCACTACTGGTTTGCAAATGGGTTTTTAGCGAATCGCCTCCAAAATACAATGAAGCCCAGTATGGCACTGTTGTTGAAGATTAATTTTTTTAAAAGTGACTGGCGTCTATAGTATATCCATTAAACCCAGAAAACTCAAAGAATTTATAAACCTCTATGCACCTCTTCCGAAGAGGTGCATGACTCTTTTAAAAACCATTTATCCAAATAGGTGTAATGAAGAGTTAGCAACTATTAGGTAACGGTCAAAGTTTCTTGAATTCAAAAAAATAACTGGGCCTAGTCAGTTTTTATGGGTAACGGACAAAAGTGGTTTTTATTTAAATAATAACCGTGAAAGACTAAAAACATGGTATTGGGTGCACTTGCTCCACAAACTAACCTATGCCCACTAAATGATGTGGAACTATCTAGTTCCACTAAAAGGTAGTTGAAATCGGTTTTGATAAAACCCATTAATATATATATATATACACTAAAATATTATTTGATTTATTTATGAAAATATCCAACAATCCCCCACTATTTTCAAAATAAAAAATATTTAGTTAAAAACAGAAAAACTCATACATAAATATAAGTGTCTTTTGGACTTGAACTTACACTTAGTGTAAATATATCAAAGCTTTATCGAGGTCCAAAGTAGTCGTGACTTTGAACTAAGTATCCCATTTGACAAAGCCAGACACATCACCCATACAAGTTTTCAAATGCTCAAAGAGTTTTATAAAAGCCAAAACATTTATGGCCTTGCGCCTATACCATGTTTTTCTCATGAGTCACTTAGAGACAAGCCCAAGTCTCTAACCAGGAAGAATCCCCACTTCCTCAACTCACTAGGTGACCCTCTGATTGTACCCCTGTAACATAAGTACTCTTAACTACAAATTTCTGGATGTAAATGGTGGAATTGTCATTGATATCTCATATTTGAGGTCTATCTTATATGCCCAATCTTTTTAACCGACCTCCTGCCATTGGTTTCATCATTATGTCAATTTCCATGTTTCGTATATTAATGTCTCACCTAACTCCTAGGGGGGATTTTGGGGTGCGGCATAAATAAGTAACTAGCATGCAACTAAGTGTAAGAATGCATTTGAACCGTCTATCTTTAGAATAGACCATTCAGATCTATGGGTATTGTATGATTGGATACCCTATGGGTATTGAAAAAAAATCCCTATCTTTAATCCCATTTTTTCTCTTACGAACCCTTTCAAAGGACACACTCCCCCTCATGTACCATTAACCACCCCTACATCTCAGTGCCACGTCATTGGGAGAAGAGGGTTAGAGTCCCAAACGTTACAATGTTTAAGATGTTGCATCCCATTTTTCTCTCCCTATCTTCATATCATGTCTCTCCATTCACCACCTTCTTAATCTCTCTCTCCTTCATGTAACACGTCTCCCGTTCGATGCTTTAGCAAAAATATGGAAAATCACAAGAGAAACATGTGGTTAGAAAAGGCTGAGGATGTTAATCCAAATTTTTGTTGTTTTCCTGGCTCCTCTCAAAATGGTGTGCATAGATAGAAAGAAATGTTGGGTATCAGATTTGAAAGTTGTTTAATTTATTATATACTTTATCCATCATGAAGGGTAGTTGCAGAGGATCGAGCAAGGTATGTCTCACTCATGAAGGTAGACTGAGTCCAGTGGAGGAAAATATCATTCTGGTAAGCAACAATATCCTCACTAGTACATATGCAATCAAGGAAAGAAAAAACCCAAATTATATCAAGCCCAATTCGATAGTGCCAAAAGGAAAAATAAATTACATCCCATCACAGATGGAGCAATGAGACTACAAAACCGTCCAGAAACACAAACTTGGAGTCAATACACACCATAGAATCACTTCTCATGGTTTATAATTTTTTTTTTTTTTAAATAAAATAAAATCCTCACATGCATATAATTTCTTTAGAATAATAAAGAACTCGCTGAAAACATTCACATTCATAGTGATTAAGAGAGGCACTGTATTAGGCATCCTTACTATTATAGAGTTCTTATTAATTTAAGAATCCTTATTAGCCAAGAGTCCTTACTATTACTTACTAAAAAAAGTTTTTCTAATATTTTGGAGTTTTATATTTTTTTGGAATCCTAAATACACTTATTAAAGAAAAATAAATCAAGATTACACGAGATTTTTTAGTAAGATTTTCTGTCTAAATAGTACTTTAATTTAAATAGGATTCTACTAATACTAAAATATGTGTAGATCTAAATAGAATTCTACTTTAAATAGGATTATGTTAATACTAAGATATGTGAATGAAAGATATATAACCTACAAATTATAAACAAAGTATACTTCTTTATTAAAGTTTTTAATTTTTATTAGTGACCTAATTAAAATTTGGTTATACTCTAAGTTATGTATTAAATAAAATCAGTTTGATTAGACATTTATAGATCATCCAATTGAAGATGGGAAGATCAATCATTTTTATGACCTAGATAGGGTCTAGTGAACACTAAGGGGTTGATGCAGATAAACTAGGGTCTAATCAAACGGTCTAAGCATGACCGATCAAACTGATTTTTTGACACGTGTCTCGTAATAGACGCACCTATTATTCAACAGTTGGATTTAAAAAAAGATTGTTACATGTCATCATTCTAGAGGGGCCGCTCATTAAAAGCTTGAATGAGCATGGCTCATTAGAATGCTAATCTATAAATATATTTTTAGGGTAATGTTATTTATAATAATGCAAAACAATATTTTAAACTTTATTAATAATAAATTTCTAATAAATAAGTTTAAGAGATAATAATTAATAAATAAAGTTAAGAAGTTAAAAATAGAAATTTTGATCCAACTCTCTACTCTTTAGACCAAAGGTTTACTCCCTAATATTATTTTTCGTATATGAATGTATTAATTTTTTGTGATTTATTGTATTATAACTTATTAATAAAAAATTGAATTGGAATTATGTAAAATTAAAAAATATATATGAATCAACTTGAGCCAACCCAAGTCGGCTTGACATGAATAACGTTTGAGCTCAAACGGATATCAAGATTGTTCAAGCCAAGCTCAAGCCTAAATATTCGAGCATGAATCAAGCTCAAACCGAGCTCGAGCATGTTCAAACCGAGCTCAAACTTGGCTCAGCTCAGCTCGAATACACCCTTAAGCAAGGTTGGAGATGGGTTTAATCTTGATATATATATATATTAAAAAATGGTGTTTGGCGCACCCCCAATATTTGATGACTGCACCCCATTATTAAAAATTGGGGACTTTTCCCTGGATACACTCAGGATTTATTGGGAGTCCTTACATACACCTTTTTTTCAAAACTTCACTTTTTTATACTCGGCCTTTTTCCCTTGATGTAAGTGTCCCTCTCCTTTTAAAAGAACCAATTAAGGTTTTCTGCCTCTCTTTCTCATTCTCTCCCACATCTCATCGGCTCACCGCTAGTGATCAGAAGATTCAGAACAAACCACTCACTGGCACTCACAAATAGAGGTTAATTACTCTCTCTCTCTCTCTCTCCAATTTCTTTCTCTTCCTCCTCCTCTTCACTCTATTCAGGATTAAGATAGGGTATTTGCTCTCCCTCCTCTCTCTCCAAATAACTTAATCACATGTCTGATTCCGAACGTGAACTTGAATATTTTTGAGTCTCGGATGAAGGAAACCGGAGAGCCGATTAGCCAAATAAACCCTTAGGACATGCAAATGGGAAACGACATTTGGGAAGTCTAAGAAGAGAAAGTGGAGAATCTAAATCAAAGCATAGGAATTTGTGCATGCACTACAGGCTATCAAGAGTGGAGATGTCCCGAATTCATTATGGATGGGTCAAATAATAGGTTCCTTACTAAGACCCTACAAAGCAAGTAGACATTGTTCTTGGAAAGCATATGACAACAGGAACATGAAGAAAATATGAGATGGTGCTTATCATGCATTAATTATAGGGACCTTAGAGACAACAAGGGTCCTAAGGCTGCTGGTATTTTGGAGAGATGGGAGATAGGGAGTCAAAAATCTTCTGCAGTCTTGCACCAGAGAGAATGATGATCAGAGTGAAACAGGGGCAAGTATTTCTTTTAGTCGGGAGTTAGGGAGTCAAAAACCTTACGAATTCCATTTTGCATTGGCATTTATGTCAAGAAAAAAGGTTGGGTGTAGAAAAATAAAGTTCTAAAAAAAGGTATATATAGCCCCCCCCCCCCCCCCCCCCCAATAGAACCTTGAGTGTATCCAAGGAAAAAACCTACAAATTATTGACTACATACAGTTAGGGTGTTGCAACGAGCAGACCAATATTTTTATTGTCATACACCAAACTTATAACTTACTGACTACACACCAATAACTACACTATATTCTATGAGCGTACCAAAAATTTAAAAAAAAATCTATAAATTTTCTATTTATACACCAAAATACATGAAATTCTCAATTGGTTAAATCCTAAAGAAGCTTAAAATCCATTCCAGATCACTCCATCTAATAGAGAAACTGAAGTGAAAGGAAGAACAAATAGATAGTAGGTAGAAGGATTTGAATTGAAGCACTTGACTGTAAATCCGGGAGATGTGTTAGACAGACTTGCCTCATATATTTTAATGAGGTTCTCTTCTAGCACTTTACGACAAAATTCAAGTAAGAACACAATGTAAGCACCCAATTTTTACACCCCTCCTTAACCATGGTTAAGGTCTCTTGGCCATGGTTATCCCCTACCGAGTTTCTTTAACCATAGGTCAAACCCTAGTTAACCCTAGGACCTAATCCTAGTCAAACCCTAGGTAAACCCCTAGTTAACCCTCGGACAAACTCTAGTTAACCCTAGGTAAACCCCTAGTCAACCCTAGGACTTAATCCTAGTTAACCCTAGGTAAACCCCTAGTCAACCCTAGGACCTAACCCTAGTTTAACCTAGGTAAAACCCTAGTCAAAGCCCTAAGACCCAACCCTAGCTTAGCCCTAAGCCCTTAGGGCTTAAACCTAAGTCTAAGGGCCCTAGGGCCTAAACCCAAGTCTAAGGCCCCTAGGGCCTAATGATTTGGGCCCATTGGCCCAAAAATTTAAATTCAAAACCCCCGTACCGCGTGCACTATTGGGCCAGGCTCTTTCTGGGAAAAACCAGGAATGATGGTAATATATTTACTGTCATTCTTAGTTTAGCTCAGAAGGGGAATGGCGGTAGATATTCTACCACCATTCCCTGTTTCGTGTTCCAGCAATCACCTGCTCTCCCCAATGCTCAGGCATGCCTCCTGGACACCCTCACTCCTCTCCGGCAGCTCTGCCAACCCCAGTACTATTCTCCTTTGAGTCCCAAGCTCCTCCCCTATAAATCTCAACCCTCCACCACCTTCAAACCTAGGTTGAAAACCCATATCCGAATTTTTCTCAAAAATCTTTGTTGCCTTCGAGTTCTAGACTCACCCAAGCATCACTAGCAATCTCGAGGAGCCATCCCAGGCCTTCCCTCAAGCTGTGTAGCACCACTAAGCACTGCCACCAAGCATCACAACCACCATCGGCGGCTGGTCATCCCCTACCCCTTTTTTCATGTCTGAGCATTCATTATGAGCCCTTGGTCCCTCCAGGGGACTTTTCTCTTTCTATTTTGCTGCATAAATGCAGGGTGGGGCTCCCCTTTGTCTTCCTCATAGCCAAAGGGGATACTCCTACATGGTTACAGTCACCCCCACAGTCCACACATAGTGCACGATGGCTCAGTCCCTCCCCAAGCTTTCTGAGGGACCCTCAGACCATGAGGGATCCCCCAGAAGCACTGTGGGTACAACCCCTCAAAGGAAAAATCTATTTTTTGGATAAGTCCAAGAATGATGGTAAATACAGTACCGCCATTTCTGGTGCTCTTCATTCTAGCCTCTATGGCCCTCACCTGATCAAGCCTTGGTCAATTCCAGGGCCCAATATGGATCCTTGAGACCTTATTGACTCATCCTGGTCCTTCCAGGGTCACCACCTTAGCTTAACCATGGTTAAAACAACAAAAAAAGAAAACTGTACAGAATGACGGTAGTTATTCTACTGCCATTCTTGAGCTTCTGTTATAGGGAGTTTAAGCCCATAGGCCCATGACACATGGAAGGACTCTTTGATTATCCCTGAGGGTCCATGACCCCTGGGGTTCACCTTTAACCCCTCACCTGACCAGCAAAGCCACTGTTCTTAGAACAGTGGTAATGGCAGTAGACATTCTACCGTCATTCTCATTCTGTACAAAATAGAGAATGACGGTAGAATAATTACAGCCATTCTCCGTTCTTTAAAAATAGTGGGCTTTGCAAGGGCCCAGATTTGGTAGGAGGCCAATCTAAGCCAAGCCAAGCTCCCTGGGCCCACCTCAGACCCGCCCAGACCTTAACCAAGGATTAACCCAACCATGGTTAGCTAATCTTACCTCAAAGGATAAACCTCAGAAAAATCTCTAAAATTGCAACAGTGCTCAAGGGCCATAAAACTGAACTTGGACCTTAACCACCCACGGTTGGCAACCCCAACAATGGTTAGACCACCCTTTAGCCTCCGGGCTTAGCTCTTTGGCCTCTGAACCCAATCTTGGCCTATCGGGCCCAACCCTAAGCCTATCGGGCTTACCTTTTAGCCTCAACGCTTAACTCTTGGCCTCCAGGCCCAATCCCAAGCCTCTGGGCTTACCATTGGCCTATTGGGCCCAACTCTACTAAACCAAGCACTTAACCAATCCGGTCAACCAAAACCCTAGTCTACCCTACGAGACCATTAGCCACCTTTGGCATACACACACAGTCCCTTAGCCTCGGCACAGGCTCATGTGCCAGAACTACGCTTGGTCTGATCTCACCCCATGTGAGTACGTAGGCAACCCAACCCGGGTTCGACCCTAGTTAGCTTTTTCCTTCTTGTGTTAGTATAAACTAAAACTAAAGCATTTGAACAATAATTGACATTAATTTAGCTTACACCTAGGGAGTAGGTTACCATTACCAAATAGAAGGACCGGGGTGCCTAATAACTTCCTCGGGACTTAATCGAGCCTCTTACCTAGATTCTGAAGCAGACCAAGACCTTATCCATGACCTAGGGTCTTATCCCTTTTAAACGAATAAGTGGCGACTCCTAATCGTAAACAAACCTTAATTATGGGTGGGCCGGAATTCGTGCTCACACACAAGATTGATGTTTTTCAGAATGCACAAGTTGGCCTCAAGCTCCATGATGCTTGTGAGAAATTAAAGAAGGTGCTTGGTGCAAATCCAGAGGCACATTTGAATATAAAGTGCTTAATGGAAGAAAAGCACGTTGAGGGTTAATGTTCCAATTTTGGAGCGTGTGACGAGCCCTTTGGAGAAGGTTGTTTCAGAAGTTGGGCTTACTTTGAGATTTGAGAACATCCATTCAGTTGAGGTTGTTGGTTCATGCTCTCGTGTTCTTGCAATCATTAGAATGTTGGTAGGATTTTTAGGGAAGGAACCTAGATGTACAATGAATGAGGGTGAGTTTGTTGCTTGAGGCTGTGTTATGAAATGTGCAATCCTCATTCCCACATTTAAAGTATGGGAATTCCAGGTAAAAAAAATCATGAATGAAGGCTGGGAGAAGAAGAGAGTTTGGGGGTTCTACTTGTGCATAGAGAACAATCTTTAAAAAATAATAATAATAACTATTCAAGACCCCGTGCAATGCATGAATGTAGAATAAAGGAAGATTTTTAATTAATTTAGGTATAAATAAACATAATTTAACAATAATAAAATTGTAGTGGATTTTGAGATTAGATTGATTTGTAAGTAGTAATTAATTCTAATTAACTATTGAGATGATTAAGCTTAAGTTAATTGAAAATAATTAAAATTCTTAAAAAAAATATATTTGAGATTAACTATGATTGGGTCCTTAGTGGAGTGTTGAGAAGCCCAAAGGTTGTGAAGTAGTTTTCTTCATTATTCTCAAATCTCACAACACCACATCGGCATCTTAAAGACCTCTATGCACCGAGTGTGAGAAGAGCCACTTGCAATAGAAAAGTTCTAAGAGAGCCCCCATTCCCTGCCTATTTCTTGTGTTCAATTAAACTCGTACCCACTCTCTCTCTCTCTCTCAAAAGTCATTCCCCATTTACACCCACATTGCAAAAATATATCAGTTACAAATGCCAACATCTAAGGTAAATTTCACAAGATTTTTCTACTGTATGATTTCTCATCTCTACAAACTAATACATAATAGATGTAAAATTATTCTTTCTTATAAAAAGAAAGAATTATTTTATTAAGGTTAAACTCATAATTAGACAAAGGAAAAAAGAAGGTTTACAAGAATACCGGCCCCACCCAAGAATAGAGAAATCTTGTGCCAAAAAATATGCAAAAACAAAACTCCCCGGATTCAGTGTCGGATTTCTCATTGGCTCCTTGCTGTTATCCATGCCATAGAAACCCCTATCCCCATTTGATGTCTTGGCCTCCTCACGACTTAGTTCCTGCAAATGTCTTTTTGGTTAAGGTTTTAATTGAAACATGAGAGAGAAAACAAGAGATAAAACAATATAAATACTTGGAGAAAGAAAGAGGAAAGTGGGATAAGATTAAGGGGACGGATATAATGAAGAAGCTTCGTAAAGAATTAGGATTGAGGGGACAGAGATGATGAGAAAACTCTGTACAGAATTTAAGTAGAAAATTAAGATTCCAAAATTTGGAAACTTACTATGTATTGGGCGGTTGTAACGTTTGGTCTTTCACTCTTTGCCCATAACATTTTCAGGTTTATTGAGTGGTGCCGGTAACGCTGGGACTCTCCCCCTTCTACCATTAATTTTCAAAGTGATGAGTGACTTTTCATATATAAATTGTTATTTTTAACTAATTAATACACAATAGCCTTAAACCTTTGGGAGACATATTTGGAAACTGGAAAAATGATTCCTCCATAGGCTGCTATGTGTCTCTCATCACATCTAAGGCTACCCACCTATTTACCCCAATTGCTTGGGTTTCATAGTAAGTAATAGGTAGGATTCTTTGAATTGGTGTATGATAAAAAATTATTGAGGTGCTCGTAGTAGCACCCTACAATTAAATTCATAAAATTACTTGTAAACACCAAACACAAAAAATTATCTATAATGGTTATAACTACACACCAATTATTAGGCATTGCCTTTGAAGGAATCTACAAACTGTTTTGAAGTTCATTATTTCGTACTGGTTCTTCTCTTCTTTAATTATATATTTTGCTCATTATGTTTACCAAATCATCTTCGTCATTGTCTACAACTGCTGGAGTCGATTTGGAATTGTTAATAAAGGATTAGGACTGTGTCTGAGTTTGATGGGTTTGGAGTAAGCTGTCATTGGGTGTGGGTGCATAGTATAAAGAGCTTGAAAAAAATAAAATGTGTAGGACTCCCGTCGTGGTTGGCAACAAAAAAAGATACAAAAAATGAGTTTTCTGAGAAAATTGCAAAGGTGAGAAGATTTGGAAAATGGGCTTTGAATGTTGTTGAGTAAAGTTGGATTGAAGGAAGGATTTTTTTGGGAGGGGAGTAACGATTATTTACCTCTTTTCTATCTTCATTGACTTTGCTTTGGAAGTTAGAGTGAGATGGGCTATTGGGTGGGGTTGGAATTAGGTTGGGGTGCTTCTATTAAAAAAGGTAAAAGCAGAAAATATGAAAAAAAAAAAAAAGCAATGGGGTGCAGTCATCAAATATTGGGATGCACCTAACACCACCCAAAAAAATCAATAAAATTACCATTTATATTTACAGGTGTGTATTAGGAGGGTTTAGCAGTGGATCGGATCTCAATAAATTTTTAAAGGGTAGAGGTGCACTTTTCGATCACGTTGATCAGCCAACGATTGGTTCAAAATAGGTTAGCTTCTACTCTGCAAACATGTGCTTAACTAAAGTCCCAACTCACTTCTAGACCGGGTTGTGGCATGTTGCCAACCCAAAGTTGGGATACCGACATCAATGGGTTGTGTTTGATCGAGTTCGGAAAGGGTTATTTATCAAACGTGTATGTAGGCCGATCTCAACCCTAACAAATTTTTTTTTTGCCATTGGAGCTATATCGAAGCTATTGGCTTGTGTGAGAGTGTGTTTAGTTTACCCCTACTACAGAAAAAGGTAATAGGCTGATAAAAAAATTAGTCAATAGAGCTAACAGGGAAATTTCATTTTCACCAAAAAATAAAACAAAGAAAACTGTCTTTTTTTTTGGGAAGGGGGAGGAGATAATAGGCATTTGAGGTTGACACCACCAATAGTCATGGCTATTGTAAATGTCATACTGTAACAAACAAAAAGGAATTGAGGATTCAGTTGTGCAGAAAAAAATACGATCTTGGGTTTGAAAATAATGTGACAAACAAATATGAAAAGATTCAACACATAACACAAGATATACGTGATTTACCCACAATAGGTTTACATACACAGTGGAGATAATAAAGATTTTTCACAGTACGCAAAGATATATACTCTCAAATACTAAGAGTCCGCTCTCTACAAGAGCCTCTAGGATTTACCAGCCCACTCTTCGTCACAAGAGATTTTCGTTCTTGCAAGAGCCACCACTCTCCTTCCCAAGAATCACCACTCTTTATGAGAACTATCAGGGCTCTCCTTGAGAGCAACTTGATCTCACTAGAAGCCCTAAACACTCACATCCTTTGCTTGCCTAATAAGCCTATACCTTGAGTCAGTTTTTTTTTATAAATATAAATCAAACCCTAAACCAATTATGATTTCCCCAAATTTTAATCTTAACAAATAACTCCATAATAATAGAGTTTGACACAAAATAGAATTCAATGCAAAATCCAACAGATTTATAGGGAGAGTACACTATGTCACACTGATCTTCAAGTCGTGTTATAGTCGGAAGAGTGTTAAGACACATACTGAATGAATGCTTACATAATCCATTGGCTCCTATCCTGGATAAATGACATTGTATATATACATACCTATCGGAGCAAGATACTTTGATGGGCTACATTTTAGTATAGCACTAGGATTATAGAAGGAAAAACAATGGCGAGCTACTATATCAGGGATAGACTCTTATATCATGAATAATGATGCTAGGAGAATATATATCGTGGTTTATGATTACACTACTTCTTGATATCCTACCCGATCTTATAACTATTGGAGGATATTTGTTATATAATTGTTAGAAGCTGACACACGAACATTCATTGTTTAATGTGACTCTTAGAATTTGACATCAACCATGTCAAACAAGAATCAACCTCAACGTAAGTAAGGTTTGAAGAGACCGAAACTTGTTGTTTTCGACTATTAGCCCAAAATAAAATTTTGTAAATTTTTGAATGTTGGCCTTCTATACTTTTTCATTTAAAAAAACTTGATTTTATTATTGAATAATGCCTTGACTTATGCTCCATTTATGTCAATGTAGAGAGGGAAAAATAAATAAATTTTGTTGAAAATTTCATGTTCATGCATTTGTTTGCACGTAAAACCTCTTAGAAGTAAAATATTTTACAAAAAAGAGTAATTTTTGTAAAAATGACTTGCATTTTAAAAAATTGTATGTCATTTTCACATAAAATCATTGACTCAATAATATTTTTTAAATAATAAAAGTACATCCCTTCACATATATTTATAAGAATGACAAAAACATCATTAGTAGCATTTCAAGTGATAGAAATACTCCTTTATACATTAAATTTTTTTTAAAAAAAAAAAAAAAACCTTCTTTACATATATTTTTAAAATTATAAAAATATTCATCTCCCAATGTATTTTTCAAAATGACAAAATATCTATTTTCATATTAATGCAATAATATCCTTCTTCATATATATTTTTTAACATGACAAAAATATCTATCTTCCCATATATTGTATAAACTAAAAAAAATACCTCTATCCATATGTATTTTCCGTAATAAGAAAAATATCCCCCTCTACTTATATTTTTTAAAATGACTCATATACCCTTCTATGTGTATTTTCTAAAGAGAAATACTAGCCCCAGACGTAGACTTCCAAGCTCTCACCATGGTAGTGACTCTCTTAACACTCATTAATTGTGGTTAAGATTCACTCACCCTATGGGGTTCATTCATCTAATCTTGGTTTTTGAAAAAAAAAATATATATATGAACCTCATTTTAGTTAACATTCATTAATTGTGATTAAGATTCACTCACCCCTAGGGTTCATCCATCTATCCTTGTTTTTTAGAAAAAAATAAAACAATATTAACCTCAGGTTAGTTTACACTCACTACTTGTGGTTAAGATTCACTCACCCCAGGGTTCATCCATCTAACCTTGGTTTTTGGAAGAAAAAGATATTAACTTCAAGTTAGTTAACACATTAACTATGGTTAAGATTCGCTCATCCTAGGGTTCATCTATCTAACCTTGGTTTATAGAAAAATAAAAAATATTAACCTCGAGTTAGTTAAGCTTAACCACGATTAAGAGGAGAGAAAAGGGAAACATGGCAGCCTAGAGAAGTGTCTGCGTTCTGCCCAGCAAAACGTGGATGCCTAAAGAATCACTACCCTTATTAAATTACATTTAAAATTCTAAAAAAAAATACAATAAAATTATTATAAAGTTGAAATTTGATGCAGCCTCACATGTTCTCAAGTTTGATTTGCCATTTGATGTAAAGTTAGTTGCCCACTTATATACACACAAAAAAATTAATAAGTTAGTAAAAAGCGTTTATGCATATAACTAAAAATAAAAGATAAACTGAGCACATAACACTTATATATACGATATTATCTTGGAAATTTTTATAAGCACTTCGGGCGTGTTTCAATTTTGCCGAGTTCATTTTTATACTCAAACCTTGTCGCTTGCTCGCTAGCTCAAGTGGCTTTAGCGGAGATTTTTTCCTTAGCCTCCAGTTCGGATGGTTATCTTAGCCTCCAGTTCGGAGGGAGCACATGTTCAGGTCAATGATGACATTTTATCTCTTTTTGTGTCCAATGTACATCTTTCCTAATCCAATGAAATCTCTCTTTACCAAAAAAATGCATACTAAATAATTGTATGAAAACTTGCATATTGTTTGAAATTGGAAGTTGGTTTCCCTACTCTTTAATGATGGATAATTATGCACAACCAAAAAAAATGATGGATAATTATGAACTACAATGTTTTATCTAGCAATAAGAAACATCCTACATTGTGCGCCTAAAGGAGGGTTTCTCTTTTATATGAGTGGAAGGAGAATTGCCTACTCTCTTTTGTGGATAGTGGGATCTTCTATTAGGGGACATCTCTTGTAGTGGCTAAGCTAACTAATATTTTTCGATTGTAGGAAATCAAACAACTCAAACTAAGAATAAATTGATTTTGATAACGCGCTTAAATAACCAAAATAATTGTGTCAAATTAGGAATGTAATACGGAGTAAGAGTTACAAGTACGCACGACTACAATACAAAGTTTTATATTGTTCACCCACGTTGTGGCTTATATGGAGAAGCCAATAAGGACAAAACTTACCATCAATTAGAGATTACAAGGAGAATATGACAAGGACTTACCTCTACAACACTCGATGAAACCCATCATAACATGATCTCTTTCCAAATCTATGAGAAATTCAACACAATCGCTTCAATTGTGACTTTAATTTCACCATGATCATCCTGAACCGAACCAACAGTGTGATGACACTGTCTAGTACAACTTAGGTTTGGAGGGTTCTATATAAAGAGTTGGTAGATGACAAGAAAACATATTGAAAATCCCCTACTAAACCTCTATTGAGCCTTTTTATCCCATCCATTTATCTCATTCCATTGGCGATCGAGGGTGATTGCATAATGGTACTGCATGGAGAATCACCATCACTACCATTGAATTGAGTGAGACAAAAATGATATACCATGTAATGAAGTTAAAATGGAAATTTAATGTTTACATGATGTTTCCATGGCATTTGGGGTGAATCTTGGGTGAAAATTATTGTTTCTTTTTACTTTAGGCGAGATAATTTAGAAACGGATACATCAAATATGGTATTCATTGTGTTCAAGAATTTAGAAAGTAATATGCTCCATGGTAAAGCCCATTATTATTAGCTCAAGTCCATTAATTATAATGACTAATCTGCAAACTTCTAAATAAACGTCTGAATAATGATACTTTTGTCATATAGTATGCTTTCTAAGTAGTCAATTATCTTACTGTCTTCCCTTAGCTAAGTGATGTTCGTGTTCATGATATTGTACAAAATCGAGGATCTCCAATATTTTGAGAATTACGGCATTCTTTATCTCATGCTCTCATTTGTGATTAACCAATCGGTATGCATATTTTAACCCCTGAGTTTGACCAATTGTAAATCGAGTCCCATAAGCTAATTGGTGGTTTTGCATAACATCGAAGGTATTTTTACTATCAAAACTTATGGGGAATCTATCCAACTTGGATTATGAGTGAGGTAAGATAGCATTTGGGAACACTTCATGGTTAAGCTAGGGTCTATAACTGAAAGGTTTGTAGATGAGTTGTCAAGTGTCCAATTAGGATTGTTTGGTAATATATACTTAAATTAATAAGTTTTGCTTAAATTTTTTTTAATGTTAATTAATGCCTAATAATGTTTAATTAATGATTAACTATGTCTCTGTAAAGTTTAAACATAATTATAAGTATTGTATGATCAATGGTTAAGGTTTAAAGCAAAGAAAATGGTCAAAATATGTGAAATTGCCTTTATCATAAGAGGGATATTTTGGTCATTTTATCTAATCCAAAATTTATGAAAATTTTAGGGTAGATTTCATATGACCTAAAGTAGTTATGGTTCGAATTCAGGTTAATCCGATAAGAATTGAGCTCTATATAATTATTCAAAGTTCGGTGACAAAACTGTAAATAGGATGAATAGTAACCGCGTGAATAGTATTTCGTGAATAATGTTTTTAGCAATTCTAATCACTTTCCAACTCTGTTATTGCCTATATAAGGACCTTAATTCATGGGTTTTAGGTATTCTATCATTCTAAAACTTATTAGAGAGCAAAAGGGAAGAAAAACCTAGGTTTTTGCAAGGAGGAGAAGGAAAAAGTTTGGAGATTATCTCCAAAAGCATTCTAAAGTGATTCAATCATAGGGAAACGATCAAGGAAGGTACACACAACTTCTAAGCTAATAATTGTTATAAGATAAGTACTTTTATGATCTTGATATGTTTTCATGTGTTATCATAGTTTGAATGAATATGTTGAAGGTATGTGATACATGATTTAAAAAGGAATTGATGTTGAGAATTGAAAGTGAATGAATGATTAGGTACCACACACTATTCTAACCTAATAATATGTATGCTATTATGATTTTAAAATCTAGGAATGATGATTTCATGCTTTTAAGTTATGTTGATGAAGGTTTTGTATGATTTCAAGAGGATTTTGTATTAATGATCATGAATGAAATAAGTTATATGAGATTTGATATGCTATTGACGTTGTGATGATGAATTAGAGATTATATTGAAGTTTGAGCATGATACTATGATTATTTTAGGAATTCCCATGCACATATTTATTGATCTTGACGAAAGGGATGATTTTTAGGATTTGCACATGAATGAGATCATAAGGGAGAGACTATGGTTGAATGATGATTATATATGAAATTCTATAATGTTAATTGTGATTCTATTCTATGTACATAAACTATTCTTGTATGACTTTCATGTAAATTTATTCTAATTATGCATGCATATGGATTGGTTTAATTTTAGATAGGTAAATACTTAGAGGATAATCTCAAAGCCCGAAATTCATTAACCTTAGTTATATAGGTGACTTTGGTGGAATTATATGTTTTGATGTTAGAATCTAAGGGATAACCTAGATGGAAGTTGACCATGATACTCAAGAACATGTTGCACCGCATGATTAGTATTATAAATACATGTCTCATAAGTCCAAGCTCAAGTACAAGTCCATGCACAAGAACTTTCATGTTACAGGCATTGAAAAACTTTCATATAACAGGCATTGAGAAACTTTCATGTTACATGCATAATCAGATTATCTTACATGAATTGATACACACACTTTCATGAATTTTCATGATCATGCACAAGTCTTACATGTCTACACAAGTCACGAGTCTTGCGTGCTATGAATGATGTTATGTTTACATGTTTCCACACATGAACTGTAATATACGTTTATTGATGATAAAACATGACCATGATTATAAGTTATGATATTGTTAGTTAGACCTTGTGTGCACTGAGCTTTCGTTTGCTCATCCGTACTTTTTATATCGGTAGTTTGAGGAAGGTTTGATATATGTGCTCCAGGACTTTGGATTGAAGAAGAGTACCAAGAAGAATAGGAGGGTGATTATCTCGGGGAGGAAATCAATCCGGATTATTATCCATATTATTGATCTTTAGATAGTTTGTTTTTAATTCAGTTGAGAGGAATGTAATAAGAAAAAATTAAAGATGTTGCTTAAGTTTTAAATTCAGTATTGAGATCATATGGGTGATCGGATTATTATTGTGTTAGTTGGTCGACAATTGATTTATATTGTTAGATTGAAGTTCTATTTGGTTTAATATAAAAAAATTTATAAATTCATATTTAGTTTGCCTTGCATGTTATACGGATATGGATATTGAATGCAGTGTCACGGGGTTCAAACTCCTATTTAGGCCAACATGGGATTTTGGGGCGTTACAACAACAACCCCTGTTATAGGCCATGGGCTACGCCTATTGGTTTCTTTCAATAAATAAATAAATAAAAATTTGAAATCAAGTGAAAAAGTTGATGTGATAACAAAAATTATTTTATTATTAAAATGGACCAATAGGATGCCTGCTATAGCCTAATGGGCTACAACATGGGTTGTTGCTCATCCACTCTCTGTGTTGTGGCCTTCGTCGTTTAATGAATTTGTAGAGTTCGAACAAGTAAGATTGTAAATGGATCGGATTTAGACTAAATCCGACTGGATCCAAATCCGATTCGATTAAAATCGGACATATCCGAATATGATCCAAAATCCATCAAATTATGAATTGCCCAATTTGAATTCAAATCCAATTATTTATTTAAGATTTGAACCCATCCAAATCCATTCCATTTAATATCAATATCTTTAAAAATTTTGTGGGTAGTATTATAACATATTTACAAAGTTATATGGATATTATTAATGTGTAATTATTATTACTATTATTATTTATCTTCTTTACCAATATAAAGAAAATAGCTAGATTCAAAACGTTGATTAGATTTTCGATTCCTTTACTCATATATAAAGACAATAATACTCCAAAAGGTTGATTGAATTTGACCTTAATTATAAAACTTCACATTTGCCAATACATAAAGAGAATTATACTTACAAAGTTTATTGAATTGTAGCTAAATTCTAAATTTGTTCTTTATAAATATAGGCATTTTTATATAAGGAGAATGGTTAGGTTCAAAATGATGATTGAATTTTAGCTTAATTCAAAAAAAAAATTGTTTACTAATTTTAGCCTTATTAATATAGGAAACTTAAAAAGTTGATTGAAATTTAACTTAATTTCAAAATTACCCTTTACTAATATATAAAGCAATGTTTTAATGACCGGATTAGCTTAATTCAAAATTACCCTTTACTAATATATAAAGCAATGTTTCAAAATTACCCTTTACTAATATATAGGACAGACGAAGCCCCACCCCAATCCCATCACATACATAAAGACATCAACCCTAATCCATGGAGACACATGGAGAGTTGATTGGGTAGCCTGCCACCTAATCCAGTCATAGGACGAGAGAATTTAATGCAATTAAACTTTAGAATTTTCTTACCAAAAAAAAAAGAAAGAAGAGAATTTAGGTTTATTCTACATTGTAAATACACTATTTTAGAAAAGTTGGGTTGCAAAATAAAAAATATATAGTTAATGCATACTTAATCATTAAAGATTCGTGACCCAAAAAAAAATAAAAAATCATTAAAGATTTATTTGATATATATGTTGGAACTACAACCAAAGTATAGTGAAATGACCAAACTAACTCGAATGCTTCCTCGCATGAAAGCTTTTATGCTTATGTGTATCAAGATTCAAAGAGGTTGAAATTTTGGTCCCTACATCCCAAATAAAATATCCAAAATTTTGATATTCGTCAAAAACACGCTGAAACTTATTAAATTGACAAAGCCTGCATTGACAGCGTAAATTAGATATGCTAAGAGCATTCATAGCAGCCTCACCAAAATGACTTTTTGATCATTTTGGTGAGCCAGATAGCTAAAAAGTACTAAATAATACCTCCAGCAGCCTCACCAATTTGACGTTTTCGTTTTAGTGAGTGTATAGTACTCACCAACTTTGGTGAGTCACTGTACACTCACCAAAGTTAAATATCTCTCTTTCCCTCCTTTGTGGGCCCACACAAATAAAATAAAGGTTTCTCTCCTTTTTTTTATTGTGGAAGTGACACAAATGATAAAATAATGAGAGTTTTGGCTATTTTGGTGAGGCTGCTCGGAGTGTTTTAAAAAAATGGCTCACCAACATGACTTTTTGTGAGCTTTGGCTATTTTGGTGAGTACAATTTGGTGAGGCTGCTAGGAATGCTCTAACACATGGATAGTGTAGTCAAGTTGGATCATGTCATTCTGCCATCTGAATTGGTTAGATGTCACATGGATTTCTACAAGCAACAATTGACCTTGACAATGTTTATATTAACCAAATTTGGTCCCAGGGTGTAAATAATTTTTGTAAGGATTGTCGTCGAGCTCTTAAAAATTATGTTACTCCATGAAAATCAAAGGCAATTTTGGTTTGCCCCACTCTATTGGGAATTCGGTGGAACTAGATTATCATATACCCCTGGTAGTATTTGTCAAGAGGTTAATGTGTGGGCTATCCATCATTCTCGTCGTGGGTATAAACATACGTGTTCCCTAATATTCTCTATCTCAACAGCATAGATCACCGACTGGACGCTAGTCATGAGCATTTTGGGATAATTCCTGGTATATTTTCATGTGGGCTATAAGAGGATTGTGGCCCCAATAGTTCTATTTTCCAATAATTGGTGTTAGGGGCCTTACAATGGATATGATTTATACCTTGGGAGTGGTGCGTTTATCCAACACCTATGATTCCCGTAAGGGTAGGCATGGCAATGGCATAAAACCCGCCTTATTGATATTGTGATTGAAATTCTATAGAAAAAGTGATAAGAGTTGTGGTTTAGTAGGCTTAGAATGAGTTTGTTAAATAGATAACATTTTTGCGTTGATATTCTTTCTTTAACCTATGAAGAACACTTCTTGAAATTATTCTGGTCATAATAATAATAACTTAAAAATGTCTATTGTTGAGGCAACAAGTTCTCTAACTAAATGATATTATCTCTAACACATCCTAGCTATCAAATCTCATTTTGGAATCCTATAAATAGGGGTGTTGTAGACTAGGCGCTTTGAGATCTCAATACTTCACTCTAGTTATTTTATTAGAGAGATTTCGGAGATTTCGTGAGTGCTTAACATTGGTGTCAGTGTTCATCATAATTACTTTCTCTATCCTCCAACTTTGATTCAATCATCTTTCTCTTTTATTATTATCTTTGCTATATTATTTTTTAAGAATTCTAACTAGAACGGTCTGAATATCATACTTCATACTTAGGTCATCGTTAAGTTGTATAATTATTTAGATCAACATTAGTTGAAGTAATGGCGCGCTGTGAACATATATACTGACAAATTTTATTTTCAATTTCAATGGTCAATTAGGCAACACTATAGAATTAATGTATCTTGGTGCATTAATGAGGATTTTATCATGGAAGTGCCATTCAGGGAAGTCAATGGGCCGGGCTGGCCCGCATCTTGGTCCGACTTAATCACGTAGTTGACCAGGCTTGGGCTTTGAGGTTTAGGCTCGGAGTCCCATTATAGTAGCTTCCAATCGGGTTTGGCCCCGCTAGCATGGCCCAATAAGACCTAATTACTAAAATCCAGACAATAGCATTTTTTTTTTGTCTTTCCTTAGGCGGGTTGGACTGAGTCTAGGTCGGTTAATAAGTGGGCTAGCCCGAACTCAGCCCGTTTATTAATTCAAGCTAGTTGGGCTTGAATTCACTGATAGTTTATACCTTCCATGAGGAGAGCCAAAAATAACATTTTAAAAAAAAAATTCATTAAGAATCTTTCCATGTAAATGTCATTGATTTTTCAAACAAAGCAAATAAAAAAAGAAACTTAGATTTCACCTTGCTTAGTCTATCCAATTGTCTAGCCTCCTCTTGATTCACACGAACCCTCCAACTTGCTTTTCAAGCTTTTTTTTTTTAGAAAGATGATGACATTTCTCTTTTCTTCAATAGTGTTCTTTCATCTTTTTCAAGAATCAAGAATTCAAGATGTCCTTACCTCTCTCTTACGTACGGAATGAGGAGAATTTTTTTTCACTTCAAATGGCTCCTCACGCTAAAATGAAAAAAATTGGATATAGATCTAATCAATCTCTTTCCCTTATAAATTTCATCTCTCTGGCGGCACCTTTTTCGTCGTCACTGAGAGGCCCACTTTCTCCTCTTAGAAAAGAAAAGCCGTGCCTACGAAAGTTTTAAAGTTGAACTTAGTTGTGCCTTAATTTGAAAATGGCAAATAGTGTTTACTCATTAAGCAGTCCTCGGTAAAAGAAGGGTCCCGGCTTGGAAAAACAGATCAAGATGGGAGCATCTCACTCAGCAGTGAGGCATGGTCTTACCAAACGCTTAGTCCGTACCTTTCTCTCTCCCACTTTTTAATAAAGATTCTTAATCATTATCAAGTAGATTTACTATTAAAAAACTCCTTATTTATGGGCATGTGACCCTTAAATATCAAAGATTAGGAGAGAATGTCTCTCCATTTAGTGTGGGATGTCCCCTTTAAGCTTGTGGTTATTAAACACATCAACTAATTTGAATTTAGAAACCTCTTTTAAGATAACTACAAATTCAAATAAGATTGAGATAACATAATAAATTGTGTCATCTCCTAAGGAAGAAATATAAAGGGGGCGTGGGATCTAATTTATTAATTATGATTGACTTAAAAGTCCACGATTAATTAATTAATTATTACTAAGCCTAATAAAGGTCCAATGCCCATAAGAGAGAGAAGCCTACCAGTGAAGCCAAAAGAAAATAAATACAACGTATAACTTGAATAGAAGGATTCTAATAGGTGGATTTTAAGGGTTTGTTGCACATAGTAATTTTACTATTGCATGGGGACTGTGAAAACTCCTTTTTTAAATTCTCCTTTAGGTTGTTTGAATTGTATCAGACTATCCATGATTTCCACTAATTACACTAATGTCCATCAACACATTGTAATGGAACCTATAGAGAATTGAGAATTGTAAGCAATGCCCTTTCTTACAACCAATCAATCCCTCCACCTAACTATATTCTATATAAGTCATCGAGGATGGATGTTATATCAGTGTCAAGCCCCTAAGTATGTAATTAACATTCTCATGATATTTCCCATAAAATTGGACTCTCAAAGCTCTTTTGAGTTAAAAAAAAATTATACTAATATAATTTTTGATAACATTATTTATAAAAAAACTACCAACCAAAATTTAGAGTATACTCTATTGAGTATTATCTCTCGTGTGGGGAGGGTTGGATTTCTTGTTGAGCATCGCATGCTCTTCATACACCATGCATATGACCCAATATACTCGAATGTAGTCAGCTACTGGATATCAATGATTGACACCATCAAAGTCATGCAGACAGTGCATGGAGAGATGCAAATTAAGATCATCCACTTAATTTGTTAAATAATTAAGTTCTTTATTCAAATTTTTTGTAATTAATGAGCTATTTTTTGCATTAAAATTAAGATCATGGTTAATAAAGGCATTAATTGCCTTCTTTTCCTCTCCACGTCCCTTCTTTCCCTCCCCCTGTATGAAACCATCAATTGATATAAGCCATTAAACTATTGAATGGATGATTACTAAGAGCCTACGTATCCTGCCATAAAGCTAGCTAAAGCCACATCTTCTTATCCCCTTTTCTCTCTCACTTTCTCTCCCATTCATCTCCCCTTACGTTTAACAGTTGCTATCCACCCCGGCCATTCTCCCCGATTCATCGCCCGACTCTCACATGTTTCAAAAAAGTAGGGTTTATGCTTACAACTCCTATTGCCGTTTTCTCTTTCTTAATGACTCATCTTGCCCTCTCATTCTTACCACCACTTCATCTCCCTCTTTAGATTTCAATCCACCCTTATCGATCTTAGTCTAATTAAGCAATAGCAGGTTCACATGCCATTTTCACCACCTCCCTCTCTTCTCAGTCTACTCATGTCTTCACAGCCTTCTTCACCATTGAAGGGGGTCATTACCATATGTATAATCAGTAAATGTTAATTTGATGATCACCCTTTTTGTGTTTTTTCTTTGTTTTTGTTAATTGATTTTAATTGATTATTGTCTCTAAATATTCTAAGCTATTTCACGTTCCTGTTAGTTATTTGGTGCTTTTGTAACAATCGTGTACAGAAGAATATGAGCCCAACTGGAGGTGCGAAGCCGTCCCAAGTATTTCAATTGTCTTTTATTTAGTCTAATTTCATATTCTTAGACAGATGATAATGATGAAACTTTCCTTCTCTTTAATGGTATTTTTTTTTCTTTTTCCAATAAAAAAAACTAATGTATAGATGTAAAGCTCCCTTCTGTAAGGGGCAAAGACACAAAAAAAGGGAATTATAGAGAAATTTTTTTAATTTTTATGTTTTAATTTTGAAGGGGCGAAGGCCCAAAAAAAATCTAATACATAGATGTTTCTCTTTGTTCAAAGCTATGTTATACTACATGAAAACAATTATGTTTCATCTTCCCATAACCACCTTTCAAGATTTGATAGACATGACAAACATTAGTCATAAAAAAAATTAAAAGGTTAGGTTTGTTTTTTTAATTTTTCTGGCTAACAAATAAAATCTTTGTATATTCAAGTTCCATTGAATTAAGAAGGATCTGAACATCTATAAGGTGGGCGTACAAGTCTAAAGTTGTGATTGTGGAAGCTACTTTTCAACCTTCTCATTCACACTGTTATCTTCCTGAACTGTAATATTTCCAAATTGAAGGAATTGATAACGGTTTCAACTCTTAGTGTTTTAATATCCTGCTAATAAACTCTTTGTAGTAAGTAGCATTTATCCCAGACAATGGTCCAAGTCCGCAACAAAAGGAAAAAAGAAAAAAAATTGTCGGACTTGGAATGTTTTTTGCTTCTTCTTCATTTATTCTTTTTCTTCATGTTTGTATTAATCTATTCCCTTAGGTAAAATCAAAACAACCCTTATTCCTTCTATAATTCTTTGTAAACATTCTAGTTGCTCTTTAAGATGGACATAAACAAATGGTACATGTTTCCTTCCCTCTTTCTCAAATCTCCCAATATCTCTTTCTATTAGAAGAAATCTTATTTTATTTTCTTATTTGCAACTATATTGTTGAGAGCATGGAGTTTCTTTAATACAACATGACTCACTCCTCTTAATCTAGTGAAAAAAATTAGCAATATCATTTTGCATGCACAGTGGTCCCCACTTTTTGAAGTTGATGTACAAAGATGAACTCAATGTGCTTACTCAGAACTAGATAATTCTCTTCAATCCTTTTGTTTCAGTATCCGAGTGTATTGTTAACTGGATTTTTTTTCTTTTTTAGAGCATATGACTAATGTTTTGTGGGGAAACTACCGCACAATTATGTGTAATGCTATCGATTATGGTGTCTCATATTGAATGCTATAATTATTTGAGCTAAGGATAGAAAAATAACTAAATGCTTAAGTTTCTGGCGATTTCCATTATGTAACGAATGACCGGTCCTCATTGGTCCACGCATTACTTTTCACACTCCTCTACTGTGGTTAAGATTCATTTACCCTTAGGGTTAAGCAATCCAACCTTAGTTCTTAGAAAGAAAAAAAATCTTAACTTAATTTAGTTAAGTTTAACCAATGTTCAAGGGGTGTTAAAAGGGACACGAGGACACGGTGGTACGTTAGATAACATACCAAGGGGTACGCTAATCACTGCTAAAAAAAAAATCAACTTTCAATAACACACCAGTATTGCTTGCTCCAATGGTATGGAGTGGCCTCTCCTAAGAAAGTGGGTGATAATCTCAATGGGTGATGTCCAACAAGAGTGTCACTGATGTATGTCTGGCAAGAGTGTCACTCCCTGCCACTAATGACTAATTAATGATTGATACTAACAATAGCTTAATAATAAACCCAACAAAAAAAATATGTCATATTGTGGTAGATTGAAAATTTTATAGAATAGATATAGTTTGATTTATTTTGCTTCTACAAGTATTTTTTTCTTTCTCTCACTCATCATATTAATTCTTCGAGTCCGATCTCATCTTGTGCATGGGGTGTTTGCTAGTTCAATACATGTACTTGTTAGTTGTATACATACATTTGTCAACTCGATAGTCTCTACTCTCTATGATTGAGATTCAATACCATACTATTGATAACAGCCAAACAAATGTATATAAATTATAATGGAGTATAATGCTTAATCAATACTCATAGCTTAGGATAATTCTAGGTTTACAAAGAGCTAAAAAACCATATATTTTGCCTCAGGTTCATAACTCTTCCATGATTTATTTGCAATATTGCATTCATTTTATTGGTGGAACTTTTAGGGTGAAACTTTTAAAGTTTCATAACTTTTATTGTTCCATGCCTATTCTTTTGATTAATGTCTGGAACTTTATTGTTCCTTAGGGTGCAAAAGTTCCACCCAAAAGCCTGGACCTTTAACACATATATTTAAGGCTCAATTCCACCCAAAAGTACAATTTTTCACATATATTTATCAAAATGACAAAAATATCACTAATTATATTTCAAAATAACAAAAATATCCCCCTATCATTTGTTACATTTATTTTCAAAATGTCAAAAATACCATTTTCAAATATATTTCTTAAAATGACAAAAATACCCATCCACATGTATTATTTTAAAAGACAAAATACAACTCTTTAAATATGTTTTTAAAATAACAATAATACCCCTCTCATTCAAAATGATAAAATACTCCAATTCTAATATAATTTTAAAATGACAATAATATCCCTATTCACATATTTTTTAAAATGATAAAATACACCACTTTAAAATTTTAAAATGATAGGAATACCCCTCTTCACATGTATTTTCTAAAATAATAAAATATCACTCTTCGAATATATTCTCTTAAAATGACATAAATAGCCCTCCACATGTATTTTTTGAAATATTAAATACAAATCTTGAAATATATTTTTAAAATGACAATAATACCCCTCTTCTCCTATATTTTTCAAAATGATAAAATACATCTCTTCAAATATTTTTTTAATTTGACAATAATACCCCTCTTCACACATTTTCCAAAATGACAAAAATACCCTTCTATTTATATTTTCCAAAATGAAAAACTATCAATATTTAAATATAGATTCAAATTGACAATAATACCCCTTTTAGCATGTATTTTCAAAATAATAAAATACCACTTTCATAAATATTTCCCAAAATGACAACATATCCCTCTATATATATTTCATAAAATGAAAAATCATCTTCACAAATATTTTCCAAAATGACAAAAATATCTCTTTTCAATTTTTTTTAAATGACAAAAATATCCCTCTTCAACATTTATTTTTTAAAATGACAAAAATATCTCTATTCACATGTATTCTAAATAATGACATTTGTTCAATTAGAATATCTAAAAAGATATTGTTTATATATATTTTTTAATTCTGATGACAAAAATACCACTCTTACATGCTATTTTCAAAGTAACTAGTTGGGCATGCACGACACATGCATAGACTCTTTATTTTATTATAAGAAAATAATATATTTATTATAATAAAATATTAGTATAGAAACTTGAGGGTTATTTTGAAAATAATTGAGGGACATTTTGGGTGTAGAAATTTGATGGACATTTTGGCTATAAAAACTTGATATGGGGGCATTTATACAAACTTCATAGGGAATTTTGGGAACAAAAAAATGAAGGGCGTGTGGGTATTGAAACTTGACTTGAGGGGCATTTGGAGAACGAAAAAATATTAAGGGCATTTTGGGTATTTGGAAAAAAACTTGAGGGATGTGGTATAGAAAATTGAGGGGTATTTTACGAGGGCCTTTTAGGTATAAAAAAATTTGAGGAGGTAATTTGGTTACATACAAGTTAAGGACATTTTGGGTATAGAAAAAGTTTTAGTGTAATTTTGGGTATTAGGGGCTTTTAAGAAATACTAGTTGGCCATGCACGTACAAGCCTAGTTCTTTAACTATTATTTTTAATTGATAACTACTATTTTTATTATTAGAAATTGTTAAAAACAAACATAGAAAGATGAAAAAAATGAGTAATAATCATATTTTGAAAAATATAATATAGACGCATTTAATACAAGAGGCAAAGATGATTAATAAGTGTATTTAAAAATATTTTAACTGAGGCATTTTAAGAAATAATTTTTTATTTATTAATAGAGACATTTCAAAAAATCAAAAAAATGTAGAGGCGAACAGGCCTAACCATCTCCCCCACAAATGAAGCAGAGACAGCCAATGTGGATTGTTGAAATTAGAAGCCACAAATTGAGTTGAAGGCATATTATCAAAATTCAGAACTACAATTTTGATTTCCAATGTTAATGGCATTCATGGAAATTGGAATTCAATCTTCTAAATGCAACCCAATTTATTTAAGGAAGGGACTGGGAGAGGGAGAAGTAATACATGAAATGTCACCATCTCATTGTGCAGCCAACCACGAACAGTTAAAGCTTGGACAATGATGATGAAAGAAGCATCATCTGAATGCCCATCAATGTGTTTTTCATGGTTTGAAGCAATGGATGTTCGCCAGCATTTGATGTCCCATGATCATGATCATGCTCAAGCGCAAAGCCTTTGCTCTCTCCCCTGTATGCTGTAAACTACCTGCAGCTGTTTTGATAGTCAGATGGATCCATAATATCCGATGGTTGACTTAATCATCACAATTACCACAATCATCCTCAATCCAATTTATTCCCTCCTCCCTCTCATTTATCTTTCTATAAATACCAATTGTTATAATTACAATTGGTGCTCGTGCCTCTCAACATGCAGAATTGCTTTGTTTCCTAATTGTTCAAATGACTGAAGCTTACCAACCACATGGTACCTTGTCAAAAGAATTGCAAGGAGAGGGCCATGGTTTCCACATTTGTGGGTGCTCACCTTAAATGTAAGCACACCATCATAATGGAATTGTTCATCAAAATTTGATGAAACTTTTATACCCATTATTTCTCCAAAGCCCACTCGTTAAGCTTCTCCCCCTGGGTTTTTAAAGTTTCGAATTCTCATGTATATATTCAACTTAAATGTAGATGTAAGCAACACATTGCATTGCCCAAACGCTTATAGACGAGTCAAAATCCTTCACGTAGTTTGACTTGGTTGTGTTGCACGATGCCTCAAACTTCATTGCATTCTTGGTTTCAATATGATATGCAACTCATCAGGAAATGAGAAAGACATCCATCAAAAACCTTTGTACATCAATACAGAGCTTTAAAACATATGGAAAAATGGTGTTGATGCATCCACACATACTCGACTTCATTTCTCTGATGATAAAATATTTGACTGCAACTACCAATTTTCAAGCATACTTGAGTAAGCACAATGGAGGGTTGGAGGCTATGGAAACTCCTGGTCGTTGCAGGTTAGAGTGTTGAAAGGTCCACCAATTGAGTCCTCCTTCTTCCTGTAACAATGAACAAGAGCTGTTCTAGATATATATGAATAATTTTGATGGGTGGCTATAGTACATTGGATATGCAGGTATAAAGAATTAACTCTCAAACAAATAAATACCTCTTCCATCATCCAAATTATTAAAAAAAGTTCACAGTGGGAGAATCATCATCATTGGTGTGAACCAATCTCTAAAGAGTAACCATATATCAAATATGCATCTATGCACTTGGTGGTCATATTCCAACATACATGCACCTTCACGAGGTAAAACATGAGAATTGAAATCTGTCAGTTGCAAATGTTTGCTAATTCATCCATTCCAGATATAACTAAAACACATATGGGTATGACTTAGGTAAGCAAAAGCTAATGGGGCATTTGGATTAGATTTTATTAGCCAAAAATCAATTGTGATAAAATTGATTGTGTAGAAAATAATTGTCAAATAATCACTTTTTCAATAACAGTGTTCGGGAAATACGAAGTTGAGTCTCTCACCCTCATATTCCCCAAACACTATTATTTGAAAAAGTGATTATTTGACAATTAATTTTACCACAATTGATTTTTGACCAATAAAATCTAATTCAAACTCCACCTAACTCAGTCTATCATCTAGTAGGAGAAATCTATATGCTATTTATAACACAAAATTAAGAAAATTTGACAAAAAAACTTTAGAACTTTAAAGAATCGCAAGTGTAAAAAACATATATGTATATATGACTTGTATAGTCTACTTCTAGCAAGATAAGGAACTCCCTTTCGAGAATTGACTAGGATTTCTCCTTGTAAACCGAGTATAATCGTTGTCATTTATTGGACGATTTCATGATCTTATAGCTTTCATAACATCGACCTCATATTAGATCTTTGCAAACTGAAAATTTAGAAACTAAATAGATTTAATTCATTCATTTGCAGTAAACTACTTCATATGCACAAAATAATTACTGCATTTTTACAATTTGGTTATATGGTTTGGTTATTTACCGCAATGCACGCAGCAAAAAACATAAGGAAGGCTTGTGGTTCTAACTTCAAGAGCAGTTGCAACACCAATTCTCTTCATAAGTTCGTGATCCTGGGAATAACAGAGTACATAAATAGACTAATCATTTAGCTTGTGGTTTCTTCAACCTCAAGGTTACTCAAGCTATTTTCTTCAACCTCAAGGTTACTCAAGCTATTGTTAATACTTTTAGAGAGTCCTCAATCGAGTTGACTCAGCTAAAATTTAAGCCTCTTTTATATAATGGTTATAGATTATTACTATTTGTTTCCAAAAAAGTATAGTCTAAACCAATGAAAATTTCGGTAAAAGCTAACTCAGTCTATCATGTAGTAAGAGAAATCAACATGACATCTCTAACACAAAAGAAAAACATCTGACGGAAAAAATGTTGAACTTGGAAGAATATAAAGTCTAAAGAAGCATATATGTATATATGACTTGCATAGTCTACTTACTTTCCATCAACATAAAGAATTCCCTTTCGAGAATTGACTGGGATTTGTCCCTGAAAATTGGGTAAAATCTCTTGTCATTTCTTGGATGATCTTGTGATCCTCGCTATAGTTTTCATAACATCGATCGGCCTCATCTTGGATCTCTACAAACCTATAAATTCATAAACAAAACAGATTTAGGTCCTTCATTTGAACTAAAACTACTTCAAATCATAGTTCAAAAACTTGGCGAGTCACTAGAGCAACTCAACCGAGTTACTCAACTCTACTGAATTTCAAGTCGAGTCGCCTCAAAACTCGAATGAGACATTATTTGTCGAGTTACTCGGGTGACTCGGTCGAGTCAAGCTGAGTTTTTTGATTCGAAAGACTAGGTCGAGTCAAAGAAGGATATATATTTTTAATTTTTAAAAACCTAAACACGAACGTCACACTGTTTTGCATCATATTTTTTTGGGCCTACAGAGACAACCAACTATGGGTTATGTTAAACCAAATTTTTAGGCTTGAGGCTATAAAACCAACGTACTTTGAGCTCTTTTAACTCAAAATTTTCAAGTTATTACATATATATTCCGAGTTGGACCGAGACGAGTTTTTTTTTGAGTTTTCCGAATTACTCGACTCGACTAACTTTCGAGTCGAGTCGTTTTCGGGTTTTTGAACCACGCTTCAAATACGTAAACAAAATTGCTTAGATAAATTAGAAAACTATACTTGTTTGGTAGCTCTGAGCCTGATGTTATGAGGGAATATAGTAGCCTTGTAGACATTCTTGTGACCATAAATAATATCAATTCCATATATCATCAGAATCCCCATACGTCTGGACACATAACCATTATGAAACTTAATAATAATAACCTAATCCTCAGCAGTAGACTGTATAGGTGGCACACTCCTTCCACCACTCAGTGACTCCCTATCAAAAACCCAAAACGCATCATCGTATCATATTCTTTAAGAAAAAGAGAAAATGTTACTAAGTATATTTATTATACCTATGGATTGCATCTTACGGAAGTTCAGAGTGGATAATTAGCATGCACAAATTATATCATACTAGCTCAAACAAAATAACATATTGTCGATATCCAAACTACTGTCGTGATCCAAAGTATCATCGCATCCAACATCTAAACCTTTTAATAACACAAAAGCCAAAACAGACTCTCACTACTTACTAATCGTATGTAAATGATATTCTCTGGAAAAAAACCTTAAAAAACAAATGAAAATAATAAGAGTAGAACTGCACAAGTTGCAAGGAACAACAAACATGGATCTCTCTCAGAAGCTCAACACGCTTACTGACCTTTGGCAATAGAGTTTCGAGAAAATTGGAGTATTGTGCAGCCCACTTCTGAAGCTTATTCTGCACAAACCCGGTATCAGTCAAACAGAACCTTAGAATTGGATCATTAAAACAAAACCAAGGTGACACATAAAGGTAAATCATTTACCTTAAGAGCGTTGACAATACCCGCTCGATCCTTGGTGCTAAGAGCTATACATAACAATGAAAGATAAATAAAGGGTGGTGTTAGGCGCACCCCACTATTTTATGATGGCACCCCATTTTTTTTTTATTACTCTCAGTTTTCAACAGGTTTAATAACCGCACCCCAGGTTTTATGTAGTTCCATTTGAGAGGTTCTTTCCAGTATAAGATGAGAGAGCATTGATCAAGTTTCAGCACAACATCTCCATTATAATGATGTCGAGTCAATGATCAGAACCCATGCATTTGATAGGACCAATAAAACTAATAGGTATTTGATAGCACCGGTAAAACTATTAGGAGGAAACAATCTTCTGCAACACACCTTTAAATATGAAGAATATGGTTGCAGTCTGGTTTGACCAGGGTCTATATTCTTGGTCGTAGGCCCTTTCTCTCTCACACACTATAACATAAGTCCTTACCTCTTGATCGTATTCTCTCGTGGAGATTGATTTGTTGTTTCAGTAAATGATAATAATACACAACTCACACATATGGGCCAACCAAACACACACACACCAGACCACACAAAACTTGAATCCAAGTCATCTCACCAAAAGGGCATCTCTTGGAGATTGATATGTAGAGCGAGATTCAAAAAGTAATAAAGGTGTGGCCGTGAGGTTCTTCGTAATAAGGGAAATAGAGAAACAAGTCCTTTGTTTTAGTTGTTGCTGATTGGTTTGCTTAATAGAAAGAGAGAGTTTTCTAAGAGATCAAAAGGGAGAAACCTAAGGTGTTCAATGATTCGATCAGAAAATAGACATGAAAATCAAGATCGAGCCTTATTCGCAAACGATGGATCATAGGGAAGCGATCATGAGAGGTAAATATGAATTTCCTTCACTAATAGAGTAATCATTAATGTAAATAAGAATGATAAGATCAAGATCTAAAGAAAGAAATCGATCAAAGCATGTTTATGTTTCGTATGTCCCTTAAGTAAGATTTTCATGAATTTTTAGAGATGTTCGCTTATGATTTTTATTATTTATATCAACAATGGGAAAAAAAATATTTCGTGGTGTATGTATGAAGGAGAATGAAGGAAGGGATGATTGTTGGATTTGATGGGATGCTTATGATCTTGACACAAAAATTGTGATGTGTTGTGAAATTAGAATTTTTGTCAAATTAATTGTATGAGATTATATGCTTGAAATTGATGCATGATTATTTGATTGATTTCATTACTTTATTGTGAAGACCTTATATAATATATTTTAAATCAATCACTATGAGAATTACAATATGCGTTAATTTGATGTATGAGGTACAAGTTGCATGGATGATATATGTTAGTTAAAACAAACCGTGAATTATGGTTGTGTGGCATAAGGGTATTATCATGGCGGCGATAGTCGTTAGAATCTTCGAGAACCCTTGACCGAAATTTAGGGTACGATTTAACTGAAATATTTTTTGGATGATGTACAAACATCGAATATGTACAAACATGATAAGAAGCAAGATTACAAGTATTCACACAAGTATATAACTACATAAGCATGAATGCATTATTGAGTATTGCACTGCTTGAGTACCAATAAATCTAAGATCAAAGCAAGATAAGGTAAACAAATAATCACAAGTAAGCCGTGCACATTGAATAATGTGCTAAGCCATATGCACCGGATAATGTGCAAAAATAAGTTTTGGTACTTTGGTAAGTAGAGTATATGTTAGTCTCTACCCATATATGGGGTAGAGTTATTTTAAGTTATTACACACTGCATGTCATTGAATGTATTCATGGACAAGAAGGATAAGTCGGAGAAGTAAGACAAAAAAGATAAGTAAGAAAAACAAGTACAAGTGAGCACATGTAAGGATTGAAAAGAAAAGATGCTTTCGCACTCTGATTTGTTTGTATGTATACATGTATTATTAAATTGTGATTTACGCTTTATATTAATGGTTGTTATATTGATAGTTATGAGTTTATATACGCTAATTTTTTTTCAATACTCAGTCGAACAGTTATTTTCGGCAGGTTCTAGGTTCGATATTTGCGTACCTAGACCGTGGAAAGAGGAAGAATATGTAGAAGAAGAAGATCCAGCAGATGATTATCCCGAGGGTAAATGGAATCTGGATCGTTGGCCGTATTCTGGAAATTGATTTATTAGTATTTAAACTGAGTTCAAGAAATTGTAATGGAATTGAATTTAGATTTATGATTAGGTTGAATTGATGGTTAAGAATTACAAGGATGATTCAGATTTTCTTATTTAGTTTAATTGTGGATTATTATAAATGCTCTTTTGAAGTATCAATTTATTATTAATTGAGGAAAAAAATTTCAGGTTCATATTTTAGATTGCCTTATATGCTTATGACAAGATGGTATGATGGTTAAGTCATGTACCAAGGTTTCACTTTAACCTAGGTGAGATTTTGGGGCACGACAGCGGCACCTGGGAGAGCAGACCCAAGATCAGCCATGTTGAACTGATCCTTGTTGTTACTCATGGAGCTGAGTCAAATGAAGATATTTATAAAACACAAACCCCTAAACCCTAGAAAGCGGTTTGGACAACAATAGGAAAATAGAGAGAGCTGAGTTACGAAAGGGGAGTTTAGTTAAAGAGATAGGAGGAGTGGTCGGGCTGTGGAGATGTGAGTTCAAGTGAAAAGATAAGAGGAAGTTATGATTTTTTTGCATCTGAATGAAGGTTGAAGTGTAAAGAAATGGCGTTCTAGGTTTATCGTGTCCCATTGGTAGCAAGAAAGAGGTGAGTGAGAAGCATATGGGAGAGGAGGGAGTAGGGGTAGAGAAGAGGAGGTGTTGGGGATGAATTTGGAAGGTGGGGTGATGGAGAGGGAGTAGAGAAGAGGAGGTGTTCAGGAAGAATCTGGAAGGTTAGAGAGTCTTTGGGAGAAATCTATTAAATGAGATATAAATGAATTAATCTATGAACTGAGATATAAATGGAGTTTATTGCAAGGGTACCTTGAAAGGGCAATTCAAGCCACTTTTTAAGGGTTATAGAAAGAAGCAATGGTATTTTGAAAGGGCGGGTTATAGAAAGAACCAATGGTATTTTGAAAGGACAATTCAAGTCTTTTTTAAGGGTTATAGAAAGAAGTAATGGTATTTTAGGAAATCAAACTTGAGGCATATATTGGGATTAAAAAAATTATGGACGTTTTAAAAAAATAAAACTTGAGAGACATGTTAAGAAAAAAAGACGTATGAACATTTTTGGATATAAAACTTGAGGGTCGTGATGGGAATACAAAAAGATGAGAGATATTTTCAGTATAAATTATTGGGTAAATTTTTTTGTTGTATCAACTCACACACAGCTATAAGTCAATAATTGCAAACCGATTATGAAGAATGCATTTATAAAAAGGCCTCGGATTGTATCTGGCAAAGCCAGATAGGTCTTGTCTTGGGTTCCATAGAATAGGGGACAAGTGGTGGAGTAGTCAAAATCATTGGGCCCATGATTTTGACTTCTCCACACATAATAAGACATGTGACAATAAGTGTGTGAGAATAAGGGGAGAGATGTCAAGTGAGGAGAAATCAAAATCATGGGGAGAAAATGAAATGATTTCTCCTAATTTTTATGCCCGCACAATGTATGGAACCCCGAGACAGTTTCTGGCTTTCCTAAAGACAGACAATCCGAGGCCTTATCAATGACCTAACGCCAGTACTTGGCTTGCTAACATCCACCTTACTTGTACCTTTCAACAATTAATATCCGCCAAAGATATCTTTTTTGAAGTGTTTTCGTTTGGTCAAAAGAAAACAAAAGAAAAATCTTATTTCCTTGCATTTTTCTGCATTTTTCTTTGTTGAAGAGCAATAATCCCCTCTTAGGTCGAGGAGGGGACTATTCCTCCTCGCTCTCACATAGCCAACCCTTCAAATCCCATTAACTCGCGTTAGTTTTTTTTAACCGTTAGTTAATTTTTTTAATTTTATATTTTTAAAAACTAAGGGTAAATGGGTGAACCCTAAAGGTGGATGAATCTTAACCATAGTTAAATGAGGTTAAAAGGGGGACACATGGAAGAAAATGGGAGCCGAGACGCCCTCCTCACGTCACCGATCCAGGAGGTGATTATTTTCCTTTGTTGAATATTTTTCAAGGAAGAAAAGTTAAATTTTTTTTTTTGAGAAAATGATTTTAATGATAAATTTGGAGTTAATTTTCCGATTTCTTAACAGACAAGAAAGTCTCATTTTCTTTTACAGTTTATATTCACATTCTTTTCTTGCGAAACGAACACAACCGAAAGAAAATAGGAAAAACAAGGAGAGATCCATCAGTAAGCAAGAACGTGGCGAAGAGAGAGTAAAATGGCGCTGCAGTGGCTGATATTGACGTACGTGGTTGCAGCGGAAGCGGCCGTCGCGTTTCTGCTAACCCTACCGGCGCCGAAGCTTTTGAAATCTCAACTTGTCTCACTCGTCTCTCTTATTCTCCAACCTGCTATATGCATCGTTCCCTTCGCCGCCTTCCAGCTCTTAGGTTCGTTCCAAGCCCTAATTTCCTATTTCTAACTGTTCTTCCCATTATCAGACCTAGGGCATCAAAATTAATTCTCTCTACTTTCTCATGAATCCGATTTGGACGATCCTCTTTAGACATTTATTGGAAGAACGAACATCGCTTGATGTGTACAATGGAAATCTGCACCGCTGAAGAAAGGGATCGATACGAGAAATCCGTAAGTTGTTTGCTTTTGATTTGATTTTCTCTTATTTTATTTTTTCTGGATGGTTTTAGATCTTGGTTTGTGCATTTATTTATCTGATCTGATGACTACGAAACTACTAATATTACGTACTGTGAAACATCTACACGAGAATCTCGCTTTGCGTGATTTGTTCACTTGATTATTCAAGGACAGTGCACATCATTCCCCACCTCTTAATGAACATCCTTGTCGTGTCTAGGGTTGAACGCCAAGAAGTTCTGTTTAAGAGACTCATATGTTTGCTGCAACTTGGATAATGTTTCTCCAGGTTCAAGTCATTATAAACATCCTAAATGTAGTCATAAAGGCATAGGTGAACTGCCCCCTTGTCATTTTGCTCATGAAATTTCTATTCATTGATGCCATGTGATTGCGTCTCCCGCGAGATGGATGGAAGCTAAAGGCGCCATTTGATTGTCGGGAACTCCGTTGAAATGTTAAAACTATTCAATGAGATGCAATGTAGTTAAGGCGTCTAGGTGATTAGGCCTGGCTAGGCGAGGCAGTGCCTAGGTGATAAAAATAATTAAATTATACATATATATATATATATAATATTATATTATATTATATTAATATATATACATAACAATTCAAACCTCCTTGATAATAATCTAAGCAAATTAACATTTAATGTTGTAAGGCTTGAATGTAAATTTTTTTTATGTTGAATTATTAGATGACTTTTTGACCCCTAGATGAAAATATTTTTGAAGACTAAAATATAATATTTTTTCAACGGAATGTTGGGTTTTAGTAATTTTTTGATATGGTAGAATATATGAAAATTTTAGATTTGAGAAATACCTTAGCATTTGAAAGTTGAAATTTGGAAAAGACACTTTAAAGAGGGTTTTGTTCTTGAACTAAAAAGTTGACATTTTATTTTTCAGGAATTTGGATAAAGAATAAATTTTATTGAATTCAAATGGGGCGAAATATCATTTAAGTGAATGAAATGAAAGTAAAGTTCAAAACCATTTAAGTAAATTGTATTTATATGTAAATAAGCTGTAAAAAAAGCTTACATTTAAAAGAAAATGAGAGAATGGTGCAAAAAATCCCATCTAGGGAGGCGACTTGGCGATGATGCTCCAAATTCGCCTAGGCGACACTTTGATTGCGTTGAGATGTACCGACCCAATAGGGGCATGGCCTTTGAATCGCAGAAAGTAAATTCAAAATTGGCTGTTTTGATTAGATGTCAAACCTATAGAATGTCTTTTGTGATTGAGGTCTTTTGATTGACGCAATGCTGATAGTACATCTTCGTTGGACATATGATTGTTGATTTGTTGCGCCATTGCTTGCTCAAAGCTTTCGTTGAGAGTACGTTGTAGTCAAGCATTTCTTCAAATTTAGACAAGGATATTTTATCATTTCTTTCTTTGCATTTGTGGATCTCCACCTCTAACTCCTTTCAAGTGGGCACCATTATTGTCAATAAGTGATTGCTCTGACACTAGTCGATAGTCGATACGATACCCAAATATTGTCTATAATATTTGTAAAAAGAAGAGAATAACAATAATTCTTAGACAAAATATGATCCAATAGAGATGGCCGATCTTCTTAGTTTGTATTATTCAAAGATGAGTATATTCTAAAACATGTCTTCTTTAAATAGGCTCTTCTCTTGCATATCTTAAGGGGTTTATTCTTACCATGAATTTTCTCTTCTTATTTGAGCATCAACATTCAAATTTAACTATATCTTATCCTAGCTATATGTAGTTGAGAGTTGAATTAAATTCAAAACAATTAATCTTATGACCAAAGCACTGTAAAACTTCTGGACGTGATTGTCCCTAAATATTCACATGCGTAAATTAATGTAAGACATGATTCATGTGCAAAGGTTTCTAGTGATTTGTTCACAAGATTAGTCCTTTTGAAGTTGAATTCAAATCTCAAACTAAGAGGAGTTTGGATAAGATGTAGCTAAATTTGGAAGTTCGATGTTTAAATGAAGATAATATTTTTTTTGATAAAAATAATTCCCTGAGAACATGCTCTTAGATGCTTACAAAAAGAGTCTATCTAAAGGTAACTCTTGTTTGATAATGTAGGCAGGTTTGATAAATCCAAAGCTAGAAGACTGATCATCCCGAATTGATTATATATGGCAAGGATTAAAAATATGGTTTTGGGTGTTGTAACTGTCTCAACTGAAACCTATACGTATCGGTTTCAGACGATACATATAATTTTTTCTTTTATATAGATATATTTTTAAAAAAATATTAAATGAGTTATAGGAACCAAATATATAGTCATGACTCATGAGAAGTGACTCAAAATTAAAGTAGCAAATACAATTACAATTATACAATGAATTAATACATAAATAACTAATAAAAGATATGTATCGCTTGTCTCGTATCAATATAAATATCGTATAGGGAATTACCGATACTTATACGTATCGCCCGTTTCGTATCGGTTTCAGCGATTTTTATTTCCATGATATTTGGCTTTTATAGCTATTGTTATTCTCTTCTTTTTGCTAATCATGAATACGGTACTTGGGTATCGTATTAACTGGTATTATGGCAATCATCTCGAAGACAACCATTATGCCCACTTGTAAAGAGTTGGCGGAAATCTACAGTCTAAAAAAACAACCGAAAAATCCTAGTATTTTTGGCCAAATTGGAAGAAAAACTTGACCACATCACATTTTTGGCCAAACTGAACTGTTGTAGATAGATATAGCTTGGGGAAAGCATAAATCTCTACACGAGAGTATTACTTCTAACGACCACTTTTATCTGTCCATTGATATGTGGATGATAACTCTAGAAAACTTTAGATTTTCATTAATAGTGTGCTCCAAAAATTGATTACAAACTTACTGTTACAATGGGAGGCAGTCATCTCCTGTGTTCATGTGAAGGAACTATGTATCTGAAGAATTAATCGGCAATATCGTATTCATTTGGAGTATACAAATTGGTATCAGTTGACCCATCTTTGGAAACTTATCAGGCGCCATGAAAATCAAGTTATACTTGTCTTGTCTTGGGTCAACCTAAGAAGAATTCTGTGCTAAGGTATTCCAAGATGCTGTACGATTGGTAAAATTGTCAACAAACCCATTATTTTCTGTTAAGTTAATAAGGGTGTGGTGGTTAACCTTAGGTATTTGCTTAAATGCTACGAGACCATTTCCATTTGAAGATCAATTGGTAAAAGCTATTTGGTGGGGATTAATAATGACGAGGGCAATACAATTGGATATACTTCTATTCTGGCTTGCAGTGTCGGATGTTGGTCCATCAACTACCATGTATCCCCCTTGGATCTAACCGTAAAATTGTTGAGTATTGGAATCCAGTTGTTGGGAAGCATGAGAAAAGGTTGTTTGCATGAAAGCATAACTGCATCTCATTCAGAGATAGGATAACTCTCATCAAATTTGCTGGTTTATTTCATGTCTTTGTATAAAGAACCAGATAAAGTTACTGAGAAGATGGAGTTGATACAAAGGAATATCTTGTGGGAAGGCCAATGGGTCAAGATGGATCACCTGGTGAACTAGGAGATGATCACAAAACCTAAGAGTGAGGAGGGGTTGAATATAGGTAGATTAAAAGTGACATATTTGGCCCTATTAGACAAATGGCTTGGAGATTTTCTTGGGAGCTAGATCATGCATGGGTTTCAGTAATTAAGAATAAGTATGTATTTGATGCTAGTGGATGGGGCTCTAAATTAAGCCTTTCACGTCAATCTCAGGTATGGTCTGAAAGCCATTAGAAATATTTTACCTTTTTTTATTCCTTCTATTTGCTTTCCTCTTTAACATCCCTTGGTTAAAAAAATGTACCATGTTCAATCCTGGTCGTTTCTTATCCCTATGGAGCGATTGGGAGTTGAGATTTTGTAGAGAACTTAAGGTTATGATTGAGGAACTCTCTAATTTTCTTGTCCTTCTAAAAGAGGTCTTCATCTCCAATTCTGAGCTAGTTACGAGAGGGGGAGAAACACACACACAGCAAGAGAGAGAGGTACCTGCTGCCGATGTGATCCCTCTTCTTCTTCCTTGAAGATAAAATGGTTTTAATGACTCAATTACTAAAAAATCCCCTGCATTTAGTAATAATTTCAACAAACCAACCACCACTTATTTTTCTAAACGTTAAAAAAAAGAAGAAGCAGCGATTTTTACGAATAATTCGTGAAACTCATAAATTATACGTAAATGTGCGTTCCCCTCAGGCCTCAGGTATGTGTATGATAAACAAATTCTGGAATAATATGCTGATTTTCTTACACTGGTTCCAAGCATCGCTGTTTGGAATCCTCCTCCTGAAGGGTTGCTATGTTGTGTTTGAAATTTCGAAGGGTAATACGAGAAAGAGTGGGATTGGCAGATTTTGAGAAGGTGCAATGGAAACACTGTCATCCTTCACTTCTTGGCTCGGTGGGAGAGGCCAGGGGTGGAGTCACATGGGACCTAGGGGGGCTGAAGGCCCCCCTGAAATTTTGGGAATTTTTTTTACTATAGTATTTATAATATTAATAGTGTGTGAGAGGGACGGAGCCGGGGGCCGGGGGCCGGGGTCTCTAGCTCCCTCTAAACTTTTGATAAAAAATTATTCTTTACAAACGGACACAAACAGGCACGATGGCCCTAAAAAAAAAAATTCGGGGACTACGCGCTAGCCCCCCGGCAAGAGAATCCTGGTTCTGCCCCTGGGAGAGCCAGTGTCAAATCAAGCTAAGATCTTATTTATCAAGCAAGACTTTACTCTCTCTAGGTATTCCAAAAAACGGAATTAGATGTGCTTGGACTAGATCTAAGGTCATGGAGGTATGTTCAACATCTCATTCTCTTGAATTCCTAGAGCAGCTAACGAGCTGGTGAATTCTCTGGCCAAGGAAGGTGTCTCGAAGGCAACGTTCAAGTTCGAAGTATACCCATTGGTAGATTGTTATTTTTGTTTGGGTGGTTTTTTTTTTCCCGAATTGGTTTGATGTTTTTTTGTCGTCTTCTTTTTCCCCTTCCCCCTCAGATGCCTTGGCCCTAAGGGGGGTGAGTGTTCTTCGTTTTCTTTTCTTCCCTTTGAATGAAATCTCTTGTTACTGATTACTCATCCAGTTGTAAATTAGAACTCTGTTCACAGCAGAGTGGAGTCAAGTTGTTGAGCTCTGACTCTACATGTTGAGCTATCGGACGTTAAAATGCGAATGCAGTGGTGAACATGGAAATATTTTTATACAATCACATATCAATACCCACAAAAAAAATTTATCAATAGTGGAACTTATGAATGAGTCGTTTAATAACTGTTTTAGTTAGTTGAATATATATATATATATATATATATATATATTTGAATTTTACATTTAGAAATGCCATTGATTATAAATAAACAATCCTGCTGGGTGTAAATTCGTAAGAGTTATCACAAATTTGATTTGTACATGGATACTAATCAAGAGCAAAGTTACCAAACACCCGTATTATATCCGTATAGTACTCGTATAATACTTTTAGAGGGGGTCATCATTAAAAATTTCGTATTTTTTCCATGTTACGTGTTATATGTGCATCGCCGTATAATACCCCGTTTAATACGCGGATTATGTATTAAATGTGTACAATATGCGTGTTTTTGCATTTTTTTATTGTGTTAAACGCATATTTCATATTAAATGATTGTTGTTAATTAATATCATGGTTTTTATTTATTTATAATTATTAATTATTAATTTTTCCATACTTTTACTATGTTTTAGCCGTATAGCACCCGTACTTCCCGAACGGATCATTGCCGTATTATACCCGTACCTGTACTTGGTAACTAAGATCAAGAGCACTACCTTGAGAAGGATTCTCAACATCTCAATTTTTTAAATGGTGTGATTTTCCTTAAGTTTGGGCTTGGTTGAAGGCTTAAACCTCCCCCCCTCCCCTTTTAAGTTTAGGCCTCTTACACCTTTTGTCCACTTCCAAATAAAATCCTATTGAAACTGTATCACTGTGTCCGATCTTAATAATGCTTCATGGTTTATAATCAATGATAAAGTTAATTTTATTTTATTCCTCTATTGCAGAGAAATTTAAATGTAAAAATTATCCAGAGTAGTTACTAATGATTAACAGATAAAAAAATGTTACTAGTTTGTTAAGTGCAACTTAAGGGTGGCGATCATGGACCTGACCCACCATTCTCCTCGGGCCGCCCCCGCTTTTCCATTCCAGGTTGTCTTTCTACACCCTGGATTGGATTTGGTTTTAGGTTCTGTTTGGGGCTATGAATATGATGACCAAATTGATGCTAACACGACTCCAACCAGGCTAATAGTCACTGAAGGCCAATCTGCTCCCCTCCACCCCCCTAATTTGTAGTTTTATTGCTAGGTATAGTTACTTTTATAATCTTGTTGAGATGCTGTGCAGATCTACAAAGCTCAAAGGAATGTTGTTCTGTGTGCTGCTGCATGCCTTCTCTATTGGTATGTGGCAAAAACTCCTAGCAATCTTAATTCTTGCCTTATCAAAGGATTCTGTAATATTCTGGTACTTATGCTGAAAATGGTGTCTTTGATTGTGGGTTCAGGTGCGTCTACCGCATTTGTAAATATTACAAGGATATTAAGAATTTGGAGGAAGTTGAAAAGAGGTACAAGGATCAGTAGTTTTTCCGTCAAAGTTGCTTTCTTCTGAATGAGGTGGAGATAACTGAATCCAATTGCTGTTGCTTTCTATGGAAAATTGAGACTTATTAATGGAGATTCTGTGATAGTATTAAACTTTATTTAATTTTTAAATTTCCTTATGTTGTGCATGTATTGCGTAAAGCTTTAAGTTGCTATCCACATTCTCCTTTTTTATGTGAAACTCAAATACTCTAATATCAGTCTCTACTCTCTACTCGTTGCTGATAATGCAAAGTAATCTCAGAAACCTGGCATCACAATTGTTGCAGATAATCTATCTATAGGGAGATTACTCTTTAAAAGATCACATGCCCTTTGCTTTAGTTATAATATTAAATCCCTGATCTGGTGCCATGCTGTTAATATTGTATCTAGATTCATGCAAACCAAATTTAGACATGAGTGCAGCATTAGATCTATTCGATGTTGGTTATTTATTTAGGTTCTTCTTTGCTGTTCCACTGGTGTAAGCTGTTTGCTGTACATCCAGGTTTCTATAAGAGAGATGACTAATGATTGAAGGGATTGAGTAACTCCGTAAAGACATCCATTGTGGCACCAATATGGTTGTATTTTCCCCTCCTTTTTTTTGATAGGTAACTATGAGGGAAGAATATAAACTCAGAAAAGAGAGAATACAAGAGTGCAAGGAAGACCCCAACCTAGAACTGCAAAATGGCTTAGAAGACAACACAACACCACTCTCACATCCTCCATGCCACACTGAATAAAGCACAATTCCAAGACGAGCAATCGAATGTGAGGAGGCAGGCAAAGAAAGAGTCTTTCAAAAACTCCCAAAATTTTCTCTTTCCACAGTGACCATGCTGTGGCACCGAGTAGGGCCGCCCAAATAGACAATTATGCACCATTCTCATTTACCAAAAATTAACAAGACAAGAAGTTTAGAAAGGAAGAAGGAAAGACTCACTCCACTCCTACTTGGGAGAGGAAGAAATCCCAAATCTTGACAGCAATAGATAGATCAATGCAAGAGAATCAATTGATTCTTCAGCTTGAAGGCACAAGTAACAATGGTTAGCAATTCTCTATCTTCTATTTTTCAAGTGACCACAAGTGAGAATCTTGTTAAAAACAGACATACAGTCAGCCTAGTCCATCTTGCATACCTAGAGATCTCTAAGTAAGCAAAAGCACCATATACTAATGGCAGTCTACCTTTCTCTCTCCCAGGTTCAAATTTCCTCTTAATTTTTTATTGTCCCCGTTGATTACTTTGAGCTTCTCCTTGATCAATTTGGGCTCATGATCCAGGACACAATCACCGGCTTGCAACAACGCTGAAGTGCCAAGCTCAGGCCTCTGCTCAGCAAGACATTTGCTCACTCAGGTTCGTTAGTGTGCGTGTTCATCCTAGTTGAAAGGTAACAGCCCAAATTCCGAGAGCCCAACAAAGGTCATGAAACCCTAGATCAGTTTTGTCCTCCCTGTTGTATTATTACCAGAGTAAAGCTCTTCTTTCCACTACACCTTTGTCAATCATCTCCTCCCACCTAAGTCATGGTGAGAGGTTTTGAAATGGGAAATTATCCTATAACTATGCTTAGAGCTTCAAAACTGTTCTCTCCCTATAATGGAAGATGCACACAGGAACTCTGACATTTTAGGCTCTGTAGCTTCTCTCATTTATGAAAAAAAGAAAGAAAGTAGAAGAACAAGATATACTATTGGCAAAGTATAACTGATTTTTTTGTTTGGTCCATTGGAGGCTATAGGCAAAGTATAACTGATTTTTTTGTTTGGTCCATTGGAGGCTATAGGCAAAGTATAACTGATTTTTTTTTGTTTGGTCCATTGGAGGCCACATGGACCTATGGGATACACAATGAGGGGGAGCCCTCCCCCTCCCATTAATCCCCAACCTTGATGTAGGTGAAATTTGATCCCAGGTCTTTGACACCAAGAGATTTTACCAACTAAACTAGCTGACATTTGCCAAGAGATTTTACCAGAAACTAGCTGGCACTTACATAATGAAGTAAATAAGTACTGGGGTCGCTTATAGTATGAGACTTAGTCTCATGGTTCTGACCTGTTAAGCTTGCTGAGCTGGCTTAGTTGTTGACAATCCTATCTAAAGTCATGGTTTATCATTGATGGATCCTTTTAGAATCTCTCGAGTTCATCTACCCCTTCCTCTCTATTTCATATGGTTTTATTTATTTATTTATTGATAAACCAGAAATGCATTAATTAACTTGAAAAATTTACAAGTAGCAGAAAGAGTTTACGAGAGAATAAACTCAAAGCAAAAAGGGTAAAGAACTCCCCCGGAGCCGAGGGGCATTGTACACCATAATCAATCTCATACCAACAGATTACCCAAAACCATCCTATTTCGGTAGATGGAAATCCATTCTTTCACTAGCATGCGGATACGATGACAAATGTAAGACAGAAAAGAGGGAGAATTATCGAAGACCCTCATGCTATGCTCTCTCTAAATCGATCAAGAGATGACAACAAGGAGAACCAATCAGATAGCTCCCTGCACGCTATCCGTATTTATCAAAGACCAATAAGATAAGAAGTCAATTCACCCCTATTAGGGAAAGGAAGAAACCCCAGATCACACCCACAATAAGGCAATGCAGTAGTAAATTATCCACCCTCTTTTCTGCTCGGAAGCATAAGAATCAATGATTAGTCAAATTTCACCTTATATTTTTCAAGTGATCACAAGTAAGAATCTTATTTCAACGCTGCATTCCATAGAAAGACATGCCTCATTTTGAGAGAAATCCTGGGATTAAGTTCTAGGAAGTTTCCTTTAGTGATGAGACTAGCAGGAAGTGAAGTCACTAATTTATTAACCCTAACAACTAATAGTGGATAGGAGATTAAAAAATGTCATGAGAAGAGGACCACAAGGTCTCCTTCCTAGCTGACCGTAGTGTCTGGTGTACCTATTAACCCTTTTTTAACTATGGTTAAGTTTAACTAAATTATATATATATATATATTCGAAAAATCAAAGTTGGATGGATGAACCCTAGGGGTGAGTGACTCTTAACCACATTTAGTAAGTGTTAAAAAGGAGGGGTAGACCAATGAGATCTTGGTAGCTCCAAGCTGACCACGCGGTTGGTCCGTTTCCCAATTCCCATAAAAGAGAGTTTTATTTGGGCTAAGTTCCCTGGGTGAGCATGTGGAGAGCGGGGACCATCATCTAAGGGAAAGATCAAGGGTTGAAATGAGCCATCCAGCACTTTGAGAATTCCACTGGCCAATTAGCAATTTTGGGCTAGTCTTAGGGCAAATATGTAAAGATAATGCCCATTGACAGTAATGGTTTATTCCACGTAGCTAGCTGGCTAGCTAGCAGAGTCCAGTTGAGCCTAGCATACTATCCCCAAGCTATGGGCAGACTGCAAGCCCTTGCACTAGCCTTGATTATCTATCGTCTGTGCGGGTCGTTATATCTGATCCGACCTTTTGACGGATCAGGATAGAGTATATGTTCTCTAGGTTAGTAGGTTGCAACCCTTCAAAAAAAAAAGGTTAGTAGGTTGCATATATTGGGTTTCTTTTATCGGGTTTGGGTTCAGGTTTTTCTATTGCATTATACCCGAGCTCAGGATCTGCACTACTCAATTAAGTCCGATTCAACCCTCAGTCCTAAACGGATCCAAAATAAGTACTGTTTGTTTGGATAGTTAAATCCGGCCCACTCCACCTAGTCTGTTTAGACCAGAATTGGTAGAGGCCTTTACTGAAAGCTCTCAAACTTAACTTATACGACCGGGTCAATTTTTTCTTGTATTACAGGTGAGAAGACCCGTCAAACTCTAATAAGGCAGACCACGAGAACAATCTCTCAACGGGCACATGATGGCTATTAAAACCACGGAACCCATACCCGGCACACTAAATCTAGGAACCGGGTGGGCCCGTGGGCTCTTCAAAGGTGGGAAGTATGGAGTGTTCTGTGGTTTGTATGATTAATATCTTCATAAGATGAAGATAAAAAAAAAAATAGTCTATAGTCTAAAGGGAGAATGGAAGATGGTCAGTAATCACACATCATCAGCTTGGTTTGAAGTTTGAACGGAGACTTATCAGTGCCGTGATTATTGTCTTGGACTCGTAGTAACAGTCCTATTATATATATTCTAGCGGGCCACACGTGCAATGCACATGAGAGACGGAAGGAGGAGAGAGAGAGTGAAAAAAGAGATCCTAGTGAGACCCACATGATGCACGTGTGTTGAGGAGAGACATGAGGAGAGAAAATGAGTAAGAAATGATGAGTTATGTGGCGGTTGAAAACACGAAAGAAAAAAATAGGAGTAGATAGCTGAAACAATCAGTCCTATCCTTAGATAGAAGTTAATAGATTTGAAATGACTGTAATATTTTTAAATATCTATTCATAAAATAGCAACAAGATAATAAATATATATATTTGTTTGGTAATAAAAGTCAATCAAAGCTACTTGTATACCTACCTCCCTCTCATTATAATAAAAGATATTTAAAAATGTTGTAGGTTTATGGTGTGAAATTTTATCAATACTTCCATCAGTAGGCCATGTGGGAGAATTAGGATAGAATCAGATTATATGTGGACTAGTAGTGCCTTTTGTAATATGATGATTTTGGCCTCATCAGGATCATATCAGTCAAGGAAATCTTCTATAGGCTCCTCACTGAGTGTCATGTTATTTATGCATCATGGTTTTTGTGCATTTTAGATACATGACAACTTTTTTTTTTTGTTTTTTGTGATCAGTTAGTGGTTACTAATCATTATAGGGAGTAGAACTTTTGCAAGACATCACCCAGGTGAATAAATCCCTTAACCTTATTAGGGAATGAACTCTAAATAGGATATGTGAGATACGAAAAATAGACAAAAATAGATAACACAAACACATACAAGAAAATCAAATTTACGTGATTCCCTCAAATTGAGGTACGTCTACGGAGTCGTAGAGATTTCACTATGATATGGAGCAAGAGAAAAATTACAAAGTTGTGAACTAAACAACAGTAGCTGCCTATTCCTATGCTTAATAGTATTGGGGTTACATAACAAAATGTGAAATTATCGAAGTACCCATACCCTCGAAGAAATTCGATGAGAATAGAGGTAGGATGTTCAGTCCGGGGGTAGGGGGTAGTAATGAGATTGACACTCATCATTCCATTACTTGTAATTGTGTGTTATGAAATGAACACTTAATGAGAATAATAACATTTGGACAAGGGGTGCCCCTCGTCTATGGTATCAAGTCTTGCAGCGCAATGTGGAGTACTAGCACAGTTGCAGATTTTGAAAAAATTCCAAACTTTTCTCGATAGTCAGAAGGAAAAAAATAAAAACAAACAACTACAAAACGTCCAATGCACCATCTTACTTAAAAGGATAAAAGTCCTTTTTTTTTTTTTTTCATTTTTATGAATTCCTTATCTCAATTATTTGGGTTCTGCTCTAATCTTTAAAAATAAACAATAGACCATCGGCAATGCAACAATGAAAACATCAGTGGTAGGGTCAGTATCTGTTTAGAAGTGAGGGAAGGAAAGATGCGTACGTTATCAATGCGTTGTATTTTCCTTTTTCTGTTGATAGGGTGGACAGAAACTCTATAAATTTACTCATAAATGATTTACAAAAAAAAAAATATAGGAAAATAAAAGTGTTGTAGTTTGCAGGAGAAGTCACAACTTGGCCACTTAAATTCATTAAAGAGGAATTCTAGGCTCAATGTCTGGTCAATATTAGTTTTTTTTTTTTTGGTCACTGTCTGGTCAATATTAGTTACTTTCTGTAGACAATATTCCATACCAAGTGAATCACGGAAATCCTGTGTGCTATTTTGTGTTGCTGTTTTTCTATATTTGCAGGTTATTTCATATAAAATGATAATCTTTTGAGGCGTGCTACCCTATACTCAGTCAAGCATTAATGATATCTATGATACGACATTTTAGTTGCTCGCAGACTCCATTTGTGAACCATCGCCTATAGAAGCATTAAAGGAAAGAGGGTGGGGGGACTCTAGGCTGAGCTAGGGGGTTAGGTATACCCATAAATGAAAGATAATGCAAAAAACAAAGAAAATAATTTTGCCATTGAGGGTAGGGGTAGCTATCCTTGACAAACCTGCCAAGTGCCAACCACCATTTTTTTACTCATATCAGGATTGGCAATAATCGTTTCCTGCTCGGGTTGAATAAGTGGTTAATGATCCGAGTCCGACCCATCATGTCCCGACTGAGGTAGGTGTGATGTCAAGACGCGCCAAGTAATAGTGTGTTTAAACTTGTTCGTTTATTAAACGAGCTCGAAAATCATGTTCAAGCTTGACTCGTTTATTAAATAAACGAGCTTGAGCTTTCTTAGCCGAACTCGAGTAATTCATAATCTGCTTGGTTTATTGGAAATAGCTAAATATATTAAGTAAAAAATTCACTTTATTATCCTAGGCAAAGAAATCACGGTGTTAAATAAAATTTTAGTATAAGATTATAATTATATAAAGAGTATTCTTATCATATAAAATACATTATATACTATTATATGATACATATACTTAATTGGAAATAGCTCCCATTTTCATGGCATGAGTCCCCCTTCTAACCCCCTTTAATTGTGGTTAAGATTCATCCACCCTTGGAGTTCACCCATCTACCATTTGGTTTTAGAAAAACAAAATTAACTAAAGAGTTAAAAAAAAGCTAACCCGAGTTAATGGGAGTTGAAGGGTCGGCTATGTGAGAGCAAGGAGGAATATTCTCTCCTCTGCCGATGAGGGGACTATTGCTCTATTTAGTTTTAATATTTAAATGCATGAAATAAGTATATTTTAAATATTTTAGTAAGTTAATATGTATATATAATCAAACCAAACTTTTAACAAGCTGAGTAGTGTGTGTTCAAGCTTGGCTAGTTAACTAAACAAGCTCAAAAATCATGTTAAAGCTTGGCATGCTTATTTAATAAACGAATAAGCTCCGGCTTTTAACGAGCTGAGCTCGAGTAGTTCACGAGCACTGTGGTTTGTTAACCATCCCTAGTATGAGGGCAACAGCAACCCAGTTAATCATGCGGTTTCTACTAGGACATGGCAATCCGATTAGTAATTTAGTTGGTGTCCATCTCCCTGTAGGGAGTCAATTACCTGATCACCTACGAGTCCGATTAAACCCTTTGCCACCCTTAATTTAGGAGCTGATTTTTTTTTTTGGGTTAAAATTTAGGAACTGATTCAACTTCACCAAAATGGAGAGCAAATAACAGTAGCACAAACTTCTAAATTTAATTGCCACATCAATAGGTAATCTACTAATTTTACAACCTTACAACATAAGGAGATCAAACTTATTCATCACCAATTTAAAAAAAAAAAAAAAAAGATCAAAGAAATCTTGATTTAAGGCCACATTTATATATAGCTACTAATTTTCTAATGATATTTCCCACTTCTCAACATGATCAAGAGATCCAACTCAAGGGATGTAGATTGCAACACAAAAATCCAAAACCAGCAAGCACTTAGCACACCAAACGAACCTTCAAATCCCCAATGTAGAGACCAAGAAATTTGTCTACAAGGCATAGAAATGTTTCCAATGACATTGTTGAATGGTGTATTAATTTTGTACATTTGATCTCAATGATATGGCACAATCCTTTTTTTAGGGTAAGAGGACAAGGATTTTGTATCAAGGAGAATGGGTCTAACAAAATCCATACCCTCAAATTTTCAGCTAGCTCTAATCTAAGAAGAATTTTTGTTCTTCTAATAATTCAAAATGGCCTTTTGATATTCTTGAAATCCATTGAATCAATGCACTCCAACCTACCCCTAGAAGGATTCAACAATTTCAACAGATCAGTTGCCTTCTCCTTTGTCTTCTCACCACAACCAACCTGTAAGAGCAACAAGAGCTTCTGAAAAGCACCCACTTGAAGAGCCTCAACCAGAGCACTTCCTTCATCCTTCTTTTCATTCTTGCAAAGCTTCCAAAGAACTGAAACCGAAAACTCCGTCGCCAAATCCGATACCCGTAGAATCTTCTTAACCAAGACTGGCATAGTTAGAGCTTGACTGTAGGCATCTTCTCTGCCTTCATTGCTACAACAAATGCTATCCAAAACACCTAAAGCCTTCTCACATATGCTGCTTTCGGAAGAGTCGACGAGAATTTCTAATAGCAATGAAACCAAGCCCATCTCTACGAGTCTTGATTTGATTTTCTCACTTGAGGATGATAATGATGAAACCAGGTAGAAAATGGCAGCAAGAGAAGCTTTTGTAGCTGTAGGGCTAATGGGTTCCTTAATTAGCTTGAACAAGGCTTCTGTTACTCCTTCGAGCTTCCCCAAGGCGTCTACATGTTGTTGATCGAAAGAAAGAAGCTGTTTCAGTGCCAAAACTGCGTTCTGTCTTCCCGATAGATCTCCACATTCTAAAATCCACACCATGCAACGTAAAGATGGTGATGATCTTAGGTATGATTGGCCTTCTGGATCACGAGGGAACATCCATGGCAGTGCTGACAAGATCTCCTGCAACACCCCGGCATTTTTCTCGAATGAAGCTGTTGCGAAAGCCTCGAATGCTGCAGATAGAGCAACCCCAGTTCCATTCGCTGCGATGCAGCGTCTGTTGCGCTCGCTTTCCCTTCCCCATGACTTGATCTTCGCTATCAAAGCCTGGCACCCAATTTGATCCCCACGTTTGGTTGCAGAAACAATTCTTGAAACAATCTCTGAGACTTCAAATGGGGAAACAGGAATTCGAGGCGTAGGAATCCGTTCGATACCGTAAGAACGATTCTGGACGCACCATTCCTGTATCATCTTCCTTATCGCATGATTTGGGATCAGCTCAATACTCTTCAATACCTGATTAGAGACGGGACATGTCTGATTCCCAGCTTCAATCCAGGTCTCAATGTTCTCACGATCATACGTGATCCCAGTTGATAATGTTACCGGATCTTTCATCAAGTCCAGTGATATCGGGCATCGGAAATGGGTCGGAATTGTGACCTCCATGTTCAGGTTGCCGTCCGGCTGCTGCTTCTTGCCGGCGCGACCACCTCCGGCTCTATGCCTTATCCAAGTTGAAATCATTTGGTGCAATGAGAGAGACGAGAAAGATAAAAAGTACTTGAGAAGGTATGTTTTGCTTGTGATCGATGAGTAAGATATGGATTTGAGTGGGGATGTATATATATATATTTCGAGTCTTAGCAGTATAAAGCTCATACGCGGGTCTAAATCCAGAATAAAAAAAGATTAGAAGGAAGGATTCAAATGAATAAGGTATGGTATTAGAGTTTGAATATTGACCGTTGAAGTTTGAAAATGTGAACAACGGAAGTAACAGTCAGAGAGGAGGCCATTTCAATGAAAGGGAACGAGTTTAAAGATGGTATTTTACGTACGTTTGACCAGGTACCGGTCAACGAGGCGGTGGACTGACCAGCTTTTATCTACCTGGGGCTGGGCTTGGTCAGTTCTTAACTGGATTTGTATAAAAAAAAAAAAAAGTTCTTAACTGGATCGATCTAGCCACCTCGCTGGGACCAGCCATTCTCCATAGGACCCAGCCTGGACGGTGGAACCATCGGGGTCACCGATCTTGACTGGTTTTGAGTATATTTCTTGGTTTGGAATCCTACTGACCGGTTCAAAGGCCGGTTCAACTGGGTTATTGATGTGGGGTATAGACCGCAAACGTATAGATTGCAGTAATTAGCGGACCGCTACTTATCTTATCTGTGTCCTCGTATCCCTTTTAACATCCCTTCAACCCCGATTTGGGAAATACTTAACTTACTGCCGACTATGTAGTATAATGTACACTCTTCATTGGTCAATGCCCTCATTTATACCACAATCAACTACAGTTAACATCCACTCACTCCTATGGTTAAGCAATTTATCCTTAAAAAATTGAAAACAAAAATAGTAACTTTAATTTTTTTAAGCTTAATCATAATTAAGGGAGTGTTAAAAGAGACACATGACCGTGGCATTAGACTGCGTAGTCTAAAGCACTATGTGCTGCTTTTTTTTCCTAAAGGCTAAAGACTAAGGTTGGATTATTTAATCTTAGGGATGAGTGAATCTTAACCATAGTTGGTGTATGTTAAAAAATGGGGCATGGCTCGCATGGGACAATGAAGACAGGCCATTTCATTACATTATGGAAACCCGGGTCCTTATGTATTTTCCTTCATCTTCCTTAAGAAAAAGGAAAATGAAGAGCGAAAGATTTACAGAAACCACATTACCGATCACCTTTCTGGTAATGGGCGGTCCCGTCCGTATTGCTAGTTGTGTACGACAATCCAAATTTCAAAATCCAAATTCTTGAAAAAGGTTAAACTAAGGTAGGAAATCAAGCTCGGCAATTTCGGATTTCCGAGTGATTTTATTGAGTTAAGTACCGTTTGGTTTTTCCCTATAGCTTTGCCATGCGGTATTGTTACCTTGACCCCAAAAAAAAAAAAATACCGTTTTGTTGCCCTAAACTAAAAATATCACTACTTAAGGTATGGTTTGAATTTTTTTACCAAGAGTATATGCATTCCAATTTTACCCTTATAATTTTTGGTTTTTATTTGCATATCTTAAGGATAAATATGTCAGAAACATGCCATTTCTAGTAATAAAAATACGAAAGATACCGTATTTGATAATTATGTCAAAAGCATGCCCTTTTAAGCAATAAAAATACAAGACATACTCTTTTAGGTGAAACACCCAATTTTATTCTTATAAAGGGATAAGTATCATTTAGTCACTCTTAAGTCAAAAATATCACTTAAAAGGGAATGATTTAAAATGTTTTACCAAATAGGGTGTGAAGTGCCCTTTTTATTAGAATTAAATATTTTCTTGATATATATATCCATATTTCACAAAAATTTGGCTTCAAAATTTCAGAAATTTTGGCCAAAATAATATTTTTTTAAAGTTTAATATATTTGTATAAATATATTAATATTACTTTTTTAAAATAGAAATTTTAAATTTCATAAATTCCATTAAAAAATTAATATATTTTAAATATTTTGATATATCTTAGTATTTTATTTAAAAATAAATTTATGTAAGTTTTTTTTAAATGTTAGAGTTAAACAGAACACACACTTAATAAATTTGTCATTTGGCCAGAATTTTGAAATTTCATTCAAAATTCTTAAATCCTCACCAAACTTTATTAATCACGAAATAATGGCTATTTCGATTTTGTAGGGTGGGAACAAAACTGAAAATTTGGGAAATTTGGTGAAATTTAAATGAAATTTTGAACTATTAATTAAGCTATAAGCTTGATCTACGTATAAATTATATCCACAGATCTAGTCAATCAAAGTTCACAATCAAATTACGTACCTATTCAAATTATTGAGGACAAAAATACGAACAACAAGCTTGATCCACGTAAAAAATATATTACACGGACTTAGTCAACCACAGTTCACAATCAAATTACGTACGAATTCAGGTTATTGAGGACGAACAAAAAAAACTAATAATACTCCAGTCACTTCACACAAATGACACAGTACTCAATTCCAAGGATCTAAGGTTTTTGATGAAAACGATATTTTCTCTAGATTTTTTTTTGGGAGGCTAATTATTTAATTAATATCTAATATATTACTATTTATATGATGTTATTCCTCATCAGAGTAGATTTCACCCGAATTTTGGACAATAAGAATTGCTAAGATTATGCACTTTATGAAAAATCTTACATATGAGACCTGCCCCTCTAGGTGAGGGTGTTAAAAAATAATAAATACAGAGAAAATAAATAAAGAGTGGTGCTACTTAGGGGCGAGGGGGGGCCATGGCCCCCCAATTTTTTTATATAAGACATTGTAGCTATATTTAAAAGAAAAATACATAATAGCTTAATTTTGTATATAGTGGCCCCCAAACAAAATTTTGCAATATATAACATAATATAATATAATATAAATGTTTGATTCTTTAGGCATTCATGTGTCCCTTTTATCCATCTTTTAACCCTAGTTAAGATTTATTAATTCAAGATTTAATTTTAATTTTTTTCTAAAAACCAAGATTAGGGGTGAGTGAATCTTAACCACATTTGATAGATGTTTAAATGGACGCATTTAAAAGAGGAGAGGCGTGCACGTTCCACCCAGTGGCACGTGCATGGAAAAATAATATTCATAACATAAAAAAATTTAATTAATTTTATTTATATAGTGGATTTATCAAAAGAGGGGACCTTGTTTTTCTTGTTTTAGATATTTATTGGAAGGGAAATACTATTGAGACTGTCTAGGGTGGAGACCACCCCGAGACCGTTCCCAACAGCATGGGGATTCAATTTTTTTTGAAACCCATGCACTTTTTTTTTTGTTTCTTCGTATTATTGGGAAGGGTCTCAAGGTGGTCCCCTAGTGCTATGCTCACGCTAACAATTGATACTAGACACCAAACTTGAGATTTACACCATTAACAACTAATTACATGAGAAAAGAAAGAAAATGACAATAATGTCTTGTTTCTTCTTGTCTTCTTCTCCGAGTCGTCTCCTATCAACCACCCCGACAATACCCTTGGATTTCACTACCCAGCAACTCCGATGATCGATACCCCGAAAAATTCGGTATTATGTACCATCAAAGTTGAAAATGTGAGCTTGGAAGACGAGTTTTCATCTCTTTGAATTCTGATTATCATTCTTTTTAAATATATTATTAGATGCAAGCTTGTTCAGTGCAGTGCATCTGTATGTTGCGACCATATTGTCTTATTGTTGCCTCAAGCATAAAATCTCATACAAATGAGAAACCAAAGAAGATCCAAGAGTCCCCTATATGATCAGGACTTTTAAATAGAATACAATTCGAATTCTACTCTACTTATGTCATGATAAATGGCCCAACCTGATTTTTCCTATATATTTGTATTGATCTGGTTTCATCTCGGGAGACAAACCCAACATATCCAGAAATTAGAATCGATAACATGGAGGTTACTGAATGAATAATCAGAGTTTGTGTGGAATTGTCCCTGGATAAAACTTGTCGGAAAGATTATTTTTTTCCTACATAACTACAAATATGCTTATTAATCACGGTTACATTTTCAAATACAATCACGATATTCACAAAGACAGTGATATGTTCCTTTATAAATCGCGATTGAGGCCCTGCAAAATTTTTGATGGGATTTTTATCACAGTTAAAAAAGAAATTATGATTACAAAATCTTACGGGAACTATTAGATATCTATTATTATACAAACGTGATGATATAATCTTTTCGTGGCTTTTAATATATCACATTTTACAGAAAACTATGATACCCGTTTCTCGTTGTAATTAAGAGATCACAATTACTAAATAAGCGTAATCATAACAATATTTTGTGGCACTTATAAATCATTGCTTACAGAAAACGGTGAATATTGTCGTATTTAAGATTACAATATTTGTAAACCTGATCTAATATCGTTTTTTTTACTACCCCTTTACTTAATTGCGTGACAGTTTTGTTTTTGAGTATATCTTCCATAAAATAAGTCACTCTTTCTCATACTCCGTCTTCCACCTTCACTCCGGCAATACTCAGGTGAGTAGTATCTCAATTAATACTCAGGCTACTATCACTCACTCACGGTCATAGTTAGTAAATTCGTGTATTATACGCAAATTATATACGAATAATACTTATAACGAATCATACGTATAATTCATCCGTATTAATCAAAGCTAAGTAAACATTTGCGAATTTTTTAAGTAAGACGAATTATACGCAAATTATTCGCGAATCGTTCACGACTTATTTGCGAATAATATATATATATATATATATATATATATATATATATATAAACCCGTAAGATAAATCTCAAATCCTTTTTTTTGCATGCGCACGTAACTCTCTTTCTTTTTATTTCATTATTTTTTTCAATCTCTAACCTTAGTACCTATCTCATTGGCCACAACATCACTAATAGTCGTCAGCCACTAGTCATGAAGCACTCATTAGTCATTACTTAGTCCCTTCATTTTTTCTCGATCTCTTTCCGTCGCTAAATCTCAAACCTTAACTATTTCACAATTGTCACTTGTTACAATGGAACAGCTAACCGTTAGCAGTTGAGGATCAAGTATTCGACTTTATAGTATTGTCAACACCAACAACTACCACTCTCCCTTCCAAGAGCGACTCTCTCTTGCTCTCTTAATCTCCCATCTCTCTTCCAAGTTAGACTCTCTCTCTCTATTTCTCCAATTGCACTTCTTATTTTCATTTTTTGTAATATGAGGTAAAGATTTAATGCATTCTCTTAGAAATTTTATATATTTAGACGAATTTTTCAACAAATTATTGAGTTTTGGCCCAAATTATACTCGAATTAATTCTGTACCGTACTTTTAACATCTTACGTTTTTTTAACCGAATTTTTAATCAAACTATTGAATGCAAATTCCAAATTATACTCAAATAATTTTTGTATAGAATTTTTACCATACGCCGAATTGCTAACTATGCTCACGGTATGTTATATTTTTCTCTTTTACGTTTAAATAAAATTATGCTTTGTTGTTAACTTCAAGTTCCATGGCAGTTTGGTATTCACAGAAAATGAGGTTAAATCACATTATATGTTTGATGGGTTGTCTAAATAAGAGATATAATTATCATTCCTTCTTGAGGCACTTTCAGATTTTGCCTAGGAGGGAATGATAAAGAGTCATTTAAGTTATATTTCTAAGCTCTGTTTAAACTTGATAATGGTGCACATGCTTAATCGGGATACGCTCGACACTTTAGAGAGTATCTTTGAAAGGTGTGATAGAATATAAGTCAATGTGAGTGCTGTTGAAATTTGTTTTGCATGTGGAATATATTAGATTTTATTGCCATTGAAATGATGGTCGAATGGATGCGATTACTTAGACCCCATTTGGCATGTGTAATTTCGGGTCAATTTGTCTATACATATGTCCGTTTTCACATATTAGGTCGCTTGGTAGTATGTCTACTTGCTATAAAGAAAAAGACAAAAAAAATCTCATGTCTAAAAACAAAATTAAATTTTTTGGTATTTTTGGGAAAGAACTGCACATCTATTGTGAATAGACGATGGACTGGAGATTTCAGTTAATTTTTTTAAAAACTATTTTGCCCCTTACAAGCCTACTAAAAATACACCCTCTCTACTAGACGACTTTTATTAATTTTTTTAATACAAAAAAGCTCTGTCTATTACTATGCACTGCCAACATAGTTTTATTGTCTACTTATTTATTTATTACAAAATATTTTTACCACATATCTAATTTGGTTAAATCTGCCTGAAATAGACAAGATCTACTAAACGAACTCTTAAGCTATGTTTGGTTGCCGAGAAAATAGGTGAAAACAAAAAAGAAAAGGAGAAAATTTTAGATTTCTAATACATCTCTTAGTTATGTTTTGTTCAATTTTCTTTTATTTTCTTTATTTTCACTTATTTTCCCAACAACCAAATGTAGATCCTTAATAATCTCTCTTGTCCCTCCCTTCTCTCAGTTCAACAAATCAACCTGGACTCTCTACCTCTCTGTCTCTTAATTCTCTGTGAACTACTATTTTTCAGTCACTCATCTCTTATGTATGAACTCTATATTGGGCACGACTCTCTCTAGTATCAACTCTTTTTTGCTCTTGTTTCCCCTACTCGATCTCATCTACCTCTTGTTCTCATCCGTTTGAAATAAACATTAGAGAAGCCATCGATCTTAAAAACTCTCGAGTCTCAACGCTCCCACCTGTAAAAGGGAGTCTATTGCAGAGAACAAGTCCATGCTATTCTCCAATCGAAAGCATTAGTAAAGTGAAACCTCAACTCCCTAATGCGGAGCTCTCATTCTTAGGGTGTGTTCGTTTTTAGGGTGTGTTTGTTTGAAAAGAAAGTATGTGAGAGAATAAAAAAAAAGGAAAAGAAACTTAAATTTTTTTTCAAAATAATCATCAAAAGATGGTTAAAATATTTTGGAAAAAATTATTGTATGGTTGTCATTATTATAAAAGTGCAAGAAAAAAAATGTGTTTTTTTTTTCGCATGGAAAGAAAGTGCAAGAAGACTAACTTCACTGCCACATTCCCACACATTCTCACTAAACAGTATCCTTAGTGCTGAAACTAGATCTAGCCATGTGGATTATAAAACGACACATGCATTCAAGTTGACATTACTTTCACATATGAGAATTAAGGAATGCTAGCCTACTAACTGGGTTGCCGGCTAACCGCGTATCTCTCACCCAAAAAAAAAATAAAATGCTAGCCATACTTTTAGCATTTTTTTTCCCTACTCTCATCCATAAATTGATAACTGGCCTTGTTTTAATCAGTTACTTTTATAACCTGTTAAAGCAATAAGTTTATTATTCTTTAAGGTTGTTCATTTAATTGGTTACAAAAGTAACCTGTTCAAGTATAGACAAGAGTAAGAAAGCCTCATATTAATGATTAGCACTCCTCCATGCATTTATTTATAAATGAACTACTCTAAGTACATACATGATTGTAGACTTAAAAGATATAGAAACAAAAAAAAATAAATTAATGAGATGAAAAAAAAAGTTAGAGCTAAGACACTGTTATCAAAACCGGACCGGGTCGAACTGGGAATCGGTACCTTCACCGGTTCTCAAAACCCCCAAGATCGGAATTCTTTAAGAACTAGTTAGAACTGGTCAAAACTGGTAGAACCATTCAAAACTGGGGAAAAAATGATAAAAATAATAATTTTTTTTACAAAAAGTACACGGTTGAATCTGACTGGTTGAACCAGGAATCGGCCACTCTGCCGGTTTGATGCCCGGTAGGGCTGTACAAAGCCCGATCGACCCGTTTGTGTGGCTCGGCTCGGCTAGGTTCAGCCCGAGATCGGCTTGAATTTTAGGCTCGATCGAACCAAACCGAGCCTAAAAAATTCTTGAAAATTCAATCAAGCTGAGCTCGGGCCAACTCTTGTTTGATTCGGCCTGGCTTGAAGCCCGGCTCGATTGAAGCTAGGTTTAGCCCGAGCTCGGCTCGGATCGAATATTATTAAAAAAATAAAAAATAATAAAATAATATTTATATATATCATTATTATATATATAAATAATATAAAATATTATTATTTTGTTTTATTTTATTTTTTTAAAAAAAGTATTCAAGCCTAGCTCAAGCCAAGCCTGACTCGAGCTTGAATCAATTCGGGCCGAGCCAAGCTTCGAGCCAGGCTTTTGAATTTGGGCCGAGATTTCAAGCTTGATTTTGGGCCGAGCCGGGCTTCGGGCCTAGAACAAAACCCTTTCAAGCCAAGCCGGGCTTGGTCAAGCCCAGAAAAGCCCGGCCCAAATACAACCGGCTATGAAAATAGTGGTTTGTGATAATATGTTCATAGTTTAGATCAACTTTGATAAGTTTAGAATAGAAAAGGTGATTAAATAAAAGTAGTTATGCTAATATAAATTAAGATATTAATGGGCGAAACAACATCTGTGCTCACATATATATATATCTCTACTATTATAATGAGAGCAACAAGGTTAAAAAGTTATTTGATTTTTTTTTCCTAATATTCATAATGAGTCCCAATTTTATAGTATTTATAGTATCTTACTATGAACATAGTTAGTAAGGTGAATTTTTTAAAATATATTTTCCCTATTTTATCCATAACTCTAAATAAAAAAAAATCAAGATATTATGTTATCTTATTTTACATGAGAAAACTTAATAGGGTTATTGAAGTAATATCAACTACAACTAACAATAATCCCTTTATATATCCACGATTCCCTCAAATCTTTATCTTTATCTTTATCTTCTCTCATGCTCCCTCCTTTGTTTCTCTCAATGAAGAGGCACATCTTCTCTACGTGGTAACTATTTTTCAAGAGAAAAAGTAGGGCTTTTTGGTTATCAAAATATCTATACTAATGTATCTTTTACATTTTAAAAAAAAAATCTAAAAAGTCTCTCAAGTTTCTATACCCAAAATATAATTTTTTTTTTCAAAATTGCCTCACTAGGATCCCTCTTCCCAGTCTCTCTCCTCTTCCACTCTCTCTCACACGTGCATCGCATAGATAGATATCTAAATCATGGGGTATTTATAAATTTGGCACTCCTGAGTTCTCCCGTGCCGGTGCCCTTGCCCATTCCCGTTCCCGTGCTCATTCCTGTTCGCGTTCGCGCTTTGTTCTTCACTCTGGGCACTTCGCCAAACTCTTTTTGCCTGAGAAATCTCTGTTTGTTCTTGGGCCCTGGGCCTGAATACAAGTTGGGTCAGGTTAACATCGACCCAAGCTTGAGAATGTAGAATTTAGGTTGCCCCCTACCGCGCATGCTGGATTATTGACTGGGTTGAACTTGGGCCTAATTCCATTAGCCTACTAACAATTAGGCCCAAATTGGCCTAGCCTGATCCCAGGTCGACCACCATCAGCAATTGGACTCAGATATTGCCGAATACCAAACCCGGGTGAAATGAGAATCAGATGAACTACTTTTGCACCAAACGCACTTGAATGGCATATTAGACATGGTGCCTGTAATGGGTAAATTTCGTAAAACCCCAAGTATGGTAGTAACGAGCTTGTCCTCGGTGTGGTGTTATCGTTTGAGCTCATTTCCGTTGTCTCTTCGACAACGGGCCCGTTGTCATATGGACGACGAGAACATTGTCCACCGAACAACGACCTTGTTATCTCATAGACAACGATCACGTATTCATTCTGACAACGTACCCGTTGTCTTATTGCCAATGACCCCATACCCCAACACGTAATGAGATCCGGTGCTATTGCCCAGTCGCCTGGGACTGATCCTACCTCTATGATGGTAGGTGGGAAACACTGTCTTGGCATTAAATATAGCATTAAATGCCATTTAATGCTAGTCACCTCAGACGAGTTCCTACTCTATGCCTGCTCTCTTTTATATGCAGATACGCATGCAGTACGAATGACCGGGAGATCTATCTAAAATGATTATTGAAGTACACATCAGAGATTTGAGGTGTGCATGGTCATCCATGGGTGCCTATGGCCATGGCGGGAGGGGCCTATAAGAACCTGTGAAAAACAGTGTGAAGGGACGAATTTTTTTAAGAGCTAAGACCCTCAAACTCTCTGTATTTTTTTTACTGTTCATCATCTTCTCCACATACCGACTTTGGCATCGGAGTACAGGTCGGAGTGCACACCCTCCTCGTCGCCTTGATCAACTGGCGGGGTCTTACTATTGTCTTTCAGCCTCACAACCGCAACTTGAGTTAACTTCTAATACGTGTAATCATCGGTAAAAATTCCCTCACAAAATTGGCGCCGTCTGTGGGATCTTTAGCCGAACCCACCCTTTGCTCACACCACCTCTCCCGGTCAGCATGGCAGACCAAACTCCTCAGTCTATCGTCGAAAACCAGCCCCCTCAAGCCATTTCCTGCACCCCTTCTGCCATGCAAACGTTCGCATCAGGCTAATCTTCTGGACAACCAGAAAGGCTCATGACCATACCTGATCCCATCCTGTTACTATTACAACAACAACAGGCCACTCTGGCCCAGATAGTCAGCCAACAGCAGTCACTGCAGGAGCGGCTTGATGCTTTAGAGCATAGTAACTTGGAGATCGATGATGAATCTCCTAAAGGGGGCTTTGCGGCTCGTAAACTCAATTTCCCTTCTTCCCCTCCCCCCAAAGTAACAATCCCGATTTCCCCGTAGAGGAGACCGAAACTTCAGTAGAGCCCGACCGTCATGAGCTCCCAGACGATGCGGAGGAGGATACCGTTGTGGAAGACGAGGCGGGAGATGGAACCAAACTGACGATGTGGTGCGGCTGGGTCTTGTACGTAGATGGGTCGTCTAATGTCAGCGGTTCGGGACTTGGTGCTGTTCTTGTCAGCCCAGATCATGTTAAAGTACAAAAGCTGACGCGTCTTGGTTATACTGCCTCCAATAATGAAGCTGAATATGAAGTGTTAATACTTGGGTTGCAAAGTGCACGAGAGTTGGGAATTTCTAAACTCAGAGTGTTCTGTGATTCACAGCTCGTGATGAACCAAGTTAACAGTATCTATGAATGTCGAGATGAACGGATGAGACGCTACGCTGCACTTTTACAAGAACAACGAAAGACCTTTGATGTCATCGAGATTAAACATGTCCGAAGGGACGATAACAGGCATGCTGATGCATTGGCATACCTCGCCTCGATGATGCAAACTGATGAATCCAAGACAATCCTCATGGAGTATAAGGAATACCCCTCCATTGAACTGCAAACACAACGCACGGTGTTATTCGTAAATCAAGTGCCAAGCTGGATGACGGGCATAATAACTTATTTGAAGAATGGAATTCTCCCATTCGACACAAAGGAAGCAAGACGAATACAATATAAAGCTCCCCGTTATACCCTTGTGGATGGAGAACTGTACCGTAAATCCTTTGGAGGACCCCTTTTGAGATGCGTGCATCCTGAAGACGTAGAGAAGATCTTAGCCGAGCTCCACGAAGGGATTTGCGGCATCCATTCTGGAGGACGGACTATCGCTCATCGTGCTCTGGGGCAAGGATATTTTTGGCCATACATGCAAGCTGACGCACAAAAGTACGTACAAAAATACAGTCAGTGTCGGCGTCATGCGAAATTAATTCATGCCCCCGCTCAGGAACTCAACATCGTGTCTCAACCTTGGCCTTTCGCTCGCTGGGGACTTGATATCGTAGGACCCTTTCCTAAGGCTCCCGGTAATCTAACTTTTCTGCTGGTAGCCACGGATTACTTCTCCCGGTGGATCGAGGCTGTTATTCCCACCGAAGTCTGCCTGCCAACAACACGTTCCCGAAAGAAGCACGGAGAGGAAGACAAAAACGTCGAATTAATGGCTATTCATTTGGACTTGCTGGAAGAAAAGCGGGAAGATGCTAGTATCCAGATGAAACGGTATCAACAACAGTTACGAAAGGCATACAACAAGAAAGTACGGAAAATGATTCTTCAAGTCGGAGATCTCGTTCTTCGAAAAGTCTTCCAATATACACGAGAAGTCAATAGCGGAAAGCTGGGTCCCAACTGGGAAGGGCCATACATCGTGGACCGTGTCGGGAGCTCCGGTGTGTACTACCTTAAAGACCTACAAGGTAATGTAATTCAGAAGTCATGGAACGTCATGAATTTAAAGCAATTTTTCAAATAAAGTTGTGCGTTATGAGCATTTGCTGTGAGCATGTGATCAATCGTTTTTATTTACATATCCAGTACTTGGTAAAATATTATAGATGTGTTACCACAGCGGGTGCATTTCACACGAACAGAGTACTCACCACGGGACACAGGTGGCTCATACAAAGGAATTGCCATCTGAGCATACTGGTGGCTTATACTAATGGAATGTCCTCTGAGCATGGTGTCCCACCACGAGTTACCACAAGTTCGTCTTTATGAAATGGACCATTTGTCGAAGTACGTCCGTAGTGTTAATCCGCGTCTTTGAACGTAGAGTATGTCTGCATTCCAAGAAATAACCCTTGACAACCCCTTATTCGAGTAATATAGTGAATTATATTCGTTATGAGAGGGGTATCCAATCACGAGTTAATTATATGCTATTTTTCTTATTTGAACGAGATG